>CAXCFB010000043.1:0-63000 GCA_963981305.1 Rupicapra rupicapra | reverse complement strand
CAGGGGAAATCACGTGGGCCCCCAGGGGAAATCACGTGGGCCAGGTGGGGCAATCACGTGGGCCAGGTGGGGCAATCACGTGGGCCCCCAGGGGAAATCACGTATGCCCCCAGGGGAAATCACGTGGGCCCCCAGGTGAAATCACGTGGGCCCCCACGGGAAATCACGTGGTCCCCAGGGGAAATCACGTGGGCCCCCAGGTGAAATCACGTGGGCCCCCAGGGGAAATCACGTGGTCCCCCAGGGGAAATCACGTGGGCCCCCAGGGGAAATCACGTGGGCCCCCAGGGGAAATCACGTGGGCCTCCAGGGGAAATCACGTGGGCCCCCAGGGGAAATCACGTGGGCCCCCAGGGGAAATCACGTGGGCCCCCAGGGGAAATCACGTGGGCCCCCAGGGGAAATCACGTGGGCCCCCACGGGAAATCACGTGGGCCCCCAGGGGAAATCACGTGGGCCAGGTGGGGCAATCACGTTGGGCCCCCATGGGAAATCACGTGGGCCCCCAGGGGAAATCACGTGGGCCCCCAGGGGAAATCACGTGGGCCCCCAGGGGAAATCACGTGGGCCCCCACGGGAAATCACGTGGTCCCCCAGGGGAAATCACGTGGGCCCCCACGGGAAATCACGTGGGCCCCCAGGGGAAATCACGTGGGCCCCCAGGGGAAATCACGTGGGCCAGGTGGGGCAATCACGTGTGCCAGGTGGAGCAATCACGTGGGCCCCCAGGGGAAATCACGTGGGCCCCCAGGGGAAATCACGTGGGCCCCCAGGGGAAATCACGTGGGCCAGGTGGGGCAATCACGTGGGCCCCCAGGTGAAATCACGTGGGCCCCCATGGGAAATCACGTGGGCCCCCAGGGGAAATCACGTGGGCCCCCAGGGGAAATCACGTGGGCCCCCAGTGGAAATCACGTGGGCCCCCAGGGGAAATCACGTGGGCCAGGTGGGGCAATCACGTGCGCCAGGTGGGGCAATCACGTGGGCCCCCAGGGGAAATCACGTATGCCCCCAGGGGAAATCACGTGGGCCCCCAGGGGAAATCACGTGGGCCCCCACGGGAAATCACGTGGTCCCCCAGGGGAAATCACGTGGGCCCCCAGGGGAAATCACGTGGTCCCCCAGGGGAAATCACGTGGGCCCCCAGGGGAAATCACGTGGGCCCCCAGGGGAAATCACGTGGGCCTCCAGGGGAAATCACGTGGGCCCCCAGGGGAAATCACGTGGGCCCCCAGGGGAAATCACGTGGGCCCCCAGGGGAAATCACGTTGGCCAGGTGGGGCAATCACGTGGGCCCCCAGGTGAAATCACGTGGGCCCCCAGGGGAAATCACGTGGGCCCCCACGGGAAATCACGTGGTCCCCCAGGGGAAATCACATGGGCCTCCAGGGGAAATCACGTGGGCCAGGTGGGGCAATCACGTGGGGCCCCAGGGGAAATCACGTGGGCCCCCAGGGGAAATCACGTGGGCCCCCAGGGGAAATCACGTGGGTCCCCAGGGGAAATCACGTGGGCCCCCAGGGGAAATCACGTGGGCCCCCAGGGGAAATCACGTGGGACAGTTGGGGCAATCACGTGGGCCAGGTGGAGCAATCACGTGGGCCCCCAGGGGAATTCACGTGGGCCCCCAGGGGAAATCACGTGGGCCCCCAGGGGAAATCACGTGGGCCCCCAGTGGAAATCACGTGGGCCAGGTGGGGCAATCACGTGGGCCCCCAGGGGAAATCACGTTGGCCCCCAGGGGAAATCACGTGGGCCCCCAGGGGAAATAACGTGGGCCCCCAGGGGAAATCACGTGGGCCCCCAGGGGAAATCACGTGGGCCCCCAGGGGAAATCACGTGGGCCAGGTGGGGCAATCACGTGGGCCAGGTGGAGCAATCACGTGGGCCCCCAGGGGAAATCACGTGGGCCCCCAGTTGAAATCACGTGGGCCCCCAGGGGAAATCACGTGGGCCCCCAGGGGAAATCACGTGGGCCCCCAGGGGAAATCACGTGGGCCCCCAGGGGAAATCACGTGGGCCCCCAGGAGCAATCACGTGGGCCCGCAGGGGAAATCACGTGGGCCCCCAGGGGAAATCACGGGGGCCCCCAGGGGAAATCACGTGGGTCAGGTGGGGCAATCACGTGGGCCAGGTCGAGCAATCACGTGGGCCCCCAGGGGAAAGCACGTGGGCCCCCAGGGGAAATCACGTGGGCCCCCAGGGGAAATCACGTGGGCCCCCAGTGGAAATCACGTAGGCCACGTGGGGCAATCACGTGGGCCCCCAGGGGAAATCACGTGGGCCCCCAGGGGAAATCACGTGGGCCCGGTGGGGCAATCACGTGGGCCAGGTGGGGAAATCACGTGGGCCCCCAGGGGAAATCATGTGGGCCCCCAGGGGAAATCACGTGGGCCAGGTGTGGCAATCACGTGGGCCAGGTGGGGAAATCACGTGGGCCGCCTGGGGAAATCACGTGGGCCCCCAGGGGAAATCACGTGGGCCCCCAGGGGAAATCACGTGTGCCCCCAGGGGAAATCACGTTGGCCCCCAGGGGAAATCACGTGGGCCAGGTGTGGCAATCACGAGGGCCAGGTGGGGCAATCACGTGGGCCAGGTGGAGCAATCACGTGGGCCCCCAGGGGAAATCACGTGGGCCCCCAGGGGAAATCACGTGGGCCCCCAGGGGAAATAACGTGGGCTCCCAGGGGAAATCACGTTGGCCCCCAGGGGAAATCACGTGGGCCAGGTGGGGCAATCACATGGGCCAGGTGGGGAAATCACGTGGGCCCCCAGGGGAAATCATGTGGGCCCCCAGGGGAAATCACGTGGGCCCCCAGGGGAAATCACGTGGGCCGCCTGGGGAAATCACGTGGGCCCCCAGGGGAAATCACGTGGGCCGCCTGGGGAAATCACGTGGGCCCCCAGGGGAAATCACGTGGGCCACGTGGGGCAATCACGTGGGCCAGGTGGGGCAATCACGTGGGCCCCCAGGGGAAATCACGTGGGCCCCCAGGGGAAATCACGTGGCCCCCAGGGGAAATCACGTGGGCCCCCTGGGGAAATCACGTGGGCCCCCACGGGAAATCACGTGGTCCCCTAGGGGAAATGACGTGGGCCTCAAGGGGAAATCACGTGGGCCAGGTGGGGCAATCACGTGGGGCCCCAGGGGAAATCAAGTGGGCCCCCAGGGGAAATCACGTTGACCCCCAGGGGAAATCACGTGGGCCCCCAGGGGAAATCACGTGGGCCCCCAGGGGAAATCACGTGTGCCTCCAGGGGAAATCACGTGGGCCCCCAGGGGAAATCAGGTGGGCCCCCAGGGGAAATCACGTGGGCCCCCAGGGGAAATCACGTGGGCCCCCAGGGGAAATCACGTGGGCCCCCAGGGGAAATCACGTGGGCCAGGTGGGGCAATCACGTGGGCCAGGTGGGGCAATCACGAGGGCCCCCAGGGGAAATCACGTATGCCCCCAGGGGAAATCACGTGGGCCCCCAGGTGAAATCACGTGGGCCCCCACGGGAAATCACGTGGTCCCCCAGGGGAAATCACGTGGGCCCCCAGGTGAAATCACGTGGGCCCCCAGGGGAAATCACGTGGTCCCCCAGGGGAAATCACGTGGGCCCCCAGGGGAAATCACGTGGGCCCCCAGGGGAAATCACGTGGGCCTCCAGGGGAAATCACGTGGGCCCCCAGGGGAAATCACGTGGGCCCCCAGGGGAAATCACGTGGGCCCCCAGGGGAAATCACGTGGGCCCCCACGGGAAATCACGTGGGCCCCCAGGGGAAATCACGTGGGCCAGGTGGGGCAATCACGTTGGGCCCCATGGGAAATCACGTGGGCCCCCAGGGGAAATCACGTGGGCCCCCAGGGGAAATCACGTGGGCCCCCAGGGGAAATCACGTGGGCCCCCACGGGAAATCACGTGGTCCCCCAGGGGAAATCACGTGGGCCCCCACGGGAAATCACGTGGGCCCCCAGGGGAAATCACGTCGGCCCCCAGGGGAAATCACATGGGCCCCCAGGGGATATCACCTGGGCCAGGTGGGGCAATCACGTGGGCCAGGTGGGGCAATCACGTGGGCCCCCAGGGAAATCAAGTGGGCCCCCAGGGGAAATCAGGTAGGCCCCCAGGGGAAATCACGTGGGCCCCCAGGAGAAATCACGTGGGCCCCCACGGGAAATCACGTGGTCCCCCAGGGGAAATCACGTGGGCCTCCAGGGGAAATCACGTGGGCCAGGTGGGGCAATCACGTGGGGCCCCAGGGGAAATCACGTGGGCCCCCAGGGGAAATCACGTGGGCCCCCAGGGGAAATCACGTGGGCCCCCAGGGGAAATCACGTGGGCCCCCAGGGGAAATCACGTGGGCCCCCAGGGGAAATCACGTGGGCCCCCAGGGGAAATCACGTGGGCCCCCAGGAGAAATCACGTGGGCCCCCAGGGGAAATCACGTGGGCCCCCAGGGGAAATCACGTGGGCCAGGTGGGGCAATCACGTGTGCCAGGTGGAGCAATCACGTGGGCCCCCAGGGGAAATCACGTGGGCCCCCAGGGGAAATCACGTGGGCCCCCAGGGGAAATCACGTGGGCCAGGTGGGGCAATCACGTGGGCCCCCAGGTGAAATCACGTGGGCCCCCATGGGAAATCACGTGGGCCCCCAGGGGAAATCACGTGGGCCCCCAGGGGAAATCACGTGGGCCCCCAGGGGAAATCACGTGGGCCCCCAGGGGAAATCACGTGGGCCAGGTGGGGCAATCACGTGCGCCAGGTGGGGCAATCACGTGGGCCCCCAGGGGAAATCACGTGGGCGCCCACGGGAAATCACGTGGTCCCTCAGGGGAAATCACGTGGGCCTCCCGGGGCAATCACGTGGGCCAGGTGGAGCAATCACGTGGTCCCTCAGGGGAAATCACGTGGGCCTCCCGGGGCAATCACGTGGGCCAGGTGGAGCAATCACTTGGGCCCCCAGGGGAAATCACGTGGGCCCCCAGGGGAAATCACGTGGGCCCCCAGGGGAAATCACGTGGGCGCCCACGGGAAATCACGTGGTCCCTCAGGGGAAATCACGTGGGCCTCCCGGGGCAATCACGTGGGCCAGGTGGAGCAATCACTTGGGCCCCCAGGGGAAATCACGTGGGCCCCCAGGGGAAATCACGTGGGCCAGGTGGGGCAATCACGTGGGCCAGGTGTGGCAATCACGTGGGCCAGGCGGAGCAATCACGTGGGCCCCCAGGGGAAATCACGTGGGCCCCCAGGGGAAATCACGTGGGCCCCCAGGGGAAATCACGTGGGCCCCCAGTGGAAATCACGTGGGCCCCCAGGGGAAATCACGTGGGCCCCCAGGGGAAATCACGTGGGCCCCCAGGGGAAATCACGTGGGCCCCCAGGGGAAATCACGTGGGCCCCCAGGAGAAATCACGTGGGCCCCCAGGGGAAATCACGTGGGCCCCCAGGGGAAATCACGTGGGCCAGGTGGGGCAATCACGTGTGCCAGGTGGAGCAATCACGTGGGCCCCCAGGGGAAATCACGTGGGCCCCCAGGGGAAATCACGTGGGCCCCCAGGGGAAATCACGTGGGCCAGGTGGGGCAATCACGTGGGCCCCCAGGTGAAATCACGTGGGCCCCCAGGGGAAATCACGTGGGCACCCAGGGGAAATCACGTGGGCCTCCATGGGAAATCACGTGGGCCCCCAGGGGAAATCACGTGGGCCCCCAGGGGAAATCACGTGGGCCCCCAGGGGAAATCACGTGGGCCCCCAGGGGAAATCACGTGGGCCAGGTGGGTCAATCAGGTGGGCCAGGTGGGGCAATCACGTGGGCCCCCAGGGGAAATCACGTATGCCCCCAGGGGAAATCACGTGGGCCCCCAGGGGAAATCACGTGGGCGCCCACGGGAAATCACGTGGTCCCTCAGGGGAAATCACGTGGGCCTCCAGGGGAAATCACGTGGGCCAGGTGGGGCAATCACGTGGGGCCCCAGGGGAAATCACGTGGGCCCCCAGGGGAAATCACGTGGGCCCCCAGGGGAAATCACGTGGGCCCCCAGGGGAAATCACGTGGGCCCCCAGGGGAAATCACGTGGGCCAGGTGGGGCAATCACGTGGGCCAGGTGGAGCAATCACGTGGGCCCCAAGGGGAAATCACGTGGGCCCCCAGGGGAAATCACGTGGGCCCCCAGGGGAAATCACGTGGGCCAGGTGGGGCAATCACGTGGGCCAGGTGGGGCAATCACGTGGGCCCCCAGGGGAAATCACGAGGGCCCCCAGGGCAAATCACATGGGCACCCAAGGGAAATCACGTGGGCCCCCAGGGGAAATCACGTGGGCCCCCATGGGAAATCACGTGGGCCCCCAGGGGAAATCACGTGGGCCCCCAGGGGAAATCACGTGGGCCCCCACGGGAAATCACGTGGTCCCCCAGGGGAAATCACATGGGCCTCCAGGGGAAATCACGTGGGCCAGGTGGGGCAATCACGTGGGGCCCAAGGGGAAATCACGTG
Source organism: Rupicapra rupicapra (assembly GCA_963981305.1). Taxonomy (NCBI): domain Eukaryota; kingdom Metazoa; phylum Chordata; class Mammalia; order Artiodactyla; family Bovidae; genus Rupicapra; species Rupicapra rupicapra. Next base: position 56,518 of record CAXCFB010000043.1, on the reverse strand, counting down.
GGCCCCCAGGGGAAATCACGTGGGCCCCCAGGGGAAATCACGTGGGCCCCCAGGGGAAATCACGTGGGCCCCCAGGGGAAATCACGTGGGCCCCCAGGGGAAATCACGTGGGCACCCAGGGGAAATCACGTGGGCCCCCAGGGGAAATCACGTGGGCCCCCAGGGGAAATCACGTGGGCCGGGTGGGGCAATCACGTGGGCCAGGTGGAGCAATCACGTGGGCCCCCATGGGAAATCACGTGGGCCCCCAGGGGAAATCACGTGGGCCCCCAGGGGAAATCACGTGGGCCAAGTGGGGCAATCACGTGGGCCATGTGGAGCAATCACGTGGGCCCCCAGGGGAAATCACGTTGGCCCTAAGGGGAAATCACGTGGGCCCCCAGGGGAAATCACGTGGGCCCCCAGGGGAAATCACGTGGGCCCCCAGGGGAAATCACGTGGGCCCCCAGGGGAAATCACGTGGGCCAGGTGGGGCAATCACGTGGGCCAGGTGGAGCAATCACGTGGGCCCCCAGGGGAAATCACGTGGGCCCCCAGGTGAAATCACGTGGGCCCCCAGGGGAAATCACGTGGGCCCCCAGGGGAAATCACGTGGGCCCCCAGGGGAAATCACGTGGGCCCCCAGGGGAAATCACGTGGGCCCCCAGGGGAAATCACGTGGGCCCCCAGGGGAAATCACGTGGGCCCCCAGGGGAAATCACGTAGGCCAGGTGGGGCAATCACGTGGGCCAGGTGGGGCAATCACGTGGGCCAGGTGGAGCAATCACGTGGGCCCCCAGGGAAATCACGTGGGCCCCCAGGGGAAATCACTTGGGCCTCCAGGGCAAATCACGTGGGCCGCCAGGGGAAATCACGTGGGCCCCCAGGGGAAATCACGTGGGCCCCCAGGGGAAATAACGTGGGCCCCCAGGGGAAATCACGTGGGCCCCCAGGGGAAATCACGTGGGCACCCAGGGGAAATCACGTGGGCCAGGTGGGGCAATCACGTGCGCAAGGTGGAGCAATCACGTGGGCCCCCAGGGGAAATCACGTGGGCCCCCAGGGGAAATCACGTGGGCCCCCAGGGGAAATCACGTGGGCCAGGTGGGGCAATCACGTGGGCCAGGTGGGGCAATCACGTGGGCGCCCAGGGGAAATTACGAGGGCCCCCAGGGCAAATCACGTGGGCCCCCAAGGGAAATCAGGTGGGCCCCCAGGGCAAATCACGTGGGCCGCCAGGGAAAATCACGTGGGCCCCCAGGGGAAATCACGTGGGCCCCCGGGGGAAATCACGTGGGCCCCCAGGGGAAATCACGTGGGCACCCAGGGGAAATCACGTGGGCCCCCAGGGGAAATCACGTGGGCCCCCAGGGGAAATCACGTGGGCCCCCAGGGGAAATCACGTGGGCCCCCAGGGGAAATCACGTGGGCCAGGTGGGGCAATCACGTGGGCCCCCGGGTGAAATCACGTGGGCCCCCAGGGGAAATCACGTGGGCCCCCACGGGAAATCACGTGGTCCCCCAGGGGAAATCACGTGGGCCTCCAGGGGAAATCACGTGGGCCAGGTGGGGCAATCACGTGGGGCCCCAGGGGCAATCACGTGGGCCCCCAGGGGAAATCACGTGGGCCCCCAGGGGAAATCACGTGGGCCCCCACGGGAAATCACGTGGTCCCCCAGGGGAAATCACGTGGGCCTCCAGGGGAAATCACGTGGGCCAGGTGGGGCAATCACGTGGGGCCCCAGGGGAAATCACGTGGGCCCCCAGTGGAAATCACGTGGGCCAGGTGGGGCAATCACGTGGGCCAGGTGGAGCAATCACGTGGGCCCCAAGGGGAAATCACGTGGGCCCCCAGGGCAAATCACGTGGGCCCCCAGGGGAAATCACGTGGGCCCCCAGGGCAAATCACGTGGGCCCCCAGGGAAAATCACGTGGGCCCCCAGGGAAAATCACGTGGGCCAGGTGGGGCAATCACGTGGGCCAGGTGGAGCAATCACGTGGGCCCCCAGGGGAAATCACGTGGGCCCCCAGGGGAAATCACGTGGGCCCCCAGGGGAAATCACGTGGGACCCCAGGGGAAATCACGTGGGCCCCCAGCGGAAATCACGTGGGCCCCCAGGGGAAATCACGTGGGCCCCCAGGGGAAATCACGTGGGCCCCTAGGGGAAATCACGTGGGCCCCCAGGGGAAATCACGTGGGCCCCCAGGGGAAATCACGTGGGCCCCAGGGGAAATCACGTGGGCCCCAGTGGGGCAATCACGTGGGCCAGGTGGAGCAATCACGTGGGCCCCCAGGGGAAATCACGTGGGCCCCCAGGGGAAATCACGTGGGCCCCCAGGGGAAATCACGTGGGCCAGGTGGGGAAATCACGTGGGCCAGGTGGGGAAATCACGTGGGCCAGGTGGGGCAATCACGTGGGCCAGGTGGAGCAATCACGTGGGCCCCCAGGGGAAATCACGTGGGCCCCCAGGGGAAATCACGTGGGCCCCCAGGGGAAATCACGTGGGACCCCAGGGGAAATCACGTGGGCCCCCAGGGGAAATCACGTGGGCCCCCAGGGGAAATCACGTGGGCCCCCAGGGGAAATCACGTGGGCCCCCAGGGGAAATCACGTGGGCCCCCAGGGGAAATCACGTGGGCCCCCAGGGGAAATCACGTGGGCCCCCAGGGGAAATCACGTGGGCCAGGTGGGGCAATCACGTGGGCCAGGTGGAGCAATCACGTGCCCCCCAGGGGAAATCATGTGGGCCCCGAGGGGAAATCACGTGGGCCCCCAGGGGAAATCACGTGGGCCCCAAGGGGAAATCACGTGGGCCAGGTGGGGCAATCACGTGGGCCAGGTGGAGCAATCACGTGGGCCCCCAGGGGAAATCACGTGGGCCCCCAGGGGAAATCACGGGGCCCCCAGGGGAAATCACGTGGGCCAGGTGGGGCAATCACGTGGGCCAGGTGGAGCAATCACGTGGGCCAGGTGGAGCAATCACGTGGGCCCCCAGGGGAAATCACGTGGGCCCCCAGGGGAAATCACGTGGGCCAGGTGGGGCAATCACGTGGGCCAGGTGGAGCAATCACGTGGGCCCCCAGGGGAAATCACGTGGGCCCCGAGGGGAAATCACGTGGGCCCCCAGGGGAAATCACGTGGGCCAGGTGGGGAAATCACGTGGGCCAGGTGGGGCAATCACGTGGGCCAGGTGGGGCAATCACGTGGGGCAGGTGGAGCAATCACGTGGGCCCCAGGGGAAATCACGTGGGCCCCCAGGGGAAATCACGTGGGCCCCCAGGGGAAATCACGTGGGCCCCCAGGGGAAATCACGTGGGCCCCCAGGGGAAATCACGTGGGCCCCCAGGGCAAATCACGTGGGCCAGGTGGGGCAATCACGTGGGCCAGGTGGGGCAATCACGTGGGCCAGGTGGAGCAGTCACGTGGGCCCCCAGGGGAAATCACGTGGGCCCCCAGGGGAAATCACGTGGGCCCCCAGGGGAAATCACGTGGGCCCCCAGGGCAAATCACGTGGGCCAGGTGGGGCAATCACGTGGGCCAGGTGGGGCAATCACGTGGGCCAGGTGGAGCAGTCACGTGGGCCCCCAGGGGAAATCACGTGGGCCCCCAGGGGAAATCACGTGGGCCCCTAGGGGAAATCACGTGGGACCCCAGGGGAAATCACGTGGGCCCCCAGGGGAAATCACGTGGGCCCCCAGGGGAAATCACGTGGGCCCCCAGGGGAAATCACGTGGGCCCCCAGGGGAAATCACGTGGGCCCCCAGGGGAAATCACGTGGGCCCCCAGGGGAAATCACGTGGGCCCCCAGGGGAAATCACGTGGGCCCCCAGGGGAAATCACGTGGGCCCCCAGGGGAAATCACGTGGGCCAGGTGGGGCAATCACGTGGGCCCCCAGGGGAAATCACGTGGGCCCCCAGGGGAAATCACGTGGGCGAGGTGGGGCAATCACGTGGGCCAGGTGGAGCAATCACGTGGGCCCCCAGGGGAAATCATGTGGGCCCCGAGGGGAAATCACGTGGGCCCCCAGGGGAAATCACGTGGGCCAGGTGGGGAAATCACGTGGGCCAGGTGGGGCAATCACGTGGGCCAGGTGGGGCAATCACGTGGGGCCCCAGGGGAAATCACGTGGGCCCCCAGGGGAAATCACGTGGGCCAGGTGGGGCAATCACGTGGGCCAGGTGGAGCAATCACGTGGGCCCCAAGGGGAAATCACGTGGGCCCCCAGGGCAAATCACGTGGGCCCCCAGGGGAAATCACGTGGGCCCCCAGGGCAAATCACGTGGGCCCCCAGGGAAAATCACGTGGGCCCCCAGGGAAAATCACGTGGGCCAGGTGGGGCAATCACGTGGGCCAGGTGGAGCAATCACGTGGGCCCCCAGGGGAAATCACGTGGGCCCCCAGGGGAAATCACGTGGGCCCCCAGGGGAAATCACGTGGGACCCCAGGGGAAATCACGTGGGCCCCCAGCGGAAATCACGTGGGCCCCCAGGGGAAATCACGTGGGCCCCCAGGGGAAATCACGTGGGCCCCTAGGGGAAATCACGTGGGCCCCCAGGGGAAATCACGTGGGCCCCCAGGGGAAATCACGTGGGCCCCCAGGGGAAATCACGTGGGCGAGGTGGGGCAATCACGTGGGCCAGGTGGAGCAATCACGTGGGCCCCCAGGGGAAATCACGTGGGCCCCCAGGGGAAATCACGTGGGCCCCCAGGGGAAATCACGTGGGCCAGGTGGGGAAATCACGTGGGCCAGGTGGGGAAATCACGTGGGCCAGGTGGGGCAATCACGTGGGCCAGGGGAGCAATCACGTGGGCCCCCAGGGGAAATCACGTGGGCCCCCAGGGGAAATCACGTGGGCCCCCAGGGGAAATCACGTGGGCCCCCAGGGGAAATCACGTGGGCCCCCAGGGGAAATCACGTGGGCCCCCAGGGGAAATCACGTGGGCCCCCAGGGGAAATCACGTGGGCCCCCAGGGGAAATCACGTGGGCCCCCAGGGGAAATCACGTGGGCCCCAGGGGAAATCACGTGGGCCCCCAGGGGAAATCACGTGGGCCAGGTGGGGCAATCACGTGGGCCAGGTGGAGCAATCACGTTGCCCCCCAGGGGAAATCATGTGGGCCCCGAGGGGAAATCACGTGGGCCCCCAGGGGAAATCACGTGGGCCCCAAGGGAAAATCACGTGGGCCAGGTGGGGCAATCACGTGGGCCAGGTGGAGCAATCACGTGGGCCCCCAGGGGAAATCACGTGGGCCCCCAGGGGAAATCACGTGGGCCCCCAGGGGAAATCACGTGGGCCAGGTGGGGCAATCACGTGGGCCAGGTGGAGCAATCACGTGGGCCAGGTGGAGCAATCACGTGGGCCCCCAGGGGAAATCACGTGGGCCCCCAGGGGAAATCACGTGGGCCAGGTGGGGCAATCACGTGGTCCAGGTGGAGCAATCACGTGGGCCCCCAGGGGAAATCACGTGGGCCCCGAGGGGAAATCACGTGGGCCCCCAGGGGAAATCACGTGGGCCAGGTGGGAAATCACGGGGAAATCACGTGGGCCAGGTGGGGCAATCACGTGGGCCAGGTGGGGCAATCACGTGGGGCAGGTGGAGCAATCACGTGGGTCCCCAGGGGAAATCACGTGGGCCCCCAGGGGAAATCACGTGGGCCCCCAGGGGAAATCACGTGGGCCCCCAGGGGAAATCACGTGGGCCCCCAGGGGAAATCACGTGGGCCCCCAGGGCAAATCACATGGGCCAGGTGGGGCAATCACGTGGGCCAGGTGGGGCAATCACGTGGGCCAGGTGGAGCAGTCACGTGGGCCCCCAGGGGAAATCACGTGGGCCCCCAGGGGAAATCACGTGGGCCCCCAGGGCAAATCACGTGGGCCCCCAGGGCAAATCACATGGGCCAGGTGGGGCAATCACGTGGGCCAGGTGGGGCAATCACGTGGGCCAGGTGGAGCAGTCACGTGGGCCCCCAGGGGAAATCACGTGGGCCCCCAGGGGAAATCACGTGGGCCCCTAGGGGAAATCACGTGGGACCCCAGGGGAAATCACGTGGGCCCCCAGGGGAAATCACGTGGGCCCCCAGGGGAAATCACGTGGGCCCCCAGGGGAAATCACGTGGGCCCCTAGGGGAAATCACGTGGGCCCCCAGGGGAAATCACGTGGGCCCCCAGGGGAAATCACGTGGGCCCCCAGGGGAAATCACGTGGGCCCCCAGGGGAAATCACGTGGGCCCCCAGGGGAAATCACGTGGGCCAGGTGGGGCAATCACGTGGGCCCCCAGGGGAAATCACGTGGGCCCCCAGGGGAAATCACGTGGGCGAGGTGGGGCAATCACGTGGGCCAGGTGGAGCAATCACGTGGGCCCCCAGGGGAAATCATGTGGGCCCCGAGGGGAAATCACGTGGGCCCCCAGGGGAAATCACGTGGGCCAGGTGGGGAAATCACGTGGGCCAGGTGGGGCAATCACGTGGGCCAGGTGGGGCAATCACGTGGGCCAGGTGGAGCAATCACGTGGGCCCCCAGGGGAAATCACGTGGGCCGCCAGGGGAAATCACGTGGGCCCCCAGGGGAAATCACGTGGGCCCCCAGGGGAAATCACGTGGGCCCCCAGGGGAAATCACGTGGGCCCCCAGGGGAAATCACGTGGGCTCCAAGGGGAAATCACGTGGGCCCCCAGGGGAAATCATGTGGGCCCCCAGGGGAAATCACCTGGGCCGCCTGGGGAAATCACGTGGGCCCCCAGGGGAAATCACGTGGGCCCCCAGGGGAAATCACGTGGGCCCCCATTGGAAATCACGTGGGCCAGGTGGGGCAATCACGTGGGCCAGGTGGAGCAATCACGTGGGCCCCCAGGGGAAATCACGTGGGCCCCCAGGGCAAATCACGTGGGCCCCCAGGGGAAATCACGTGGGCCCCAAGGGAAAATCACGTGGGCCCCCAGGGGAAATCACGTGGGCCCCCAGGGGAAATCACGTGGGCCCCCAGGGGAAATCACGTGGGCCCCCATCGGAAATCACGTGGGCCCCCAGGGGAAATCACGTGGGCCCCCAGGGGAAATCACGTGGGCCAGGTGGGGCAATCACGTGGGCCAGGTGGAGCAATCACGTGGGCCAGGTGGAGCAATCACGTGGGCCCCCAGGGGAGATCACGTGGGCCCCCAGGGGAAATCACGTGGGCCAGGTGGGGCAATCACGTGGTCCAGGTGGAGCAATCACGTGGGCCCCCAGGGGAAATCACGTGGGCCCCGAGGGGAAATCACGTGGGCCCCCAGGGGAAATCACGTGGGCCAGGTGGGGAAATCACGTGGGCAAGGTGGGGCAATCACGTGGGCCAGGTGGGGCAATCACGTGGGCCAGGTGGAGCAATCACGTGGGCCCCCAGGGGAAATCACGTGGGCCCCCAGGGGAAATCACGTGGGCCCCCAGGGGAAATCACGTGGGCCCCCAGGGGAAATCACGTGGGCCCCCAGGGGAAATCACGTGGGCCCCCAGGGCAAATCACGTGGGCCCCCAGGGGAAATCACGTGGGCCCCCAGGGGAAATCACGTGGGCCCCCAGGGCAAATCACGTGGGCCCCCAGGGCAAATCACATGGGCCAGGTGGGGCAATCACGTGGGCCAGGTGGGGCAATCACGTGGGCCAGGTGGAGCAGTCACGTGGGCCCCCAGGGGAAATCACGTGGGCCCCCAGGGGAAATCACGTGGGCCAGGTGGGGAAATCACGTGGGCCAGGTGGGGCAATCACGTGGGCCAGGTGGGGCAATCACGTGGGCCAGGTGGAGCAATCACGTGGGCCCCCAGGGGAAATCACGTGGGCCGCCAGGGGAAATCACGTCGGCCCCCAGGGGAAATCACGTGGGCCCCCAGGGGAAATCACGTGGGCCCCCAGGGGAAATCACGTGGGCCCCCAGGGGAAATCACGTGGGCCCCCAGGGGAAATCACGTGGGCCCCCAGGGTAAATCACGTGGGCCCCCAGGGGAAATCACGTGGGCCCCCAGGGGAAATCACGTGGGCCCCCAGGGCAAATCACGTGGGCCCCCAGGGGAAATCACGTGGGCCCCCAGGGGAAATCACGTGGGCCCCCAGGGGAAATCACGTGTGCCCCCAGGGGAAATCACGTCGGCCCCCAGGGGAAATCACGTGGGCCAGGTGGGGCAATCACGTGGGCCAGGTGGAGCAATCACGTGGGCCCCCAGGGGAAATCACGTGGGCCCCCAGGGGAAATCACGTGGGCCCCCAGGGGAAATCACGTGGGCCCCCAGGGGAAATCACGTGGGCCCCCAGGGGATATCACGTGGGCCCCCAGGGGAAATCACGTGGGCCCCCAGGGGAAATCACGTGGGCTCCAAGGGGAAATCACGTGGGCCCCCAGGGCAAATCACGTGGGCCCCCAGGGGAAATCACGAGGGCCCCCAGGGCAAATCACGTGGGCCAGGTGGGGCAATCACGTGGGCCAGGTGGGGCAATCACGTGGGCCAGGTGGAGCAATCACGTGGGCCCCAAGGGGAAATCACGTGGGCCCCCAGGGGAAATCACGTGGGCCCCTAGGGGAAATCACGTGGGCCCCCAGGGGAAATCACGTGGGCCCCCAGGGGAAATCACGTGGGCCCCCAGGGGAAATCACGTGGGCCCCTAGGGGAAATCACGTGGGCCCCAAGGGGAAATCACGTGGGCTCCAAGGGGAAATCACGTGGGCCCTCAGGGGAAATCATGTGGGCCCCCAGGGGAAATCACGTGGGCCCCCACGGGAAATCACGTGGTCCCCCAGGGGAAATCACGTGGGCCTCCAGGGGAAATCACGTGGGCCAGGTGGGGCAATCACGTGGGGCCCCAGGGGAAATCACGTGGGCCCCCAGGGGAAATCACGTGGGCCCCCAGGGGAAATCACGTGGGCCCCCACGGGAAATCACGTGGTCCCCCAGGGGAAATCACGTGGGCCTCCAGGGGAAATCACGTGGGCCAGGTGGGGCAATCACGTGGGGCCCCAGGGGAAATCACGTGGGCCCCCAGGGGAAATCACGTGGGCCAGGTGGGGCAATCACGTGGGCCAGGTGGAGCAATCACGTGGGCCCCCAGGGGAAATCACGTGGGCCCCCAGGGCAAATCACGTGGGCCCCCAGGGGAAATCACGTGGGCCCCCAGGGCAAATCACGTGGGCCCCCAGGGAAAATCACGTGGGCCCCCAGGGAAAATCACGTGGGCCAGGTGGGGCAATCACGTGGGCCAGGTGGGGCAATCACGTGGGCCAGGTGGAGCAATCACGTGGGCCCCCAGGGGAAATCACGTGGGCCCCCAGGGGAAATCACGTGGGCCCCCAGGGGAAATCACGTGGGACCCCAGGGGAAATCACGTGGGCCCCCAGGGGAAATCACGTGGGCCCCCAGGGGAAATCACGTGGGCCCCCAGGGGAAATCACGTGGGCCCCTAGGGGAAATCACGTGGGCCCCCAGGGGAAATCACGTGGGCCCCCAGGGGAAATCACGTGGGCCCCCAGGGGAAATCACGTGGGCGAGGTGGGGCAATCACGTGGGCCAGGTGGAGCAATCACGTTGGCCCCCAGGGGAAATCACGTGGGCCCCGAGGGGAAATCACGTGGGCCCCCAGTGGAAATCACGTGGGCCAGGTGGGGAAATCACGTGGGCCAGGTGGGGAAATCACGTGGGCCAGGTGGGGCAATCACGTGGGCCAGGTGGAGCAATCACTTGGGCCCCCAGGAGAAATCACGTGGGCCGCCAGGGGAAATCACGTCGGCCCCCAGGGGAAATCACGTGGGACCCCAGGGGAAATCACGTGGGCCCCCAGGGGAAATCACGTGGGCCCCCAGGGGAAATCACGTGGGCCCCCAGGGGAAATCACGTGGGCCCCCAGGGGAAATCACGTGGGCCCCCAGGGGAAATCACGTGGGCCCCCAGGGGAAATCACGTGGGCGAGGTGGGGCAATCACGTGGGCCAGGTGGAGCAATCACGTTGCCCCCCAGGGGAAATCATGTGGGCCCCGAGGGGAAATCACGTGGGCCCCCAGGGGAAATCACGTGGGCCAGGTGGGGAAATCACGTGGGCCAGGTGGGGCAATCACGTGGGCCAGGTGGGGCAATCACGTGGGCCAGGTGGAGCAATCACGTGGGCCCCCAGGGGAAATCACGTGGGACCCCAGGGGAAATCACGTGGGCCCCCAGGGGAAATCACGTGGGCCCCCAGGGGAAATCACGTGGGCCCCCAGGGGAAATCACTTGGGCACCCAGGGGAAATCACGTGGGCCCCCAGGGGAAATCACGTGGGCCCCCAGGGGAAATCACGTGGGCTCCAAGGGGAAATCACGTGGGCCCCCAGGGGAAATCATGTGGGCCCCCAGGGGAAATCACCTGGGCCGCCTGGGGAAATCACGTGGGCCCCCAGGGGAAATCACGTGGGCCCCCAGGGGAAATCACGTGGGCCCCCAGGGGAAATCACGTGGGCCAGGTGGGGCAATCACGTGGGCCAGGTGGAGCAATCACGTGGGCCCCCAGGGGAAATCACGTGGGCCCCCAGGGCAAATCACGTGGGCCCCCAGGGGAAATCACGTGGGCCCCAAGGGAAAATCACGTGGGCCCCCAGGGGAAATCACGTGGGCCCCCAGGGGAAATCACGTGGGCCCCCAGGGGAAATCACGTGGGCCCCCAGGGGAAATCACGTGGGCCCCCAGGGGAAATCACGTGGGCCCCCAGGGGAAATCACGTGGGCCAGGTGGGGCAATCACGTGGTCCAGGTGGAGCAATCACGTGGGCCCCCAGGGGAAATCACGTGGGCCCCGAGGGGAAATCACGTGGGCCCCCAGGGGAAATCACGTGGGCCAGGTGGGGAAATCACGTGGGCCAGGTGGGGCAATCACGTGGGCCAGGTGGGGCAATCACGTGGGCCAGGTGGAGCAATCACGTGGGCCCCCAGGGGAAATCACGTGGGCCCCCAGGGGAAATCACGTGGGCCCCCAGGGGAAATCACGTGGGCCCCCAGGGGAAATCACGTGGGCCCCCAGGGGAAATCACGTGGGCCCCCAGGGGAAATCACGTGGGCCCCCAGGGCAAATCACGTGGGCCCCCAGGGGAAATCACGTGGGCCCCCAGGGCAAATCACGTGGGCCCCCAGGGCAAATCACGTGGGCCAGGTGGGGCAATCACGTGGGCCAGGTGGGGCAATCACGTGGGCCAGGTGGAGCAGTCACGTGGGCCCCCAGGGGAAATCACGTGGGCCCCCAGGGGAAATCACGTGGGCCCCTAGGGGAAATCACGTGGGCCCCCAGGGGAAATCACGTGGTCCCCCAGGGGAAATCACGTGGGCCCCCAGGGGAAATCACGTGGGCCCCCAGGGGAAATCACGTGGGCCCCCAGGGGAAATCACGTGGGCCCCCAGGGGAAATCACGTGGGCCCCCAGGGGAAATCACGTGGGCCCCCAGGGGAAATCACGTGGGCCCCCAGGGGAAATCACGTGGGCCCCCAGGGGAAATCACGTGGGCCAGGTGGGGCAATCACGTGGGCCCCCAGGGGAAATCACGTGGGCCCCCAGGGGAAATCACGTGGGCGAGGTGGGGCAATCACGTGGGCCAGGTGGAGCAATCACGTGGGCCCCCAGGGGAAATCATGTGGGCCCCGAGGGGAAATCACGTGGGCCCCCAGGGGAAATCACGTGGGCCAGGTGGGGAAATCACGTGGGCCAGGTGGGGCAATCACGTGGGCCAGGTGGGGCAATCACGTGGGCCAGGTGGAGCAATCACGTGGGCCCCCAGGGGAAATCACGTGGGCCGCCAGGGGAAATCACGTCGGCCCCCAGGGGAAATCACGTGGGCCCCCAGGGGAAATCACGTGGGCCCCCAGGGGAAATCACGTGGGCCCCCAGGGGAAATCACGTGGGCCCCCAGGGGAAATCACGTGGGCCCCCAGGGGAAATCACGTGGGCCCCCAGTGTAAATCACGTGGGCCCCCAGGGGAAATCACGTGGGCCCCCAGGGCAAATCATGTGGGCCCCCAGGGGAAATCACGTGGGCCCCCAGGGGAAATCACGTGGGCCCCCAGGGGAAATCACGTGTGCCCCCAGGGGAAATCACGTGGGCCCCCAGGGGAAATCACGTGGGCGCCCAGGGGAAATCACATGGGCCCCCAGGGCAAATCACGTGGGCCCCCAGGGCAAATCACGGGGGCCAGGTGGGGCAATCACGTGGGCCAGGTGGGGCAATCACGTGGGCCAGGTGGAGCAGTCACGTGGGCCCCCAGGGGAAATCACGTGGGCCCCCAGGGGAAATCACGTGGGACCCCAGGGGAAATCACGTGGGCCCCCAGGGGAAATCACGTGGGCCCCCAGGGGAAATCACGTGGGCCCCCAGGGGAAATCACGTGGGCCCCTAGGGGAAATCACGTGGGCCCCCAGGGGAAATCACGTGGGCCCCCAGGGGAAATCACGTGGGCCCCCAGGGGAAATCACGTGGGCCCCCAGGGGAAATCACGTGGGCCCCCAGGGGAAATCACGTGGGCCAGGTGGGGCAATCACGTGGGCCCCCAGGGGAAATCACGTGGGCCCCCAGGGGAAATCACGTGGGCGAGGTGGGGCAATCACGTGGGCCAGGTGGAGCAATCACGTGGGCCCCCAGGGGAAATCATGTGGGCCCCGAGGGGAAATCACGTGGGCCCCCAGGGGAAATCACGTGGGCCAGGTGGGGAAATCACGTGGGCCAGGTGGGTCAATCACGTGTGCCAGGTGGGGCAATCACGTGGGCCAGGTGGAGCAATCACGTGGGCCCCCAGGGGAAATCACGTGGGCCGCCAGGGGAAATCACGTCGGCCCCCAGGGGAAATCACGTGGGCCCCCAGGGGAAATCACGTGGGCCCCCAGGGGAAATCACGTGGGCCCCCAGGGGAAATCACGTGGGCCCCCAGGGGAAATCACGTGGGCCCCCAGGGGAAATCACGTGGGCTCCAAGGGGAAATCACGTGGGCCCCCAGGGTAAATCACGTGGGCCCCCAGGGAAAATCACGTGGGCCTCCAGGGGAAATCACGTGGGCCAGGTGGGGCAATCACTTGGGCCAGGTGGAGCAATCACGTGGGCCCCCAGGGGAAATCACGTGGGCCCCCAGGGGAAATCACGTGGGCCCCCAGGGGAAATCACGTGGGCCCCCAGGGGAAATCACGTGGTCCCCAAGGGAAAATCACGTGGGACCCCAGGGGAAATCACGTGGGCCCCCAGGGGAAATCACGTGGGCCCCCAGGGGAAATCACGTGGGCCCCCAGGGGATATCACGTGGGCCCCCAGGGGAAATCACGTGGGCCCCCAGGGGAAATCACGTGGGCTCCAAGGGGAAATCACGTGGGCCCCCAGGGCAAATCACGTGGGCCCCCAGGGGAAATCACGAGGGCCCCCAGGGCAAATCACGTGGGCCAGGTGGGGCAATCACGTGGGCCAGGTGGGGCAATCACGTGGGCCAGGTGGAGCAATCACGTGGGCCCCAAGGGGAAATCACGTGGGCCCCCAGGGGAAATCACGTGGGCCCCTAGGGGAAATCACGTGGGCCCCCAGGGGAAATCACGTGGGCCCCCAGGGGAAATCACGTGGGCCCCCAGGGGAAATCACGTGGGCCCCCAGGGGAAATCACGTGGGCCCCCAGGGGAAATCACGTGGGCGCCCAGGGGAAATCACGTGGGCCCCCAGGGCAAATCACGTGGGCCCCCAGGGCAAATCACGGGGGCCAGGTGGGGCAATCACGTGGGCCAGGTGGGGCAATCACGTGGGCCAGGTGGAGCAGTCACGTGGGCCCCCAGGGGAAATCACGTGGGCCCCCAGGGGAAATCACGTGGGACCCCAGGGGAAATCACGTGGGCCCCCAGGGGAAATCACGTGGGCCCCCAGGGGAAATCACGTGGGCCCCCAGGGGAAATCACGTGGGCCCCTAGGGGAAATCACGTGGGCCCCCAGGGGAAATCACGTGGGCCCCCAGGGGAAATCACGTGGGCCCCCAGGGGAAATCACGTGGGCCCCCAGGGGAAATCACGTGGGCCCCCAGGGGAAATCACGTGGGCTAGGTGGGGCAATCACGTGGGCCCCCAGGGGAAATCACGTGGGCCCCCAGGGGAAATCACGTGGGCGAGGTGGGGCAATCACGTGGGCCAGGTGGAGCAATCACGTGGGCCCCCAGGGGAAATCATGTGGGCCCCGAGGGGAAATCACGTGGGCCCCCAGGGGAAATCACGTGGGCCAGGTGGGGAAATCACGTGGGCCAGGTGGGTCAATCACGTGTGCCAGGTGGGGCAATCACGTGGGCCAGGTGGAGCAATCACGTGGGCCCCCAGGGGAAATCACGTGGGCCGCCAGGGGAAATCACGTCGGCCCCCAGGGGAAATCACGTGGGCCCCCAGGGGAAATCACGTGGGCCCCCAGGGGAATTCACGTGGGCCCCCAGGGGAAATCACGTGGGCCCCCAGGGGAAATCACGTGGGCCCCCAGGGGAAATCACGTGGGCTCCAAGGGGAAATCACGTGGGCCCCCAGGGTAAATCACGTGGGCCCCCAGGGGAAATCACGTGGGCCTCCAGGGGAAATCACGTGGGCCAGGTGGGGCAATCACTTGGGCCAGGTGGAGCAATCACGTGGGCCCCCAGGGGAAATCACGTGGGCCCCCAGGGGAAATCACGTGGGCCCCCAGGGGAAATCACGTGGGCCCCCAGGGGAAATCACGTGGTCCCCAAGGGAAAATCACGTGGGCCCCCAGGGGAAATCACGTGGGCCCCCAGGGGAAATCACGTGGGCCCCCAGGGGAAATCACGTGGGCCCCCAGGGGATATCACGTGGGCCCCCAGGGGAAATCACGTGGGCCCCCAGGGGAAATCACGTGGGCTCCAAGGGGAAATCACGTGGGCCCCCAGGGCAAATCACGTGGGCCCCCAGGGGAAATCACGAGGGCCCCCAGGGCAAACCACGTGGGCCAGGTGGGGCAATCACGTGGGCCAGGTGGGGCAATCACGTGGGCCAGGTGGAGCAATCACGTGGGCCCCAAGGGGAAATCACGTGGGCCCCCAGGGGAAATCACGTGGGCCCCTAGGGGAAATCACGTGGGCCCCCAGGGGAAATCACGTGGGCCCCCAGGGGAAATCACGTGGGCCCCCAGGGGAAATCGCGTGGGCCCCTAGGGGAAATCACGTGGGCCCCCAGGGGAAATCACGTGGGCCCCCAGGGGAAATCACGTGGGCCCCCAGGGGAAATCACGTGGGCCCCCAGGGCAAATCACGTGGGCCCCCAGGGGAAATCACGTGGGCCCCCAGGGGAAATCACGTGGGCCCCCAGGGGAAATCACGTGTGCCCCCAGGGGAAATCACGTGGGCCCCCAGGGGAAATCACGTGGGCCAGGTGGGGCAATCACGTGGGCCAGGTGGAGCAATCACGTGGGCCCCCAGGGGAAATCACGTGGGCCCCCAGGGGAAATCACGTGGGCCCCCAGGGGATATCACGTGGGCCCCCAGGGGAAATCACGTGGGCCCCCAGGGAAAATCACGTGGGCTCCAAGGGGAAATCACGTGGGCCCCCAGGGCAAATCACGTGGGCCCCCAGGGGAAATCACGAGGGCCCCCAGGGCAAATCACGTGGGCCAGGTGGGGCAATCACGTGGGCCAGGTGGGGCAATCACGTGGGCCAGGTGGAGCAATCACGTGGGCCCCAAGTGGAAATCACGTGGGCCCCCAGGGGAAATCACGTGGGCCCCCAGGGGAAATCACGTGGGCCCCCAGGGGAAATCACGTGGGCCCCCAGGGGAAATCACGTGGGCCCCCAGGGGATATCACGTGGGCCCCCAGGGGAAATCACGTGGGCCCCCAGGGGAAATCAAGTGGGCCCCTAGGGGAAATCACGTGGGCCCCCAGGGGAAATCACGTGGGCTCCAAGGGGAAATCACGTGGGCCCTCAGGGGAAATCATGTGGGCCCCCAGGGGAAATCACCTGGGCCGCCTGGGGAAATCACGTGGGCCCCCAGGGGAAATCACGTGGGCCCCCAGGGGAAATCACGTGGGCCAGGTGGGGCAATCACGTGTGCCAGGTGGAGCAATCACGTGGGCCCTAGGGGAAATCACGTGGGCCCCCAGGGGAAATCACGTGGGCCCCCAGGGGAAATCACGTGGGCCAGGTGGGGCAATCACGTGGGCCCCCAGGTGAAATCACGTGGGCCCCCAGGGGAAATCACGTGGGCCCCCACGGGAAATCACGTGGTCCCCCAGGGGAAATCACGTGGGCCTCCAGGGGAAATCACGTGGGCCAGGTGGGGCAATCACTTGGGCCAGGTGGAGCAATCACGTGGGCCCCCAGGGGAAATCACGTGGGCCCCCAGGGGAAATCACGTGGGCCCCCAGGGGAAATCACGTGGGCCCCCAGGGGAAATCACGTGGGCCCCCAGGGGAAATCACGTGGGCCCCAAGGGAAAATCACGTGGGCCCCCAGGGGAAATCACGTGGGCCCCCAGGGGAAATCACGTGGGCCCCCAGGGGAAATCACGTGGGCCCCCAGGGGAAATCACGTGGGCCCCCAGGCGAAATCACGTGGGCCCCCAGGGGAAATCACGTGGGCCCCCAGGGGATATCACGTGGGCCCCCAGGGGAAATCACGTGGGCCCCCAGGGGAAATCACGTGGGCCCCCAGGGGAAATCACGTGGGCCCCAAGGGGAAATCACGTGGGCGAGGTGGGGCAATCACGTGGGCCAGGTGGAGCAATCACGTGGGCCCCCAGGGGAAATCATGTGGGCCCCGAGGGGAAATCACGTGGGCCCCCAGGGGAAATCACGTGGGCCAGGTGGGGAAATCACGTGGGCCAGGTGGGGCAATCACGTGGGCCAGGTGGGGCAATCACGTGGGCCCCCAGGTGGAGCAATCACGTGGGCCCCCAGGGGAAATCACGTGGGCCGCCAGGGGAAATCACGTCGGCCCCCAGGGGAAATCACGTGGGCCCCCAGGGGATATCACGTGGGCCCCCTGGGGAAATCACGTGGGCCCCCAGGGGAAATCATGTGGGCCCCCAGGGGAAATCACGTGGGCCCCCAGGGGAAATCACGTGGGCCCCCAGGGGAAATCACGTGGGCCCCCAGGGCAAATCACGTGGGCCCCCAGGGGAAATCACGTGGGCCGCCAGGGGAAATCACGTGGGCCCCCAGGGGAAATCACGTGGGCCCCCAGGGGAAATCACGTGGGCCCCCAGGGGAAATCACGTGGGCCAGGTGGGGCAATCACGTGGGCCAGGTGGAGCAATCACGTGGGCCCCCAGGGGAAATCACGTGGGCCCCCAGGGGAAATCACGTGGGCCCCCAGGGGAAATCACGTGGGCCCCCAGGGGAAATCACGTGGGCCCCCAGGGGATATCACGTGGGCCCCCAGGGGAAATCACGTGGGCCCCCAGGGGAAATCACGTGGGCTCCAAGGGGAAATCACGTGGGCCCCCAGGGCAAATCACGTGGGCCCCCAGGGGAAATCACGTGGGCCCCCAGGGGAAATCACGTGGGCCCCCAGGGCAAATCACGAGGGCCCCCAGGGCAAATCACGTGGGCCAGGTGGGGCAATCACGTGGGCCAGGTGGGGCAATCACGTGGGCCAGGTGGAGCAATCACGTGGGCCCCCAGGGGAAATCACGTGGGCCCCCAGGGGAAATCACGTGGGCCCCCAGGGGAAATCACGTGGGCCCCCAGGGGAAATCATGTGGGCCCCCAGGGGAAATCACAGGGGCCCCCAGGGGAAATCACGTGGGCCAGGTGGGGCAATCACGTGGGCCCCCAGGGGAAATCACGTGGGCCCCCACGGGAAATCACGTGGTCCCCCAGGGGAAATCACGTGGGCCTCCAGGGGAAATCAGGTGGGCCCCCAGGGGAAATCACGTGGGCCCCCAGGGGAAATCACGTGGGCCCCCAGGGGAAATCACGTGGGCCAGGTGGGGCAATCACGTGGGCCCCCAGGGGAAATCACGTGGGCCCCCAGGGGAAATCTCGTGGGCCCCCAGGGGAAATCACGTGGGCCCCCAGGGGAAATCACGTGGGCCAGGTGGGGCAATCACGTGGCCCAGGTGGGGCAATCACGTGGGCCAGGTGGAGCAATCACGTGGGCCCCCAGGGGAAATCATTTGGGCCCCCAGGGGAAATCACGTGGGCCCCAGGGCAAATCACGTGGGCCCCCAGGGGAAATCACGTGGGCCCCCAGGGGAAATCACGTGGGCCCCCAGGGGAAGTCACGTGGGCCCCCAGGGGAAATCACGTGGGCCCCCAGGGGAAATCACGTGGGCCCCCAGGGGAAATCACGTGGGCCCCCAGGGGAAATCACGTGGGCCAGGTGGGGCAATCACGTGGGCCAGGTGGAGCAATCACGTGGGACCCCAGGGGAAATCACGTGGGCCCCCAGGGGAAATCACGTGGGCCCCTAGGGGAAATCACGTGGGCCCCCAGGGGAAATCACGTGGGCCCCCAGGACAAATCACGTGGGCCCCCAGGGGAAATCACGTGGGCAGCCAGGGGAAATCACGTGGGCCCCCAGGGGAAATCACGTGGGCCCCCAGGGGAAATCACGTGGGCCCCCAGGGGAAATCACGTGGGCCCCCAGGGGAAATCACGTGGGCCCCCAGGGGAAATCACGTGGGCCAGGTGGGGCAATCACGTGGGCCAGGTGGAGCAATCACGTGGGCCCCCAGGGGAAATCACGTGGGCCCCCAGGGGAAATCACGTGGGCCCCCAGGGGAAATCACGTGGGCCCCCAGGGGAAATCACGTGGGCCCCCAGGGGATATCACGTGGGCCCCCAGGGGAAATCACGTGGGCCCCCAGGGGAAATCACGTGGGCTCCAAGGGGAAATCACGTGGGCCCCCAGGGCAAATCACGTGGGCCCCCAGGGGAAATCACGTGGGCCCCCAGGGGAAATCACGTGGGCCCCCAGGGCAAATCACGAGGGCCCCCAGGGCAAATCACGTGGGCCAGGTGGGGCAATCACGTGGGCCAGGTGGGGCAATCACGTGGGCCAGGTGGAGCAATCACGTGGGCCCCCAGGGGAAATCACGTGGGCCCCCAGGGGAAATCACGTGGGCCCCCAGGGGAAATCACGTGGGCCCCCAGGGGAAATCACGTGAGCCCCCGGGGGAAATCACGTGGGCCCCCAGGGGAAATCACGTGGGCCCCCAGGGGAAATCACGTGGGCCCCCAGGGGAAATCACGTGGGCCCCCAGGGGAAATCACGTGGGCCCCCAGGGGAAATCACGTGGGCCCCCAGGGGAAATCACGTGGGCATCCAGGGGAAATCACGTGGGCCCCCAGGGGAAATCACGTGGGCCCCCAGGGGAAATCACGTGGGCCCCCAGGGGAAATCACGTGGGCCCCCAGGGGAAATCACGTGGGCCAGGTGGGGCAATCACGTGGGCCAGGTGGAGCAATCACGTGGGCCCCCAGGGGAAATCACGTGGGCCCCCAGGGGAAATCACGTGGGCCCCCAGGGGAAATCACGTCGGGCCCCCAGGGGAAATCACGTGGGCCCCCAGGGGAAATCACGTGGGCCCCCAGGGGAAATCACGTGGGACCCCAGGGGAAATCACGAGGGCCCCCAGGGGAAATCACGTTTGCCAGGTGGGGCAATCACGTGGGCCAGGTGGGGCAATCACGTGGGCCAGGTGGAGCAATCACGTGGGCCCCCAGGGGAAATCACGTGGGCCCCCAGGGGAAATCATGTGGGCCCCCAGGGGAAATCACAAGGGCCCCCAGGGGAAATCACGTGGGCCAGGTGGGGCAATCACGTGGGCCCCCAGGGGAAATCACGTGGGCCCCCAGGGGAAATCACGTGGGCCCCCAGGGGAAATCACGTGGGCCCCCAGGGGAAATCACGTGGGCCAGGTGGGGCAATCACGTGGGCCAGGTGGGGCAATCACGTGGGCCCCCAGGGGAAATCACGAGGGCCCCCAGGGGAAATCATGTGGGCCTCCAGGGGAAATCACGTGGGCCAGGTGGGGCAATCACTTGGGCCAGGTGGGGCAATCACGTGGGCCCCCAGGGGAAATCATGTGGGCCCCCAGGGGAAATCACGTGGGCCCCCAGGGGAAATCACGTGGGCCCCCAGGGGAAATCACGTGGGCCAGGTGGGTCAATCACGTGTGCCAGGTGGGGCAATCACGTGGGCCAGGTGGAGCAATCACGTGGGCCCCCAGGGGAAATCACGTGGGCCGCCAGGGGAAATCACGTCGGGCCCCCAGGGGAAATCACGTGGGCCCCCAGGGGAAATCACGTGGGCCCCCAGGGGAAATCACGTGGGCCCCCAGGGGAAATCACGTGGGCCCCCAGGGGAAATCACGTGGGCCCCCAGGGGAAATCACGTGGGCTCCAAGGGGAAATCACGTGGGCCCCCAGGGTAAATCACGTGGGCCCCCAGGGGAAATCACGTGGGCCTCCAGGGGAAATCACGTGGGCCAGGTGGGGCAATCACTTGGGCCAGGTGGAGCAATCACGTGGGCCCCCAGGGGAAATCACGTGGGCCCCCAGGGGAAATCACGTGGGCCCCCAGGGGAAATCACGTGGGCCCCCAGGGGAAATCACGTGGGCCCCAAGGGGAAATCACGTGGGCCCCCAGGGGAAATCACGTGGGCCCCCAGGGGAAATCACGTGGGCCCCCAGGGGAAATCACGTGGGCCCCCAGGGGAAATCACGTGGGCCCCCAGGGGAAATCACGTGGGCCCCCAGGGGAAATCACGTGGGCTCCAAGGGGAAATCACGTGGGCCCCCAGGGCAAATCACGTGGGCCCCCAGGGGAAATCACGAGGGCCCCCAGGGCAAATCACGTGGGCCAGGTGGGGCAATCACGTGGGCCAGGTGGGGCAATCACGTGGGCCAGGTGGAGCAATCACGTGGGCCCCAAGGGGAAATCACGTGGGCCCCCAGGGGAAATCACGTGGGCCCCTAGGGGAAATCACGTGGGCCCCCAGGGGAAATCACGTGGGCCCCCAGGGGAAATCACGTGGGCCCCCAGGGGAAATCACGTGGGCCCCTAGGGGAAATCACGTGGGCCCCCAGGGGAAATCACGTGGGCCCCCAGGGGAAATCACGTGGGCCCCCAGGGGAAATCACGTGGGCCCCCAGGGCAAATCACGTGGGCCCCCAGGGGAAATCACGTGGGCCCCGAGGGGAAATCACGTGGGCCCCCAGGGGAAATCACGTGTGCCCCCAGGGGAAATCACGTGGGCCCCCAGGGGAAATCACGTGGGCCAGGTGGGGCAATCACGTGGGCCAGGTGGAGCAATCACGTGGGCCCCCAGGGGAAATCACGTGGGCCCCCAGGGGAAATCACGTGGGCCCCCAGGGGATATCACGTGGGCCCCCAGGGGAAATCACGTGGGCCCCCAGGGAAAATCACGTGGGCTCCAAGGGGAAATCACGTGGGCCCCCAGGGCAAATCACGTGGGCCCCCAGGGGAAATCACGAGGGCCCCCAGGGCAAATCACGTGGGCCAGGTGGGGCAATCACGTGGGCCAGGTGGGGCAATCACGTGGGCCAGGTGGAGCAATCACGTGGGCCCCAAGGGGAAATCACGTGGGCCCCCAGGGGAAATCACGTGGGCCCCCAGGGGAAATCACGTGGGCCCCCAGGGGAAATCACGTGGGCCCCCAGGGGAAATCACGTGGGCCCCCAGGGGAAATCACGTGGGCATCCAGGGGAAATCACGTGGGCCCCCAGGGGAAATCACGTGGGCCCCCAGGGGAAATCACGTGGGCCCCCAGGGGAAATCACGTGGGCCCCCAGGGGAAATCACGTGGGCCAGGTGGGGCAATCACGTGGGCCAGGTGGAGCAATCACGTGGGCCCCCAGGGGAAATCACGTGGGCCCCCAGGGGAAATCACGTGAGCCCCCGGGGGAAATCACGTGGGCCCCCAGGGGAAATCACGTGGGCCCCCAGGGGAAATCACGTGGGCCCCCAGGGGAAATCACGTGGGCCCCCAGGGGAAATCACGTGGGCCCCCAGGGGAAATCACGTGGGCCCCCAGGGGAAATCACGTGGGCATCCAGGGGAAATCACGTGGGCCCCCAGGGGAAATCACGTGGGCCCCCAGGGGAAATCACGTGGGCCCCCAGGGGAAATCACGTGGGCCCCCAGGGGAAATCACGTGGGCCAGGTGGGGCAATCACGTGGGCCAGGTGGAGCAATCACGTGGGCCCCCAGGGGAAATCACGTGGGCCCCCAGGGGAAATCACGTGGGCCCCCAGGGGAAATCACGTGGGCCCCCAGGGGAAATCACGTGGGCCCCCAGGGGAAATCACGTGGGCCCCCAGGGGAAATCACGTGGGACCCCAGGGGAAATCACGAGGGCCCCCAGGGGAAATCACGTTTGCCAGGTGGGGCAATCACGTGGGCCAGGTGGGGCAATCACGTGGGCCAGGTGGAGCAATCACGTGGGCCCCCAGGGGAAATCACGTGGGCCCCCAGGGGAAATCATGTGGGCCCCCAGGGGAAATCACAAGGGCCCCCAGGGGAAATCACGTGGGCCCGGTGGGGCAATCACGTGGGCCCCCAGGGGAAATCACGTGGGCCCCCAGGGGAAATCACGTGGGCCCCCAGGGGAAATCACGTGGGCCCCCAGGGGAAATCACGTGGGCCAGGTGGGGCAATCACGTGGGCCAGGTGGGGCAATCACGTGGGCCCCCAGGGGAAATCACGAGGGCCCCCAGGGGAAATCATGTGGGCCTCCAGGGGAAATCACGTGGGCCAGGTGGGGCAATCACTTGGGCCAGGTGGGGCAATCACGTGGGCCCCCAGGGGAAATCATGTGGGCCCCCAGGGGAAATCACGTGGGCCCCCAGGGGAAATCACGTGGGCCCCCAGGGGAAATCACGTGGGCCAGGTGGGTCAATCACGTGTGCCAGGTGGGGCAATCACGTGGGCCAGGTGGAGCAATCACGTGGGCCCCCAGGGGAAATCACGTGGGCCGCAAGGGGAAATCACGTCGGCCCCCAGGGGAAATCACGTGGGCCCCCAGGGGAAATCACGTGGGCCCCCAGGGGAAATCACGTGGGCCCCCAGGGGAAATCACGTGGGCCCCCAGGGGAAATCACGTGGGCCCCCAGGGGAAATCACGTGGGCTCCAAGGGGAAATCACGTGGGCCCCCAGGGTAAATCACGTGGGCCCCCAGGGGAAATCACGTGGGCCTCCAGGGGAAATCACGTGGGCCAGGTGGGGCAATCACGTGGGCCAGGTGGAGCAATCACGTGGGCCCCCAGGGGAAATCACGTGGGCCCCCAGGGGAAATCACGTGGGCCCCCAGGGGAAATCACGTGGGCCCCCAGGGGAAATCACGTGGGCCCCCAGGGGAAAATCACGTGGGCCCCCAGGGGAAATCACGTGGGCCCCCAGGGGAAATCACGTGGGCCCCCAGGGGAAATCACGTGGGCCCCCAGGGGATATCACGTGGGCCCCCAGGGGAAATCACGTGGGCCCCCAGGGGAAATCACGTGGGCTCCAAGGGGAAATCACGTGGGCCCCCAGGGCAAATCACGTGGGCCCCCAGGGGAAATCACGAGGGCCCCCAGGGCAAATCACGTGGGCCAGGTGGGGCAATCACGTGGGCCAGGTGGGGCAATCACGTGGGCCAGGTGGAGCAATCACGTGGGCCCCAAGGGGAAATCACGTGGGCCCCCAGGGGAAATCACGTGGGCCCCTAGGGGAAATCACGTGGGCCCCCAGGGGAAATCACGTGGGCCCCCAGGGGAAATCACGTGGGCCCCCAGGGGAAATCGCGTGGGCCCCTAGGGGAAATCACGTGGGCCCCCAGGGGAAATCACGTGGGCCCCCAGGGGAAATCACGTGGGCCCCCAGGGGAAATCACGGGGCCCCCAGGGCAAATCACGTGGGCCCCCAGGGGAAATCACGTGGGCCCCCAGGGGAAATCACGTGGGCCCCCAGGGGAAATCACGTGTGCCCCCAGGGGAAATCACGTGGGCCCCCAGGGGAAATCACGTGGGCCAGGTGGGGCAATCACGTGGGCCAGGTGGAGCAATCACGTGGGCCCCCAGGGGAAATCACGTGGGCCCCCAGGGGAAATCACGTGGGCCCCCAGGGGATATCACGTGGGCCCCCAGGGGAAATCACGTGGGCCCCCAGGGAAAATCACGTGGGCTCCAAGGGGAAATCACGTGGGCCCCCAGGGCAAATCACGTGGGCCCCCAGGGGAAATCACGAGGGCCCCCAGGGCAAATCACGTGGGCCAGGTGGGGCAATCACGTGGGCCAGGTGGGGCAATCACGTGGGCCAGGTGGAGCAATCACGTGGGCCCCAAGGGGAAATCACGTGGGCCCCCAGGGGAAATCACGTGGGCCCCCAGGGGAAATCACGTGGGCCCCCAGGGGAAATCACGTGGGCCCCCAGGGGAAATCACGTGGGCCCCCAGGGGATATCACGTGGGCCCCCAGGGGAAATCACGTGGGCCCCCAGGGGAAATCAAGTGGGCCCCTAGGGGAAATCACGTGGGCCCCCAGGGGAAATCACGTGGGCTCCAAGGGGAAATCACGTGGGCCCTCAGGGGAAATCATGTGGGCCCCCAGGGGAAATCACCTGGGCCGCCTGGGGAAATCACGTGGGCCCCCAGGGGAAATCACGTGGGCCCCCAGGGGAAATCACGTGGGCCAGGTGGGGCAATCACGTGTGCCAGGTGGAGCAATCACGTGGGCCCTAGGGGAAATCACGTGGGCCCCCAGGGGAAATCACGTGGGCCCCCAGGGGAAATCACGTGGGCCAGGTGGGGCAATCACGTGGGCCCCCAGGTGAAATCACGTGGGCCCCCAGGGGAAATCACGTGGGCCCCCACGGGAAATCACGTGGTCCCCCAGGGGAAATCACGTGGGCCTCCAGGGGAAATCACGTGGGCCAGGTGGGGCAATCACTTGGGCCAGGTGGAGCAATCACGTGGGCCCCCAGGGGAAATCACGTGGGCCCCCAGGGGAAATCACGTGGGCCCCCAGGGGAAATCACGTGGGCCCCCAGGGGAAATCACGTGGGCCCCCAGGGGAAATCACGTGGGCCCCAAGGGAAAATCACGTGGGCCCCCAGGGGAAATCACGTGGGCCCCCAGGGGAAATCACGTGGGCCCCCAGGGGAAATCACGTGGGCCCCCAGGGGAAATCACGTGGGCCCCCAGGCGAAATCACGTGGGCCCCCAGGGGAAATCACGTGGGCCCCCAGGGGAAATCACGTGGGCCCCCAGGGGAAATCACGTGGGCCCCCAGGGGAAATCACGTGGGCCCCCAGGGGAAATCACGTGGGCCCCAAGGGGAAATCACGTGGGCGAGGTGGGGCAATCACGTGGGCCAGGTGGAGCAATCACGTGGGCCCCCAGGGGAAATCATGTGGGCCCCGAGGGGAAATCACGTGGGCCCCCAGGGGAAATCACGTGGGCCAGGTGGGGAAATCACGTGGGCCAGGTGGGGCAATCACGTGGGCCAGGTGGGGCAATCACGTGGGCCAGGTGGAGCAATCACGTGGGCCCCCAGGGGAAATCACGTGGGCCGCCAGGGGAAATCACGTCGGCCCCCAGGGGAAATCACGTGGGCCCCCAGGGGATATCACGTGGGCCCCCTGGGGAAATCACGTGGGCCCCCAGGGGAAATCATGTGGGCCCCCAGGGGAAATCACGTGGGCCCCCAGGGGAAATCACGTGGGCCCCCAGGGGAAATCACGTGGGCCCCCAGGGCAAATCACGTGGGCCCCCAGGGGAAATCACGTGGGCCGCCAGGGGAAATCACGTGGGCCCCCAGGGGAAATCACGTGGGCCCCCAGGGGAAATCACGTGGGCCCCCAGGGGAAATCACGTGGGCCCCCAGGGGAAATCACGTGGGCCCCCAGGGGAAATCACGTGGGCCCCCAGGGGAAATCACGTGGGCCAGGTGGGGCAATCACGTGGGCCAGGTGGAGCAATCACGTGGGCCCCCAGGGGAAATCACGTGGGCCCCCAGGGGAAATCACGTGGGCCCCCAGGGGAAATCACGTGGGCCCCCAGGGGAAATCACGTGGGCCCCCAGGGGATATCACGTGGGCCCCCAGGGGAAATCACGTGGGCCCCCAGGGGAAATCACGTGGGCTCCAAGGGGAAATCACGTGGGCCCCCAGGGCAAATCACGTGGGCCCCCAGGGGAAATCACGTGGGCCCCCAGGGGAAATCACGTGGGCCCCCAGGGCAAATCACGAGGGCCCCCAGGGCAAATCACGTGGGCCAGGTGGGGCAATCACGTGGGCCAGGTGGGGCAATCACGTGGGCCAGGTGGAGCAATCACGTGGGCCCCCAGGGGAAATCACGTGGGCCCCCAGGGGAAATCACGTGGGCCCCCAGGGGAAATCACGTGGGCCCCCAGGGGAAATCTCGTGGGCCCCCAGGGGAAATCACGTGGGCCCCCAGGGGAAATCACGTGGGCCAGGTGGGGCAATCACGTGGCCCAGGTGGGGCAATCACGTGGGCCAGGTGGAGCAATCACGTGGGCCCCCAGGGGAAATCATTTGGGCCCCCAGGGGAAATCACGTGGGCCCCAGGGCAAATCACGTGGGCCCCCAGGGGAAATCACGTGGGCCCCCAGGGGAAATCACGTGGGCCCCCAGGGGAAGTCACGTGGGCCCCCAGGGGAAATCACGTGGGCCCCCAGGGGAAATCACGTGGGCCCCCAGGGGAAATCACGTGGGCCAGGTGGAGCAATCACGTGGGCCCCCAGGGAAAATCACGTGGGCCCCCAGGGGAAATCACGTGGGCCCCCAGGGGAAATCACGTGGGCCCCCAGGGGAAATCACGTGGGCCCCCAGGGGAAATCACGTGGGTCCCCAGGGGAAATCACGTGGGCCAGGTGGGGCAATCACGTGGGCCCCCAGGTGGAGCAATCACGTGGGCCCCCAGGGGAAATCACGTGGGCCCCCAGGGGAAATCACGTGGGCCCCCAGGGCAAATCACGTGGGCCCCCAGGGGAAATCACGTGGGCCCCCAGGGGAAATCACGTGGGCCCCCAGGGGAAATCACGTGGGCCAGGTGGGGCAATCACGTGGGCCAGGTGGAGCAATCACGTGGGCCCCCAGGGGAAATCACGTGGGCCCCCAGGGGAAATCACGTGGGCCCCCAGGGGAAATCACGTGGGCCCCCAGGGGAAATCACGTGGACCCCCAGGGGATATCACGTGGGCCCCCAGGGGAAATCACGTGGGCCCCCAGGGGAAATCACGTGGGCTCCAAGGGGAAATCACGTGGGCCCCCAGGGCAAATCACGTGGGCCCCCAGGGGAAATCACGTGGGCCCCCAGGGGAAATCACGTGGGCCCCCAGGGGAAATCACGTGGGCCCCCAGGGGAAATCACGTGGGCCCCCAGGGGAAATCACGTGGGCCCCCAGGGGAAATCACGTGGGCCCCCAGGGGAAATCACGTGGGCCCCCAGGGGAAATCACGTGGGCCCCCAGGGGAAATCACGTGGGCCCCCAGGGGAAATCACGTGGGCCCCCAGGGGAAATCACGTGGGCATCCAGGGGAAATCACGTGGGCCCCCAGGGGAAATCACGTGGGCCCCCAGGGGAAATCACGTGGGCCCCCAGGGGAAATCACGTGGGCCCCCAGGGGAAATCACGTGGGCCCGGTGGGGCAATCACGTGGGCCCCCAGGGGAAATCACGTGGGCCCCCAGGGGAAATCACGTGGGCCCCCAGGGGAAATCACGTGGGCCCCCAGGGGAAATCACGTGGGCCCCCAGGGGAAATCACGTGGGCCCCCAGGGGAAATCACGTGGGCCCCCAGGGGAAATCACGTGGGCCCCCAGGGGAAATCACGAGGGCCCCCAGGGGAAATCACGTGGGCCAGGTGGGGCAATCACGTGGGCCAGGTGGGGCAATCACGTGGGCCAGGTGGAGCAATCACGTGGGCCCCCAGGGGAAATCACGTGGGCCCCCAGGGGAAATCATGTGGGCCCCCAGGGGAAATCACAAGGGCCCCCAGGGGAAATCACGTGGGCCAGGTGGGGCAATCACGTGGGCCCCCAGGGGAAATCACGTGGGCCCCCACGGGAAATCACGTGGTCCCCCAGGGGAAATCACGTGGGCCTCCAGGGGAAATCAGGTGGGCCCCCAGGGGAAATCACGTGGGCCCCCAGGGGAAATCACGTGGGCCCCCAGGGGAAATCACGTGGGCCAGGTGGGGCAATCACGTGGGCCCCCAGGGGAAATCACGTGGGCCCCCAGGGGAAATCACGTGGGCCCCCAGGGGAAATCACGTGGGCCAGGTGGGGCAATCACGTGGCCCAGGTGGGGCAATCACGTGGGCCAGGTGGAGCAATCACGTGGGCCCCCAGGGGAAATCATTTGGGCCCCCAGGGGAAATCACGTGGGCCCCAGGGCAAATCACGTGGGCCCCCAGGGGAAATCACGTGGGCCCCCAGGGGAAATCACGTGGGCCCCCAGGGGAAATCACGTGGGCCCCCAGGGGAAGTCACGTGGGCCCCCAGGGGAAATCACGTGGGCCCCCAGGGGAAATCACGTGGGCCCCCAGGGGAAATCACGTGGGCCCCCAGGGGAAATCACGTGGGCCCCCAGGGGAAATCACGTGGGCCAGGTGGGGCAATCACGTGGGCCAGGTGGAGCAATCACGTGGGCCCCCAGGGGAAATCACGTGGGCCCCCAGGGGAAATCACGTGGGCCCCTAGGGGAAATCACGTGGGCCCCCAGGGGAAATCACGTGGGCCCCCAGGGGAAATCACGTGGGCCCCCAGGGGATATCACGTGGGCCCCCATCGGAAATCACGTGGGCCCCCAGGGGAAATCACGTGGGCCCCCAGGGGAAATCACGTGGGCCCCCAGGGGAAATCACGTGGACATCCAGGGGAAATCATGTGGGCCCCCAGGGGAAATCACAAGGGCCCCCAGGGGAAATCACGTGGGCCAGGTGGGGCAATCACGTGGGCCCCCAGGGGAAATCACGTGGGCCCCCACGGGAAATCACGTGGTCCCCCAGGGG
Organism: Rupicapra rupicapra; assembly: GCA_963981305.1. Classification (NCBI taxonomy): domain Eukaryota; kingdom Metazoa; phylum Chordata; class Mammalia; order Artiodactyla; family Bovidae; genus Rupicapra; species Rupicapra rupicapra. The sequence continues at coordinate 27,569 of CAXCFB010000043.1, read as the reverse complement.
AAATCACGTGGGCCTCCAGGGGAAATCAGGTGGGCCCCCAGGGGAAATCACGTGGGCCCCCAGGGGAAATCACGTGGGCCCCCAGGGGAAATCACGTGGGCCAGGTGGGGCAATCACGTGGGCCCCCAGGGGAAATCACGTGGGCCCCCAGGGGAAATCACGTGGGCCCCCAGGGGAAATCACGTGGGCCAGGTGGGGCAATCACGTGGCCCAGGTGGGGCAATCACGTGGGCCAGGTGGAGCAATCACGTGGGCCCCCAGGGGAAATCACGTGGGCCCCCAGGGGAAATCACGTGGGCCCCCAGGGGAAATCACGTGGGCCCCCAGGGGAAATCACGTGGGCCCCCAGGGGAAATCACGTGGGCCCCCAGGGGAAATCACGTGGGCCAGGTGGGGCAATCACGTGGGCCAGGTGGAGCAATCACGTGGGCCCCCAGGGGAAATCACGTGGGCCCCCAGGGGAAATCACGTGGGCCCCCAGGGGAAATCACGTCGGCCCCCAGGGGAAATCACGTGGGCCCCAAGGGGAAATCACGTGGGCCCCCAGGGGAAATCACGTGGGACCCCAGGGGAAATCACGAGGGCCCCCAGGGGAAATCACGTTTGCCAGGTGGGGCAATCACGTGGGCCAGGTGGGGCAATCACGTGGGCCAGGTGGAGCAATCACGTGGGCCCCCAGGGGAAATCACGTGGGCCCCCAGGGGAAATCACGTTGGACCCCAGGGAAAATCACGTGGGCCGCCAGGGGAAATCACGTGGGCCCCCAGGGGAAATCACGTGGGCCCCCAGGGGAAATAACGTGGGCCCCCAGGGGAAATCACGTGGGCCCCCAGGGGAAATCACGTGGGCCCCCAGTGGAAATCACGTGGGCCAGGTGCGGCAATCACATGGGCCAGGTGGGGAAATCACGTGGGCCCCCAGGGGAAATCATGTGGGCCCCCAGGGGAAATCACATGGGCCCCCAGGGGAAATCACGTGGGCCGCCTGGGGAAATCACGTGGGCCCCCAGGGGAAATCACGTGGGCCCCCAGGGGAAATCACGTGGGCCCCCAGGGGAAATCACGTGGGCCGCCTGGGGAAATTACGTGGGCCCCCAGGGGAAAACACGTGGGCCAGGTGGGGCAATCACGTGGGCCAGGTGGGGCAATCACGTGGGCACCCAGGGGAAATCACGTGGGCCCCCAGGGGAAATCACGTGGGCCAGGTGGGGCAATCACGTGGGCCCCCAGGGGAAATCACGTGGGCCCCCACGGGAAATCACGTGGTCCCCCAGGGGAAATCACGTGGGCCTCCAGGGGAAATCAGGTGGGCCCCCAGGGGAAATCACGTGGGCCCCCAGGGGAAATCACGTGGGCCCCTAGGGGAAATCACGTGGGCCAGGTGGGGCAATCACGTGGGCCCGCAGGGGAAATCACGTGGGTCCCCAGGGGAAATCACGTGGGCCCCCAGGGGAAATCACGTGGGCCCCCAGGGGAAATCACGTGGGCCCCCAGGGGAAATCACGTGGGCCCCCAGGGGAAATCACGTGGGCCCCCAGGGGAAATCACGTGGGCCAGGTGTTTCAATCACGTGGGCCAGGTGGAGCAATCACGTGGGCCCCCAGGGGAAATCACGTGGGCCCCCAGGGGAAATCACGTGGGCCCCCAGGCGAAATCACGTGGGCCAGGTGGGGCAATCACGTGGGCCCCCAGGTGAAATCACGTGGGCCCCCAGGGGAAATCACGTGGGTCCCCACGGGAAATCACGTGGTCCCCCAGGGGAAATCACGTGTTCCTCCAGGGGAAATCACGTGGGCCAGGTGGGGCAATCACGTGGGGCCCCAGGGGAAATCACGTGGGCCCCCACGGGAAATCACGTGGGCCCCCACGGGAAATCACGTGGGCCCCCAGGGGAAATCACATGGGCCCCCAGGGGAAATCACGTGGGCCCCCAGGGGAAATCACGTGGGCCCCCAGGGGAAGTCACGTGGGCCCCCATGGGGAAACCACGTGGGCCCCCAGGGGAAATCACGTGGGCCCCCAGGGGAAATCACGTGGGCCCCCAGGGCAAATCACGTGGGCCCCCAAGGGAAATCACGTGGGCCCCCAGGGGAAGTCACGTGGGCCCCCAGGGGAAATCACGTGGGCCCCCAGGGGAAATCACGTGGGCCCCCAGGGGAAATCACGTGGGCCCCCAGGGGAAATCACGTGGGCCCCCAGGGGAAATCACGTGGGCCAGGTGGGGCAATCACGTGGGCCAGGTGGAGCAATCACGTGGGCCCCCAGGGGAAATCACGTGGGCCCCCAGGGGAAATCACGTGGGCCCCCAGGGGAAATCACGTGGGCCCCCAGGGGAAATCACGTGGGCCCCCAGGTGAAATCACGTGGGCCCCCAGGGGAAATCACGTGGGCCCCCAGGGGAAATCACGTGGGTCCCCACGGGAAATCACGTGGTCCCCCAGGGGAAATCACGTGGGCCTCCAGGGGAAATCACGTGGGCCAGGTGGGGCAATCACGTGGGGCCCCAGGGGAAATCACGTGGGCCCCCAGGGGAAATCACGTGGGCCCCCAGGGGAAATCACGTGGGCCCCCAGGGGAAATCACGTGGGCTCCAAGGGGAAATCACGTGGGCCCCCAGGGCAAATCACGTGGGCCCCCAGGGGAAATCACGTGGGCTCCAAGGGGAAATCACGTGGGCCCCCAGGGGAAATCACGTGGGCCCCCAGGGGAAATCACGTGGGCCCCCAGGGGAAATCACGTGGGCCCCCAGGGGAAATCACGTGGGCCCCCAGTGGAAATCACGTGGGCCCCCAGGGGAAATCACGTGGGCCAGGTGGGGCAATCACGTGGGCCCCCAGGGGAAATCACGTGGGCCAGGTGGGGCAATCACGTGGGCCAGGTGGAGCAATCACGTGGGCCCCCAGGGGAAATCACGTGGGCCCCCAGGGGAAATCACGTGGGCCAGGTGGGGCAATCACTTGGGCCAGGTGGGGCAATCACGTGGGCCAGGTGGAGCAATCACGTGGGCCCCCAGGGGAAATCACGTGGGCCCCCAGGGGAAATCACGTGAGCCCCCAGGGCAAAACACGTGGGCCCCCAGGGGAAATCACGTGGGCCCCCAGGGGAAATCACGTGGGCCCCCAGGGGAAGTCACGTGGGCCCCAATGGGGAAACCACGTGTGCCCCCAGGGGAAATCACGTGGGCCCCCAGGGGAAATCACGTGGGCCCCCAGGGGAAATCACGTGGGCCCCCAGGGGAAATCACGTTGGCCCCCAGGGGAAATCACGTGGGCCCCCATCGGAAATCACGTGGGCCCCAGGGGAAATTACGTGGGCCCCCAGGGGAAATCACGTGGGCCCCCAGGGGAAATCACGTGGGCCCCCAGGGGAAATCACGTGGGCATCCAGGGGAAATCACGTGGGCCCCCAGGGGAAATCACGTGGGCCAGGAGGGGCAATCACGTGGGCCCCCAGGGGAAATCACGTGGGCCCCCAGGGGAAATCACGTGGGCCCCCAGGGGAAGTCACGTGGGCCCCCAGGGGAAATCACGTGGGCTCCCAGGGGAAATCACGTGGGCCCCCAGGGGAAATCACGTGGGCCCCCATCGGAAATCACGTGGGCCCCCAGGGGAAATCACGTGGGCCCCCAGGGGAAATCACGTGGGCCCCCAGGGGAAATCACGTGGGCCCCCAGGGGAAATCACGTGGGCCCCCAGGGGAAGTCACGTGGGCCCCCAGGGGCAATCACGTGGGCCCCCAGGGGAAATCACGTGGGCCCCCACGGGAAATCACGTGGTCCCCCAGGGGAAATCACGTGGGCCTCCAGGGGAAATCAGGTGGGCCCCCAGGGGAAATCACGTGGGCCCCCAGGGGAAATCACGTGGGCCCCCAGGGGAAATCACGTGGGCCAGGTGGGGCAATCACGTGGGCCCCCAGGGGAAATCACGTGGGCCCCCAGGGGAAATCACGTGGGCCCCCAGGGGAAATCACGTGGGCCCCCAGGGGAAATCACGTGGGCCAGGTGGGGCAATCACGTGGCCCAGGTGGGGCAATCACGTGGGCCAGGTGGAGCAATCACGTGGGCCCCCAGGGGAAATCATGTGGGCCCCCAGGGGAAATCACGTGGGCCCCAGGGGAAATCACGTGGGCCAGGTGGAATCACGTGGGCCCCCAGGGGAAATCACGTGGGCCCCCAGGGGAAATCACGTGGGCCCCCAGGGGAAATCACGTGGGCCCCCAGGGGAAATCACGTGGGCCCCCAGGGGAAATCACGTGGGCCCCCAGGGGAAATCACGTGGGCCCCCAGGGGAAATCACGTGGGCCCCCAGGGGAAATCACGTGGGCCCCCAGGGGAAATCACGTGGGCCCCCAGGGGAAATCACGTGGACATCCAGGGGAAATCATGTGGGCCCCCAGGGGAAATCACGTGGGCCCCCAGGGGAAATCACGTGGGCCCCCAGGGGAAATCACGTGGGCCCCCAGGTGGGGCAATCACGTGGGCCAGGTGGAGCAATCACGTGGGCCCCCAGGGGAAATCACGTGGGCCCCCAGGGGAAATCACGTGGGCCCCCAGGGGAAATCACGTGGGCCCCCAGGGGAAATCACGTGGGCCCCAAGGGGAAATCACGTGGGCCCCCAGGGGAAATCACGTGGGCCCCCAGGGGAAATCACGTGGGCCCCCAGGGGAAATCACGTGGGCCAGGTGGGGCAATCACGTGGGCCAGGTGGGGCAATCACGTGGGCCAGGTGGAGCAATCACGTGGGCCCCCAGGGGAAATCACGTGGGCCCCCAGGGGAAATCACGTTGGACCCCAGGGAAAATCACGTGGGCCCCCAGGGGAAATCACGTGGGCCCCCAGGGGAAATCACGTGGGCCCCCAGGGGAAATCACGTGGGCCCCCAGGGGAAATCACGTGGGCCCCCAGGGGAAATCACGTGGGCCCCCAGGGGAAATCACGTGGGCCAGGTGCGGCAATCACATGGGCCAGGTGGGGAAATCACGTGGGCCCCCAGGGGAAATCATGTGGGCCCCCAGGGGAAATCACATGGGCCCCCAGGGGAAATCACGTGGGCCCCCTGGGGAAATCACGTGGGCCCCCAGGGGAAATCACGTGGGCCCCCAGGGGAAATCACGTGGGCCCCCAGGGGAAATCACGTGGGCCGCCTGGGGAAATCACGTGGGCCCCCAGGGGAAAACACGTGGGCCAGGTGGGGCAATCACGTGGGCCAGGTGGGGCAATCACGTGGGCACCCAGGGGAAATCACGTGGGCCCCCAGGGGAAATCACGTGGGCCAGGTGGGGCAATCACGTGGGCCCCCAGGGGAAATCACGTGGGCCCCCACGGGAAATCACGTGGTCCCCCAGGGGAAATCACGTGGGCCTCCAGGGGAAATCAGGTGGGCCCCCAGGGGAAATCACGTGGGCCCCCAGGGGAAATCACGTGGGCCCCTAGGGGAAATCACGTGGGCCAGGTGGGGCAATCACGTGGGCCCGCAGGGGAAATCACGTGGGTCCCCAGGGGAAATCACGTGGGCCCCCAGGGGAAATCACGTGGGCCCCCAGGGGAAATCACGTGGGCCCCCAGGGGAAATCACGTGGGCCCCCAGGGGAAATCACGTGGGCCCCCAGGGGAAATCACGTGGGCCAGGTGGTTCAATCACGTGGGCCAGGTGGAGCAATCACGTGGGCCCCCAGGGGAAATCACGTGGGCCCCCAGGGGAAATCACGTGGGCCCCCAGGGGAAATCACGTGGGCCAGGTGGGGCAATCACGTGGGCCCCCAGGTGAAATCACGTGGGCCCCCAGGGGAAATCACGTGGGTCCCCACGGGAAATCACGTGGTCCCCCAGGGGAAATCACGTGTTCCTCCAGGGGAAATCACGTGGGCCAGGTGGGGCAATCACGTGGGGCCCCAGGGGAAATCACGTGGGCCCCCAGGGGAAATCACGTGGGCCCCCAGGGGAAATCACGTGGGCCCCCAGGGGAAATCACGTGGGCCCCCAGGGGAAATCACGTGGGCCCCCAGGGGAAATCACGTGGGCCCCCAGGGGAAATCACGTGGGCCCCCAGGGGAAATCACGTGGGCCCCCAGGGGAAATCACGTGGGCCCCCAGGGGAAATCACGTGGGCCCCCAAGGGAAATCACGTGGGCCCCCAGGGGAAATCACGTGGGCCCCCAGGGGAAATCACGTGGGCCCCCAGGGGAAATCACGTGGGCCCCCAGGGGAAATCACGTGGGCCCCCAGGGGAAATCACGTGGGCCCCCAGGGGAAATCACGTGGGCCAGGTGGGGCAATCACGTGGACCAGGTGGAGCAATCTCGTGGGCCCCCAGGGGAAATCACGTGGGCCCCCAGGGGAAATCACGTGGGCCCCCAGGGGAAATCACGTGGGCCCCCAGGGGAAATCACGTGGGCCCCCAGGGGAAATCACGTGGGCCCCCAGGGGAAATCACGTGGGCCCCCAGGGGAAATCACGTGGGTCCCCACGGGAAATCACGTGGTCCCCCAGGGAAATCACGTGGGCCTCCAGGGGAAATCACGTGGGCCAGGTGGGGCAATCACGTGGGGCCCCAGGGGAAATCACGTGGGCCCCCAGGGGAAATCACGTGGGCCCCCAGGGGAAATCACGTGGGCCCCCAGGGGAAATCACGTGGGCTCCAAGGGGAAATCACGTGGGCCCCCAGGGCAAATCACGTGGGCACCCAGGGGAAATCACGTGGGCTCCAAGGGGAAATCACGTGGGCCCCCAGGGGAAATCACGTGGGCCCCCAGGGGAAATCACGTGGGCCCCCAGGGGAAATCACGTGGGCCCCCAGGGGAAATCACGTGGGCCCCCAGTGGAAATCACGTGGGCCCCCAGGGGAAATCACGTGGGCCAGGTGGGGCAATCACGTGGTCCCCCAGGGGAAATCACGTGGGCCAGGTGGGGCAATCACGTGGGCCAGGTGGAGCAATCACGTGGGCCCCCAGGGGAAATCACGTGGGCCCCCAGGGGAAATCACGTGGGCCAGGTGGGGCAATCACGTGGGCCAGGTGGGGCAATCACGTGGGCCAGGTGGAGCAATCACGTGGGCCCCCAGGGGAAATCACGTGGGCCCCCAGGGGAAATCACGTGAGCCCCCAGGGCAAAACACGTGGGCCCCCAGGGGAAATCACGTGGGCCCCCAGGGGAAATCACGTGGGCCCCCAGGGGAAGTCACGTGGGCCCCAATGGGGAAACCACGTGTGCCCCCAGGGGAAATCACGTGGGCCCCCAGGGGAAATCACGTGGGCCCCCAGGGGAAATCACGTGGGCCCCCAGGGGAAATCACGTTGGCCCCCAGGGGAAATCACGTGGGCCCCCATCGGAAATCACGTGGGCCCCAGGGGAAATTACGTGGGCCCCCAGGGGAAATCACGTGGGCCCCCAGGGGAAATCACGTGGGCCCCCAGGGGAAATCACGTGGGCATCCAGGGGAAATCACGTGGGCCCCCAGGGGAAATCACGTGGGCCAGGAGGGGCAATCACGTGGGCCCCCAGGGGAAATCACGTGGGCCCCCAGGGGAAATCACGTGGGCCCCCAGGGGAAGTCACGTGGGCCCCCAGGGGAAATCACGTGGGCTCCCAGGGGAAATCACGTGGGCCCCCAGGGGAAATCACGTGGGCCCCCATCGGAAATCACGTGGGCCCCAGGGGAAATTACGTGGGCCCCCAGGGGAAATCACGTGGGCCCCCAGGGGAAATCACGTGGGCCCCCAGGGGAAATCACGTGGGCCCCCAGGGGAAGTCACGTGGGCCCCCAGGGGCAATCACGTGGGCCCCCAGGGGAAATCACGTGGGCCCCCACGGGAAATCACGTGGTCCCCCAGGGGAAATCACGTGGGCCTCCAGGGGAAATCAGGTGGGCCCCCAGGGGAAATCACGTGGGCCCCCAGGGGAAATCACGTGGGCCCCCAGGGGAAATCACGTGGGCCAGGTGGGGCAATCACGTGGGCCCCCAGGGGAAATCACGTGGGCCCCCAGGGGAAATCACGTGGGCCCCCAGGGGAAATCACGTGGGCCCCCAGGGGAAATCACGTGGGCCAGGTGGGGCAATCACGTGGCCCAGGTGGGGCAATCACGTGGGCCAGGTGGAGCAATCACGTGGGCCCCCAGGGGAAATCATGTGGGCCCCCAGGGGAAATCACGTGGGCCCCAGGGCAAATCACGTGGGCCCCCAGGGGAAATCACGTGGGCCCCCAGGGGAAATCACGTGGGCCCCTAGGGGAAGTCACGTGGGCCCCCAGGGGAAATCACGTGGGCCCCCAGGGGAAATCACGTGGGCCCCCAGGGGAAATCACGTGGGCCCCCAGGGGAAATCACGTGGGCCCCCAGGGGAAATCACGTGGGCCAGGTGGGGCAATCACGTGGGCCAGGTGGAGCAATCACGTGGGCCCCCAGGGGAAATCACGTGGGCCCCCAGGGGAAATCACGTGGGCCCCCAGGGGAAATCACGTGGGCCCCCAGGGGAAATCACGTGGGCCCCCAGGGGAAATCACGTGGGCCCCCATCGGAAATCACGTGGGCCCCCAGGGGAAATTACGTGGGCCCCCAGGGGAAATCACGTGGGCCCCCAGGGGAAATCACGTGGGCCCCCAGGGGAAATCACGTGGGCATCCAGGGGAAATCACGTGGGCCCCCAGGGGAAATCACGTGGGCCCCCAGGGGAAATCACGTGGGCCCCCAGGGGAAATCACGTGGGCCAGGTGGGGCAATCACGTGGGCCAGGTGGAGCAATCACGTGGGCCCCCAGGGGAAATCACGTGGGCCCCCAGGGGATATCACGTGGGCCCCCAGGGGAAATCACGTGGGCCCCCAGGGGAAATCACGTGGGCCCCCAGGGGAAATCACGTGGGGCCCCAGGGGAAATCACGTGGGACCCCAGGGGAAATCACGAGGGCCCCCAGGGGAAATCACGTTTGCCAGGTGGGGCTATCACGTGGGCCAGGTGGGGCAATCACGTGTGCCAGGTGGAGCAATCACGTGGGCCCCCAGGGGAAATCACGTGGGCCCCCAGGGGAAATCACGTGGGACCCCAGGGCAAATCACGTGGGCCGCCAGGGGAAATCACGTGGGCCCCCAGGGGAAATCACGTGGGCCCCCAGGGGAAATCACGTGGGCCAGGTGCGGCAATCACATGGGCCAGGTGGGGAAATCACGTGGGCCCCCAGGGGAAATCATGTGGGCCCCCAGGGGAAATCACATGGGCCCCCAGGGGAAATCACGTGGGCCCCCTGGGGAAATCACGTGGGCCCCCAGGGGAAATCACGTGGGCCCCCAGGGGAAATCACGTGGGCCCCCAGGGGAAATCACGTGGGCCGCCTGGGGAAATCACGTGGGCCCCCAGGGGAAAACACGTGGGCCAGGTGGGGCAATCACGTGGGCCAGGTGGGGCAATCACGTGGGCCCCCAGGGGAAATCACGTGGGCCCCCAGGGGAAATCACGTGGGCCAGGTGGGGCAATCACGTGGGCCCCCAGGGGAAATCACGTGGGCCCCCACGGGAAATCACGTGGTCCCCCAGGGGAAATCACGTGGGCCTCCAGGGGAAATCAGGTGGGCCCCCAGGGGAAATCACGTGGGCCCCCAGGGGAAATCACGTGGGCCCCCACGGGAAATCACGTGGGCCAGGTGGGGCAATCACGTGGGCCAGGTGGGGAAATCACGTGGGCCCCCAGGGGAAATCACGTGGGCCCCCAGGGGAAATCACGTGGGCCCCCAGGGGAAATCACGTGGGCCCCCAGGGGAAATCACGTGGGCCCCCAGGGGAAATCACGTGGGCCCCCAGGGGAAATCACGTGGGCCCCCAGGGGAAATCACGTGGGCCCACACGGGAAATCACGTGGGCCCCTAGGGGAAATCACGTGGGCCCCCAGGGGAAATCACGTGGGCCCCCAGGGGAAATCACGTGGGCCCCCAGGGGAAATCACGTGGGCCCCCAGGGGAAATCACGTGGGCCCCCAGGGGAAATCACGTGGGCCAGGTGGGGCAATCAGGTGGGCAAGGTGGAGCAATCACCTGGGCACCCAGGGGAAATCTCGTGGGCCCCCATGGGAAATCACGTGGGCCCCCAGGGGAAATCACGTGGGACGCAAGGGGAAATTACGTGGGCCAGGTGGGGCAATCACGTGTGCCAGGTGGGGCAATCACGTGGGTCAGGTGGAGCAATCACGTGGGCCCCCAGGGAAAATCACGTGGGCCAGGTGGGGCAATCACGTGGGCCAGGAGGGGCAATCACGTGGGCCCCCAGGGGAAATCACGTGGGCCCCCAGGGGAAATCACGTGGGCCAGGTGGGGCAATCACGTGGGGCCCCAAGGGAAATCACGTGGGCCCCCAGGGGAAATCACGTGGGCCCCCAGGGGAAATCACGTGGGCCCCCAGGGGAAATCACGTGGGTCCCCAGGGGAAATCACGTGGGCTCCAAGGGGAAATCACGTGGGCCCCCAGGGGAAATCACGTGGGCCCCCAGGGGAAATCACGTGGGCCCCAAGGGGAAATCACGTGGGCCCCCATGGGAAATCACGTGGGCCCCCAGGGGAAATCACGTGGGCCCCCAGGGGAAATCACGTGGGCCCCCAGGGGAAATCACGTGGGCCCCCAGGGGAAATCACGTGGGCCCCCAGGGGAAATCACGTGGGCCCCCAGGGGAAATCACGTGGGCCAGGTGGGGCAATCACGTGGGCCCCCAGGGGAAATCACGTGGGCCAGGTGGGGCAATCACGTGGGCCAGGTGGAGCAATCACGTGGGCCCCCAGGGGAAATCACGTGGGCCAGGTGGGGCAATCACGTGGGCCAGGTGGGGCAATCACGTGGGCCAGGTGGAGCAATCACGTGGGCCCCCAGGGGAAATCACGTGGGCCCCCAGGGGAAATCACGTGGGCCCCCAGGGCAAAACACGTGGGCCCCCAGGGGAAATCACGTGGGCCCCCAGGGGAAATCACGTGGGCCCCCAGGGGAAGTCACGTGGGCCCCAATGGGGAAACCACGTGGGCCCCCAGGGGAAATCACGTGGGTCCCCAGGGGAAATCACGTGGGCCAGGTCGGGCAATAACGTGGGCCTGGTGGGGCAATCACGTGGGCCAGGTGGAGCAATCACGTGGGCCCCCAGGGGAAATCACGTGGGCCCCCAGGGGAAATCACGTGGGCCCCCAGGGGAAATCACGTGGGCCCCCAGGGGAAATCACGTGGGCCAGGTGGGGCAATCACGTGGGCCAGGTGGAGCAATCACGTGGGCCCCCAGGGGAAATCACGTGGGCCCCCAGGGGAAATCACGTGGGCCCCCAGGGGAAATCACGTGGGCCCCCAGGGGAAATCACGTGGGCCCCCAGGGGAAATCACGTGGGCCCCCAGGGGAAATCACGTGGGCCCCCAGGGGAAATCACGTAGGCCCCCAGGGGAAATCACGTGGGCCCCCAGGGGAAATCACGTGGGCCCCCAGGGGAAATCACGTGGGCCCCCAGGGGAAATCACGTGGGCCCCCAGGGGAAATCACGTGGGCCCCCAGGGGAAATCACGTGGGCCCCCAGGGGAAATCACGTGGGTCCCCAGGGGAAATCACGTGGGCCCCCAGGGGAAATCACGTGGGCCCCCAGGGGAAATCACGTGGGCCAGGTGGGGCAATCACGTGGGCCCCCAGGGGAAATCACGTGGGCCCCCAGGGGAAATCACGTGGGCCCCCAGGGGAAATCACGTGGGCTCCCAGGGGAAATCACGTGGGCCCCCAGGGCAAATCACGTGGGCCCCCAGGGGAAATCACGTGGGCCCCCAGGGGAAATCACGTGGGCCCCCAGGGGAAATCACGTGGGCCCCCAGGGGAAATCACGTGGGCCCCCAGGGGAAATCACGTGGGCCCCCAGGGGAAATCACGTGGGCCCCCAGGGGAAATCACGTGGGCCCCCAGGGGAAATCACGTGGGCCAGGTGGGGCAATCACGTGGGCCCCCAGGGGAAATCACGTGGGCCAGGTGGGGCAATCACGTGGGCCAGGTGGAGCAATCACGTGGGCCCCCAGGGGAAATCACGTGGGCCCCCAGGGGAAATCACGTGGGCCAGGTGGGGCAATCACTTGGGCCAGGTGGGGCAATCACGTGGGCCAGGTGGAGCAATCACGTGGGCCCCCAGGGGAAATCACGTGGGCCCCCAGGGGAAATCACGTGGGCCCCCAGGGCAAATCACGTGGGCCCCCAGGGGAAATCACGTGGGCCCCCAGGGGAAATCACGTGGGCCCCCAGGGGAAATCACGTGGGCCCCAAAGGGGAAATCACGTGGGCCCCCAGGGGAAATCACGTGGGCCCCCAGGGGAAATCACGTGGGCCCCCAGGGGAAATCACGTGGGCCCCCAGGGGAAATCACGTGGGCCCCCAGGGGAAATCACGTGGGCCCCCAGGGGAAATCACGTGGGCCCCCAGGGGAAATCACGTGGGCCCCCAGGGGAAATCACGTGGGCCCCCAGGGGAAATCACGTGGGCCCCCAGGGGAAATCACGTGGGCATCCAGGGGAAATCACGTGGGCCCCCAGGGGAAATCACGTGGGCCAGGAGGGGCAATCACGTGGGCCCCCAGGGGAAATCACGTGGGCCCCCAGGGGAAATCACGTGGGCCCCCAAGGGAAATCACGTGGGCCCCCAGGGGAAATCACGTGGGCCCCCAGGGGAAATCACGTGGGCCCCCAGGGGAAATCACGTGGGCCCCCATCGGAAATCACGTGGGCCCCCAGGGGAAATCACGTGGGCCCCCAGGGGAAATCACGTGGGCCCCCAGGGGAAATCACGTGGGCCCCCAGGGGAAATCACGTGGGCCCCCAGGGGAAATCACGTGGGCCCCCAGGGGCAATCACGTGGGCCCCCAGGGGAAATCACGTGGGCCCCCACGGGAAATCACGTGGTCCCCCAGGGGAAATCACGTGGGCCTCCAGGGGAAATCAGGTGGGCCCCCAGGGGAAATCACGTGGGCCCCCAGGGGAAATCACGTGGGCCCCCAGGGGAAATCACGTGGGCCAGGTGGGGCAATCACGTGGGCCCCCAGGGGAAATCACGTGGGCCCCCAGGGGAAATCACGTGGGCCCCCAGGGGAAATCACGTGGGCCCCCAGGGGAAATCACGTGGGCCAGGTGGGGCAATCACGTGGCCCAGGTGGGGCAATCACGTGGGCCAGGTGGAGCAATCACGTGGGCCCCCAGGGGAAATCACGTGGGCCCCCAGGGGAAATCACGTGGGCCCCCAGGGGAAATCACGTGGGCCCCCAGGGGAAATCACGTGGGCCCCCAGGGGAAATCACGTGGGCCCCCAGGGGAAATCACGTGGGCCCCCAGGGGAAATCACGTGGGCCCCCAGGGGAAATCACGTGGGCCCCCAGGGGAAATCACGTGGGCCCCCAGGGGAAATCACGTGGGCCAGGTGGGGCAATCACGTGGGCCAGGTGGGGAAATCACGTGGGCCCCCAGGGGAAATCACGTGGGCCCCCAGGGGAAATCACGTGGGCCCCCAGGGGAAATCACGTGGGCCCCCAGGGGAAATCACGTGGGCACCCAGGGGAAATCACGTGGGCCCCCAGGGGAAATCACGTGGGCCAGGTGGTTCAATCACGTGGGCCAGGTGGAGCAATCACGTGGGCCCCCAGGGGAAATCACGTTGGCCCCCAGGGGAAATCACATGGGCCCCCAGGGGAAATCACGTGGGCCAGGTGGGGCAATCACGTGGGCCCCCAGGTGAAATCACGTGGGCCCCCAGGGGAAATCACGTGGGTCCCCACGGGAAATCACGTGGTCCCCCAGGGGAAATCACGTGTTCCTCCAGGGGAAATCACGTGGGCCAGGTGGGGCAATCACGTGGGCCCCCATGGGAAATCACGTGGGCCCCCAGGGGAAATCACGTGGGCCCCCAGGGGAAATCACGTGGGCCCCCAGGGGAAATCACGTGGGCCCCCAGGGGAAATCACGTGGGCACCCAGGGGAAATCACGTGGGCCCCCAGGGGAAATCACGTGGGCCCCCAGGGGAAATCACGTGGGCCCCCAGGGGAAATCACGTGGGCCCCCAGGGGAAATCACGTGGGCCCCCAGGGGAAATCACGTGGGCCCCCAGGGGAAATCACGTGGGCCCCCAGGGGAAATCACGTGGGCCCCCAGGGGAAATCACGTGGGCCCCCAGGGGAAATCACGTGGGCCCCCAGGGGAAATCACGTGGGCCCCCAGGGGAAATCACGTGGGCCCCCAGGGGAAATCACGTGGGCCAGGTGGGGCAATCAGGTGGGCAAGGTGGAGCAATCACCTGGGCACCCAGGGGAAATCTCGTGGGCCCCCATGGGAAATCACGTGGGCCCCCAGGGGAAATCACGTGGGACGCAAGGGGAAATTACGTGGGCCAGGTGGGGCAATCACGTGTGCCAGGTGGGGCAATCACGTGGGTCAGGTGGAGCAATCACGTGGGCCCCCAGGGAAAATCACGTGGGCCAGGTGGGGCAATCACGTGGGCCAGGAGGGGCAATCACGTGGGCCCCCAGGGGAAATCACGTGGGCCCCCAGGGGAAATCACGTGGGCCAGGTGGGGCAATCACGTGGGGCCCCAAGGGAAATCACGTGGGCCCCCAGGGGAAATCACGTGGGCCCCCAGGGGAAATCACGTGGGCCCCCAGGGGAAATCACGTGGGCCCCCAGGGGAAATCACGTGGGCCCCCAGGGGAAATCACGTGGGCCCCCAGGGGAAATCACGTGGGCCCCCAGGGGAAATCACGTGGGCCCAAGGGGAAATCACGTGGGCCCCCAGGGGAAATCACGTGGGCCCCCAGGGGAAATCACGTGGGCCCCCAGGGGAAATCACGTGGGCCCCCAGGGGAAATCACGTGGGCCCCCAGGGGAAATCACGTGGGCCCCCAGTGGAAATCACGTGGGCCCCCAGGGGAAATCACGTGGGCCAGGTGGGGCAATCACGTGGGCCCCCAGGGGAAATCACGTGGGCCAGGTGGGGCAATCACGTGGGCCAGGTGGAGCAATCACGTGGGCCCCCAGGGGAAATCACGTGGGCCCCCAGGGGAAATCACGTGGGCCCCCAGGGAAATCACGTGGGCCAGGGGAAATCACGTGGGCCAGGTGGGGCAATCACGTGGGCCCCCAGGGGAAATCACGTGGGCCCCCAGGGGAAATCACGTGGGCCCCCAGGGGAAATCACGTGGGCCCCCAGGGCAAATCACGTGGGCCCCCAGGGGAAATCACGTGGGCCCCCAGGGGAAATCACGTGGGCCCCCAGGGGAAGTCACGTGGGCCCCAATGGGGAAACCACGTGGGCCCCCAGGGGAAATCACGTGGGCCCCCAGGGGAAATCACGTGGGCCCCCAGGGGAAGTCACGTGGGCCCCAATGGGGAAACCACGTGGGCCCCCAGGGGAAATCACGTGGGCCCCCAGGGGAAATCACGTGGGCCCCCAGGGGAAATCACGTGGGACCCCAGGGGAAATCACGTGGGCCCCCAGGGGAAATCACGTGGGCCTCCAGGGGAAATCACGTGGGCCAGGTGGGGCAATCACGTGGGCCCCCAGGGGAAATCACGTGGGCCCCCAGGGGAAATCACGTGGGCCCCCAGGGGAAATCACGTGGGCCCCCAGGGGAAATCACGTGGGCCAGGTGGGGCAATCACGTGGGCCAGGTGGAGCAATCACGTGGGCCCCCAGGGGAAATCACGTGGGCCCCCAGGGGAAATCACGTGGGCCCCCAGGGGAAATCACGTGGGCCCCCAGGGGAAATCACGTGGGCCCCCAGGGGAAATCACGTGGGCCCCCAGGGGAAATCACGTGGGCCCCCAGGGGAAATCACGTGGGCCCCCAGGGGAAATCACGTGGGCCCCCAGGGGAAATCACGTGGGCCAGGTGGGGCAATCACGTGGGCCAGGTGGAGCAATCACGTGGGCCCCCAGGGGAAATCACGTGGGCCCCCAGGGCAAATCACGTGGGCCAGGTGGGGCAATCACGTGGGCCAGGTGGGGCAATCACGTGGGCCCCCAGGGGAAATCACGTGGGCCCCCAGGGGAAATCACGTGGGCCCCCAGGGGAAATCACGTGGGCCCCCAGGGGAAATCACGTGGGCCGCCAGGGGAAATCACGTGGGCCCCCAGGGGAAATCACGTGGGCCAGGTGGGGCAATCACGTGGGCCCCCAGGTGGAGCAATCACGTGGGCCCCCAGGGGAAATCACGTGGGCCCCCAGGGGAAATCACGTGGGCCAGGTGGGGCAATCACGTGGGCCAGGTGGGGCAATCACGTGGGCCCCCAGGGGAAATCACGTGGGCCCCCAGGGGAAATCACGTGGGCCCCCAGGGGAAATCACGTGGGCCCCCAGGGCAAATCACGTGGGCCGCCAGGGGAAATCACGTGGGCCCCCAGGGGAAATCACGTGGGCCCCCAGGGGAAATCACGTGGGCCCCCAGGGGAAATCACGTGGGCCCCCAGGGGAAATCACGTGGGCACCCAGGGGAAATCACGTGGGCCCCCAGGGGAAATCACGTGGGCCCCCAGGGGAAATCACGTGGGCCGCCAGGGGAAATCACGTGGGCCCCCAGGGGAAATCACGTGGGCCCCCAGGGGAAATCACGTGGGCCCCCAGGGGAAATCACGTGGGCCCCCAGGGGAAATCACGTGGGCCCCCAGGGGAAATCACGTGGGCCCCCAGGGGAAATCACGTGGGCCCCCAGGAGCAATCACGTGGGCCCCCAGGGGAAATCACGTGGGCCCCCAGGGGAAATCACGTGGGCCCCCAGGGGAAATCACGTGGGCCCCCAGGGGAAATCACGTGGGCCAGGTGGGGCAATCACGTGGGCCAGGTGGGGCAATCACGTGGGCCAGGTGGGGCAATCACGTGGGCCCCCAGGGGAAATCACGTGGGCCCCCAGGGGAAATCACGTGGGCCCCCAGGGCAAATCACGTGGGCCGCCAGGGGAAATCACGTGGGCCCCCAGGGGAAATCACGTGGGCCCCCAGGGGAAATCACGTGGGCCCCCAGGGGAAATCACGTGGGCCCCCAGGGGAAATCACATGGGCCCCCAGGGGAAATCACGTGGGCCCCCAGGGGAAATCACGTGGGCCAGGTGGGGCAATCACGTGGGCTAGGTGGAGCAATCACGTGGGCCCCCAGGGGAAATCACGTGGGCCCCCAGGGGAAATCACGTGGGCCCCCAGGGGAAATCACGTGGGCCTCCAGGGGAAATCACGTGGGCCAGGTGGGGCAATCACGTGGGGCCCCAGGGGAAATCACGTGGGCCCCCAGGGGAAATCACGTGGGCCCCCAGGGGAAATCACGTGGGACCCCAGGGGAAATCACGTGGGCCCCCAGGGGAAATCACGTGGGCCCCCAGGGGAAATCACGTGGGCCAGGTGGGGCAATCACGTGGGCCCCCAGGTGGAGCAATCACGTGGGCCCCCAGGGGAAATCACGTGGGCCCCCAGGGGAAATCACGTGGGCCCCCAGGGGAAATCACGTGGGCCCGGTGGGGCAATCACGTGGGCCCCCTGGAGCAATCACGTGGGCCCCCAGGGGAAATCACGTGGGCCCCCAGGGGAAATCACGTGGGCCCCCAGGGGAAATCACGTGGGCCTCCAGGGGAAATCACGTGGGCCAGGTGGGGCAATCACGTGGGTCCCCAGGGGAAATCACCTGGGCCCCCAGGGGAAATCACGTGGGCCCCCTGGGGAAATCACGTGGGCCCCCAGGGGAAATCACGTGGGCCCCCAGGGGAAATCACGTGGGCCCCCAGGGGAAATCACGTGGGCCGCCTGGGGAAATCACGTGGGCCCCCAGGGGAAAACACGTGGGCCAGGTGGGGCAATCACGTGGGCCAGGTGGGGCAAATCACGTGGGCCCCCAGGGGAAATCACGTGGGCCCCCAGGGGAAATCACGTGGGCCAGGTGGGGCAATCACGTGGGCCCCCAGGGGAAATCACGTGGGCCCCCACGGGAAATCACGTGGTCCCCCAGGGGAAATCACGTGGGCCTCCAGGGGAAATCACGTGGGCCCCCAGGGGAAATCACGTGGGCCCCCAGGGGAAATCACGTGGGCCCCCACGGGGAAATCACGTGGGCCAGGTGGGGCAATCACGTGGGCCAGGTGGGGAAATCACGTGGGCCCCCAGGGGAAATCACGTGGGCCCCCAGGGGAAATCACGTGGGCCCCCAGGGGAAATCACGTGGGCCCCCAGGGGAAATCACGTGGGCCCCCAGGGGAAATCACGTGGGCCCCCAGGGGAAATCACGTGGGCCCCCAGGGGAAATCACGTGGGCCCACACGGGAAATCACGTGGGCCCCTAGGGGCAATCACGTGGGCCCCCAGGGGAAATCACGTGGGCCCCCAGGGGAAATCACGTGGGCCCCCAGGGGAAATCACGTGGGCCCCCAGGGGAAATCACGTGGGCTCCCAGGGGAAATCACGTGGGCCAGGTGGGGCAATCAGGTGGGCAAGGTGGAGCAATCACCTGGGCACCCAGGGGAAATCACGTGGGCCCCCAGGGGAAATCACGTGGGCCCCCAGGGGAAATCACGTGGGACGCAAGGGGAAATTACGTGGGCCAGGTGGGGCAATCACGTGTGCCAGGTGGGGCAATCACGTGGGTCAGGTGGAGCAATCACGTGGGCCCCCAGGGGAAATCACGTGGGCCAGGTGGGGCAATCACGTGGGCCAGGAGGGGCAATCACGTGGGCCCCCAGGGGAAATCACGTGGGCCCCCAGGGGAAATCACGTGGGCCAGGTGGGGCAATCACGTGGGCCCCCAGGGGAAATCACGTGGGCCCCCAGGGGAAATCACGTGGGCCCCCAGGGGAAATCACGTGGGCCCCCAGGGGAAATCACGTGGGCCCCCAGGGGAAATCACGTGGGCCCCCAGGGGAAATCACGTGGGCCCCCAGGGGAAATCACGTGGGCCCCCAGGGGAAATCACGTGGGCTCCAAGGGGAAATCACGTGGGCCCCCAGGGGAAATCACGTGGGCCCCCAGGGGAAATCACGTGGGCCCCCAGGGGAAATCACGTGGGCCCCCAGGGGAAATCACGTGGGCCCCCAGGGGAAATCACGTGGGCCCCCAGGGGAAATCACGTGGGCCCCCAGGGGAAATCACGTGGGCCAGGTGGGGCAATCACGTGGGCCCCCAGGGGAAATCACGTGGGCCAGGTGGGGCAATCACGTGGGCCAGGTGGAGCAATCACGTGGGCCCCCAGGGGAAATCACGTGGGCCAGGTGGGGCAATCACGTGGGCCAGGTGGGGCAATCACGTGGGCCAGGTGGAGCAATCACGTGGGCCCCCAGGGGAAATCACGTGGGCCCCCAGGGGAAATCACGTGGGCCCCCAGGGCAAAACACGTGGGCCCCCAGGGGAAATCACGTGGGCCCCCAGGGGAAATCACGTGGGCCCCCAGGGGAAGTCACGTGGGCCCCAATGGGGAAACCACGTGGGCCCCCAGGGGAAATCACGTGGGTCCCCAGGGGAAATCACGTGGGCCAGGTCGGGCAATAACGTGGGCCTGGTGGGGCAATCACGTGGGCCAGGTGGAGCAATCACGTGGGCCCCCAGGGGAAATCACGTGGGCCCCCAGGGGAAATCACGTGGGCCCCCAGGGGAAATCACGTGGGCCCCCAGGGGAAATCACGTGGGCCAGGTGGGGCAATCACGTGGACCAGGTGGAGCAATCACGTGGGCCCCCAGGGGAAATCACGTGGGCCCCCAGGGGAAATCACGTGGGCCCCCAGGGGAAATCACGTGGGCCCCCAGGGGAAATCACGTGGGCCCCCAGGTGAAATCACGTGGGCCCCCAGGGGAAATCACGTGGGCCCCCAGGGGAAATCACGTGGGCCCCCAGGGGAAATCACGTGGGCCCCCAGGGGAAATCACGTGGGCCCCCAGGGGAAATCACGTGGGCCCCCAGGGGAAATCACGTGGGCCCCCAGGGGAAATCACGTGGGCCCCCAGGGGAAATCACGTGGGCCCCCAGGGGAAATCACGTGGGCCCCCAGGGGAAATCACGTGGGCCCCCAGGGGAAATCACGTGGGCCTCCAGGGGAAATCACGTGGGCCAGGTGGGGCAATCACGTGGGCCCCCAGGGGAAATCACGTGGGCCCCCAGGGGAAATCACGTGGGCCCCCAGGGGAAATCACGTGGGCCCCCAGGGGAAATCACGTGGGCTCCCAGGGGAAATCACGTGGGCCCCCAGGGGAAATCACGTGGGCCCCCAGGGGAAATCACGTGGGCCCCCAGGGGAAATCACGTGGGCCCCCAGGGGAAATCACGTGGGCCCCCAGGGGAAATCACGTGGGCCCCCAGGGGAAATCACGTGGGCCCCCAGGGGAAATCACGTGGGCCCCCAGGGGAAATCACGTGGGCCCCCAGGGGAAATCACGTGGGCCAGGTGGGGCAATCACGTGGGCCCCCAGGGGAAATCACGTGGGCCAGGTGGGGCAATCACGTGGGCCAGGTGGAGCAATCACGTGGGCCCCCAGGGGAAATCACGTGGGCCCCCAGGGGAAATCACGTGGGCCAGGTGGGGAAATCACGTGGGCCAGGTGGGGCAATCACGTGGGCCAGGTGGAGCAATCACGTGGGCCCCCAGGGGAAATCACGTGGGCCCCCAGGGGAAATCACGTGGGCCCCCAGGGGAAATCACGTGGGCCCCCAGGGGAAATCACGTGGGCCCCCAGGGGAAATCACGTGGGCCCCCAGGGGAAATCACGTGGGCCCCAATGGGGAAATCACGTGGGCCCCCAGGGGAAATCACGTGGGCCCCCAGGGGAAATCACGTGGGCCCCCAGGGGAAATCACGTGGGCCCCCAGGGGAAATCACGTTGGGCCCCCAGGGGAAATCACGTGGGCCCCCAGGGGAAATCACGTGGGCCCCCAGGGGAAATCACGTGGGCCCCCAGGGGAAATCACGTGGGCCCCCAGGGGAAATCACGTGGGCCCCCAGGGGAAATCACGTGGGCATCCAGGGGAAATCACGTGGGCCCCCAGGGGAAATCACGTGGGCCAGGAGGGGCAATCACGTGGGCCCCCAGGGGAAATCACGTGGGCCCCCAGGGGAAATCACGTGGGCCCCCAAGGGAAATCACGTGGGCCCCCAGGGGAAATCACGTGGGCTCCCAGGGGAAATCACGTGGGCCCCCAGGGGAAATCACGTGGGCCCCCATCGGAAATCACGTGGGCCCCCAGGGGAAATCACGTGGGCCCCCAGGGGAAATCACGTGGGCCCCCAGGGGAAATCACGTGGGCCCCCAGGGGAAATCACGTGGGCCCCCAGGGGAAATCACGTGGGCCCCCAGGGGCAAACACGTGGGCCCCCAGGGGAAATCACGTGGGCCCCCACGGGAAATCACGTGGTCCCCCAGGGGAAATCACGTGGGCCTCCAGGGGAAATCAGGTGGGCCCCCAGGGGAAATCACGTGGGCCCCCAGGGGAAATCACGTGGGCCCCCAGGGGAAATCACGTGGGCCAGGTGGGGCAATCACGTGGGCCCCCAGGGGAAATCACGTGGGCCCCCAGGGGAAATCACGTGGGCCCCCAGGGGAAATCACGTGGGCCCCCAGGGGAAATCACGTGGGCCAGGTGGGGCAATCACGTGGCCCAGGTGGGGCAATCACGTGGGCCAGGTGGAGCAATCACGTGGGCCCCCAGGGGAAATCACGTGGGCCCCCAGGGGAAATCACGTGGGCCCCCAGGGCAAATCACGTGGGCCCCCAGGGGAAATCACGTGGGCCCCCAGGGGAAATCACGTGGGCCCCCAGGGGAAGTCACGTGGGCCCCCAGGGGAAATCACGTGGGCCCCCAGGGGAAATCACGTGGGCCCCCAGGGGAAATCACGTGGGCCCCCAGGGGAAATCACGTGGGCCAGGTGGGGCAATCACGTGGGCCAGGTGGGGAAATCACGTGGGCCCCCAGGGGAAATCACGTGGGCCCCCAGGGGAAATCACGTGGGCCCCCAGGGGAAATCACGTGGGCCCCCAGGGGAAATCACGTGGGCACCCAGGGGAAATCACGTGGGCCCCCAGGGGAAATCACGTGGGCCCCCAGGGGAAATCACGTGGGCCCCCAGGGGAGCAATCACGTGGGCCCCCAGGGGAAATCACGTTGGCCCCCAGGGGAAATCACATGGGCCCCCAGGGGAAATCACGTGGGCCAGGTGGGGCAATCACGTGGGCCCCCAGGTGAAATCACGTGGGCCCCCAGGGGAAATCACGTGGGTCCCCACGGGAAATCACGTGGTCCCCCAGGGGAAATCACGTGTTCCTCCAGGGGAAATCACGTGGGCCAGGTGGGGCAATCACGTGGGCCCCCATGGGAAATCACGTGGGCCCCCAGGGGAAATCACGTGGGCCCCCAGGGGAAATCACGTGGGCCCCCAGGGGAAATCACGTGGGCCCCCAAGGGAAATCACGTGGGCACCCAGGGGAAATCACGTGGGCCCCCAGGGGAAATCACGTGGGCCCCCAGGGGAAATCACGTGGGCCCCCAGGGGAAATCACGTGGGCCCCCAGGGGAAATCACGTGGGCCCCCAGGGGAAATCACGTGGGCCCACACGGGAAATCACGTGGGCCCCTAGGGGAAATCACGTGGGCCCCCAGGGGAAATCACGTGGGCCCCCAGGGGAAATCACGTGGGCCCCCAGGGGAAATCACGTGGGCCCCCAGGGGAAATCACGTGGGCCCCCAGGGGAAATCACGTGGGCCAGGTGGGGCAATCAGGTGGGCAAGGTGGAGCAATCACCTGGGCACCCAGGGGAAATCTCGTGGGCCCCCATGGGAAATCACGTGGGCCCCCAGGGGAAATCACGTGGGACGCAAGGGGAAATTACGTGGGCCAGGTGGGGCAATCACGTGTGCCAGGTGGGGCAATCACGTGGGTCAGGTGGAGCAATCACGTGGGCCCCCAGGGAAAATCACGTGGGCCAGGTGGGGCAATCACGTGGGCCAGGAGGGGCAATCACGTGGGCCCCCAGGGGAAATCACGTGGGCCTCCAGGGGAAATCACGTGGGCCAGGTGGGGCAATCACGTGGGGCCCCAAGGGAAATCACGTGGGCCCCCAGGGGAAATCACGTGGGCCCCCAGGGGAAATCACGTGGGCCCCCAGGGGAAATCACGTGGGTCCCCAGGGGAAATCACGTGGGCTCCAAGGGGAAATCACGTGGGCCCCCAGGGCAAATCACGTGGGCCCCCAGGGGAAATCACGTGGGCTCCAAGGGGAAATCACGTGGGCCCCCATGGGAAATCACGTGGGCCCCCAGGGGAAATCACGTGGGCCCCCAGGGGAAATCACGTGGGCCCCCAGGGGAAATCACGTGGGCCCCCAGGGGAAATCACGTGGGCCCCCAGTGGAAATCACGTGGGCCCCCAGGGGAAATCACGTGGGCCAGGTGGGGCAATCACGTGGGCCCCCAGGGGAAATCACGTGGGCCAGGTGGGGCAATCACGTGGGCCAGGTGGAGCAATCACGTGGGCCCCCAGGGGAAATCACGTGGGCCCCCAGGGGAAATCACGTGGGCCAGGTGGGGCAATCACGTGGGCCAGGTGGGGCAATCACGTGGGCCAGGTGGAGCAATCACGTGGGCCCCCAGGGGAAATCACGTGGGCCCCCAGGGGAAATCACGTGGGCCCCCAGGGCAAAACACGTGGGCCCCCAGGGGAAATCACGTGGGCCCCCAGGGGAAATCACGTGGGCCCCCAGGGGAAGTCACGTGGGCCCCAATGGGGAAACCACGTGGGCCCCCAGGGGAAATCACGTGGGTCCCCAGGGGAAATCACGTGGGCCAGGTCGGGCAATAACGTGGGCCTGGTGGGGCAATCACGTGGGCCAGGTGGAGCAATCACGTGGTCCCCCAGGGGAAATCACGTGGGCCCCCAGGGGAAATCACGTGGGCCCCCAGGGCAAATCACGTGGGCCGCCAGGGGAAATCACGTGGGCCCCCAGGGGAAATCACGTGGGCCCCCAGGGGAAATCACGTGGGCCCCCAGGGGAAATCACGTGGGCCCCCAGGGGAAATCACGTGGGCCCCCAGGGCAAATCACGTATGCCCCCAGGGCAAATCACGTGGGCCCCCAGGGGAAATCACGTGGGACCCCAGGGGAAATCACGTGGGCCCCCAGGGGAAATCACGTGGGCCCCCAGGGGAAATCACGTGGGCCCCCAGGGGAAATCACGTGGGACCCCAGGGGAAATCACGTGGGCCCCCAGGGGAAATCACGTGGGCCTCCAGGGGAAATCACGTGGGCCAGGTGGGGCAATCACGTGGGTCCCCAGGGGAAATCACGTGGGCCCCCAGGGGAAATCACGTGGGCTCCCAGGGGAAATAACGTGGGCCCCCAGGGGAAATCACTTGGGCCAGGTGGGGCAATCACGTTGGCCAGGTGGAGCAATCACGTGGGCCCCCAGGGGAAATCACGAGGGCCCCCAGGGGAAATCACGTGGGCCCCCAGGGGAAATCACGTGGGCCCCCAGGGGAAATCACGTGGGCCCCCAGGGGAAATCACATGGGCCCCCAGGGGAAATCACATGGGCCCCCAGGGGAAATCACGTGGGCCCCCAGGGGAAATCACGTGGGCCCCCAGGGGAAATCACGTGGGCCAGGTGGGGCAATCACGTGGGCCAGGTGGAGCAATCACGTGGGCCCCCAGGGGAAATCACGAGGGCCCCCAGGGCAAATCACGTGGGCCAGGTGGGGCAATCACGTGGGCCAGGTGGGGCAATCACGTGGGCCCCCAGGGGAAATCACGAGGGCCCCCAGGGCAAATCACGTGGGCCCCCAAGGGAAATCACGTGGGCCCCCAGGGCAAATCACGTGGGCCGCCAGGGGAAATCACGTGGGCCCCCAGGGGAAATCACGTGGGCCAGGTGGGGCAATCACGTGGGCCAGGTGGAGCAATCACGTGGGCCCCCAGGGGAAATCACGAGGGCCCCCAGGGGAAATCACGTGGGCCAGGTGGGGCAATCACGTGGGCCAGGTGGGGCAATCACGTGGGCCCCCAGGGGAAATCACGAGGGCCCCCAGGGCAAATCACGTGGGCCCCCAAGGGAAATCACGTGGGCCCCCAGGGCAAATCACGTGGGCCGCCAGGGGAAATCACGTGGGCCCCCAGGGGAAATCACGTGGGCCCCCAGGGGAAATCACGTGGGCCCCCAGGGGATATCACGTGGGCCCCCAGGGGAAATCACGTGGGCACCCAGGGGAAATCACGTGGGCCCCCAGGGGAAATCACGTGGGCCCCCAGGGCAAATCACGTGGGCCGCCAGGGGAAATCACGTGGGCCCCCAGGGGAAATCACGTGGGCCCCCAGGGGAAATAACGTGGGCCCCCAGGGGAAATCACGTGGGCCCCCAGGGGAAATCACATGGGCCCCCAGGGGAAATCACGTGGGCCCCCAGGGGAAATCACGTGGGCCAGGTGGAGCAATCACGTGGGCCCCAGGGGAAATCACGTGGGCCCCCAGGGGAAATCACGTGGGCCCCCAGGGGAAATCACGTGGGCCCCCAGGGGAAATCACGTGGGCCAGGTGGGGCAATCACGTGGGCCAGGTGGGGCAATCACGTGGGCCAGGTGGGGCAATCACGTGGGCCCCCAGGGGAAATCACGTGGGCCCCCAGGCGAAATCACGTGGGCCCCCAGGGCAAATCACGTGGGCCGCCAGGGGAAATCACGTGGGCCCCCAGGGGAAATCACGTGGGCCCCCAGGGGAAATAAAGTGGGCCCCCAGGGGAAATCACTTGGGCCCCCAGGGGAAATCACATGGGCCCCCAGGGGAAATCACGTGGGCCCCCAGGGGAAATCACGTGGGCCAGGTGGGGCAATCACGTGGGCTAGGTGGAGCAATCACGTGGGCCCCCAGGGGAAATCACGTGGGCCCCCAGGGGAAATCACGTGGGCCCCCAGGGGAAATCACGTGGGCCTCCAGGGGAAATCACGTGGGCCATGTGGGGCAATCACGTGGGGCCCCAGGGGAAATCACCTGGGCCCCCAGGGGAAATCACGTGGGCCCCCAGGGGAAATCACGTGGGACCCCAGGGGAAATCACGTGGGCCCCCAGGGGAAATCACGTGGGCCCCCAGGGGAAATCACGTGGGCCAGGTGGGGCAATCACGTGGGCCAGGTGGAGCAATCACGTGGGCCCCCAGGGGAAATCTCGTCGGCCCCCAGGGGAAATCACGTGGGCCCCCAGGGGAAATCACGTGGGCCCGGTGGGGCAATCACGTGGGCTAGGTGGAGCAATCACGTGGGCCCCCAGGGGAAATCACGTGGGCCCCCAGGGGAAATCACGTGGGCCCCCAGGGGAAATCACGTGGGCCTCCAGGGGAAATCACGTGGGCCAGGTGGGGCAATCACGTGGGTCCCCAGGGGAAATCACCTGGGCCCCCAGGGGAAATCACGTGGGCTCCCAGGGGAAATCACGTGGGACCCCAGGGGAAATCACGTGGGCCCCCAGGGGAAATCACGTGGGCCTCCAGGGGAAATCACGTGGGCCAGGTGGGGCAATCACGTGGGTCCCCAGGGGAAATCACCTGGGCCCCCAGGGGAAATCACGTGGGCCCCCAGGGGAAATCACGTGGGACCCCAGGGGAAATCACGTGGGCCCCCAGGGGAAATCACGTGGGCCCCCAGGGGAAATAACGTGGGCCCCCAGGGGAAATCACTTGGGCCAGGTGGGGCAATCACGTTGGCCAGGTGGAGCAATCACGTGGGCCCCCAGGGGAAATCTCTTCGGCCCCCAGGGGAAATCACGTGGGCCCCCAGGGGAAATCACGTGGGCCCCCAGGGGAAATCACGTGGGCCCCCAGGGGAAATCACATGGGCCCCCAGGGGAAATCACGTGGGCCCCCAGGGGAAATCACGTGGGCCCCCAGGGGAAATCACGTGGGCCCCCAGGGGAAATCACGTGGGCCAGGTGGGGCAATCATGTGGGCCAGGTGGAGCAATCACTTGGGCCCCCAGGGGAAATCACGGGGGCCCCCAGGGGAAATCACGTGGGCCCCCAGGGGAAATCACGTGGGCCAGGTGGGGCAATCACGTGGGCCAGGTGGGGCAATCACGTGGGCCCCCAGGGGAAATCACGAGGGCCCCCAGGGGAAATCACGTGGGCCCCCAGGGGAAATCACGTGGGCCCCCACGGGAAATCACGTGGGCCAGGTGGGGCAATCACGTGAGCCCCCAGGTGAAATCACGTGGGCCCCCAGGGGAAATCACGTGGGCCCCCAGGGGAAATCACGTGGGCCAGGTGGGGCAATCACGTGGGCCAGTTGGGGCAATCACGTGAGCCCCCAGGGGAAATCACGTGGGCCCCCAGGGGAAATCACGTGGGCCCCCAGGGGAAATCACGTGGGCCAGGTGGGGCAATCACGTGGGCCAGGTGGAGCAATCACGTGGGCCCCCAGGGGAAATCACCTGGGCCCCCAGGGGAAATCACGTGGGCCCCCAGGGGAAATCACGTGGTCCAGGTGGGGCAATCACGTGGGCCAGGTGGAGCAATCACGTGGGCCCCCAGGGGAAATCACGTGCGCCCCCAGGGGAAATCACGTGGGCCCCCACGGGAAATCACGTGGGCCAGGTGGGGCAATCACGAGAGCCCC
>CAXCFB010000042.1:0-232504 GCA_963981305.1 Rupicapra rupicapra | reverse complement strand
GTGGGCCCCCAGGGGAAATCACGTGGGCCCCCAGGGGAAATCACGTGGGCCCCCAGGGGAAATCACGTGGGCCCCCAGGGGAAATCACGTGGGCCCCCAGGGGAAATCACGTGGGCCCCCAGGTGGAAATCACGTGGGCCCCCAGGGGAAATCACGTGGGCCCCCAGGGGAAATCACGTGGGCCCCCAGGGGAAATCACGTGGGCCCCCAGGGGAAATCACGTGGGCCAGGTGGGGCAATCACGTGGGCCCCCAGGTGGAGCAATCACGTGGGCCCCCAGGGGAAATCACGTGGGCCCCCAGGGGAAATCACGTGGGCCCCCAGGGGAAATCACGTGGGCCCCCAGGGGAAATCACGTGGGCCCCCAGGGGAAATCACGTGGGCCCCCAGGGGAAATCACGTGGGCCCCCAGGGGAAATCACGTGGGCCCCCAGGGGAAATCACGTGGGCCCCCAGGGGAAATCACGTGGGCCCCCAGGGGAAATCACGTGGGCCCCCAGGGGAAATCACGTGGGCCCCCAGGGGAAATCACGTGGGCCAGGTGGGGCAATCACGTGGGCCCCCAGGTGGAGCAATCACGTGGGCCCCCAGGGGAAATCACGTGGGCCCCCAGGGGAAATCACGTGGGCCCCCAGGGGAAATCACGTGGGCCCCCAGGGGAAATCACGTGGGCCCCCAGGGGAAATCACGTGGGCCAGGTGGGGCAATCACGTGGGCCCCCAGGTGGAGCAATCACGTGGGCCCCCAGGGGAAATCACGTGGGCCCCCAGGGGAAATCACGTGGGCCCCCAGGGGAAATCACGTGGGCCCCCAGGGGAAATCACGTGGGCCCCCAGGGGAAATCACGTGGGCCCCCAGGGGAAATCACGTGGGCCCCCAGGGGAAATCACGTGGGCCAGGTGGGGCAATCACGTGGGCCAGGTGGAGCAATCACGTGGGCCCCCAGGGGAAATCACGTGGGCCCCCAGGGGAAATCACGTGGGCCCCCAGGGGAAATCACGTGGGCCCCCAGGGGAAATCACGTGGGCCCCCAGGGGAAATCACGTGGGCCCCCAGGGGAAATCACGTGGGCCCCCAGGGGAAATCACGTGGGCCCCCAGGGGAAATCACGTGGGCCAGGTGGGGCAATCACGTGGGCCAGGTGGGGCAATCACGTGGGCCCCCAGGGGAAATCACGTGGGCCCCCAGGGGAAATCACGTGGGCCCCCAGGGGAAATCACGTGGGCCCCCAGGGGAAATCACGTGGGCCCCCAGGGGAAATCACGTGGGCCCCCAGGGGAAATCACGTGGGCCCCCAGGGGAAATCACGTGGGCCAGGTGGGGCAATCACGTGGGCCAGGTGGGGCAATCACGTGGGCCCCCAGGGGAAATCACGTGGGCCCCCAGGGGAAATCACGTGGGCCCCCAGGGGAAATCACGTGGGCCCCCAGGGGAAATCACGTGGGCCCCCAGGGGAAATCACGTGGGCCCCCAGGGGAAATCACGTGGGCCCCCAGGGGAAATCACGTGGGCCCCCAGGGGAAATCACGTGGGCCCCCAGGGGAAATCACGTGGGCCCCCAGGGGAAATCACGTGGGCCAGGTGGGGCAATCA
Source organism: Rupicapra rupicapra (assembly GCA_963981305.1). Classification (NCBI taxonomy): domain Eukaryota; kingdom Metazoa; phylum Chordata; class Mammalia; order Artiodactyla; family Bovidae; genus Rupicapra; species Rupicapra rupicapra. Next base: position 230,911 of record CAXCFB010000042.1, on the reverse strand, counting down.
CGTGGGCCAGGTGGGGCAATCACGTGGGCCCCCAGGGGAAATCACGTGGGCCCCCAGGGGAAATCACGTGGGCCCCCAGGGGAAATCACGTGGGCCCCCAGGGGAAATCACGTGGGCCCCCAGGGGAAATCACGTGGGCCCCCAGGGGAAATCACGTGGGCCCCCAGGGGAAATCACGTGGGCCCCCAGGGGAAATCACGTGGGCCCCCAGGGGAAATCACGTGGGCCCCCAGGGGAAATCACGTGGGCCCCCAGGGGAAATCACGTGGGCCCCCAGGTGGGGCAATCACGTGGGCCCCCAGGTGGAGCAATCACGTGGGCCCCCAGGGGAAATCACGTGGGCCCCCAGGGGAAATCACGTGGGCCCCCAGGGGAAATCACGTGGGCCAGGTGGGGCAATCACGTGGGCCAGGTGGGGCAATCACGTGGGCCCCCAGGGGAAATCACGTGGGCCCCCAGGGGAAATCACGTGGGCCCCCAGGGGAAATCACGTGGGCCCCCAGGGGAAATCACGTGGGCCCCCAGGGGAAATCACGTGGGCCCCCAGGGGAAATCACGTGGGCCCCCAGGGGAAATCACGTGGGCCCCCAGGGGAAATCACGTGGGCCCCCAGGGGAAATCACGTGGGCCCCCAGGGGAAATCACGTGGGCCCCCAGGGGAAATCACGTGGGCCCCCAGGGGAAATCACGTGGGCCCCCAGGGGAAATCACGTGGGCCCCCAGGGGAAATCACGTGGGCCCCCAGGGGAAATCACGTGGGCCCCCAGGGGAAATCACGTGGGCCCCCAGGGGAAATCACGTGGGCCCCCAGGGGAAATCACGTGGGCCCCCAGGGGAAATCACGTGGGCCCCCAGGGGAAATCACGTGGGCCCCCAGGGGAAATCACGTGGGCCCCCAGGGGAAATCACGTGGGCCCCCAGGGGAAATCACGTGGGCCCCCAGGGGAAATCACGTGGGCCAGGTGGGGCAATCACGTGGGCCAGGTGGAGCAATCACGTGGGCCCCCAGGGGAAATCACGTGGGCCCCCAGGGGAAATCACGTGGGCCCCCAGGGGAAATCACGTGGGCCCCCAGGGGAAATCACGTGGGCCCCCAGGGGAAATCACGTGGGCCCCCAGGGGAAATCACGTGGGCCCCCAGGGGAAATCACGTGGGCCCCCAGGGGAAATCACGTGGGCCAGGTGGGGCAATCACGTGGGCCCCCAGGTGGAGCAATCACGTGGGCCCCCAGGGGAAATCACGTGGGCCCCCAGGGGAAATCACGTGGGCCCCCAGGGGAAATCACGTGGGCCAGGTGGGGCAATCACGTGGGCCCCCAGGGGAAATCACGTGGGCCCCCAGGGGAAATCACGTGGGCCCCCAGGGGAAATCACGTGGGCCCCCAGGGGAAATCACGTGGGCCCCCAGGGGAAATCACGTGGGCCCCCAGGGGAAATCACGTGGGCCCCCAGGTGGAAATCACGTGGGCCCCCAGGGGAAATCACGTGGGCCCCCAGGGGAAATCACGTGGGCCCCCAGGGGAAATCACGTGGGCCCCCAGGGGAAATCACGTGGGCCCCCAGGGGAAATCACGTGGGCCCCCAGGGGAAATCACGTGGGCCCCCAGGTGGAGCAATCACGTGGGCCCCCAGGGGAAATCACGTGGGCCCCCAGGGGAAATCACGTGGGCCCCCAGGGGAAATCACGTGGGCCCCCAGGTGGGGCAATCACGTGGGCCCCCAGGGGAAATCACGTGGGCCCCCAGGGGAAATCACGTGGGCCCCCAGGGGAAATCACGTGGGCCCCCAGGGGAAATCACGTGGGCCCCCAGGGGAAATCACGTGGGCCCCCAGGGGAAATCACGTGGGCCCCCAGGGGAAATCACGTGGGCCCCCAGGGGAAATCACGTGGGCCCCCAGGGGAAATCACGTGGGCCAGGTGGGGCAATCACGTGGGCCAGGTGGAGCAATCACGTGGGCCCCCAGGGGAAATCACGTGGGCCCCCAGGGGAAATCACGTGGGCCCCCAGGGGAAATCACGTGGGCCCCCAGGGGAAATCACGTGGGCCCCCAGGGGAAATCACGTGGGCCCCCAGGGGAAATCACGTGGGCCCCCAGGGGAAATCACGTGGGCCCCCAGGGGAAATCACGTGGGCCCCCAGGTGGGGCAATCACGTGGGCCCCCAGGGGAAATCACGTGGGCCCCCAGGGGAAATCACGTGGGCCCCCAGGGGAAATCACGTGGGCCCCCAGGGGAAATCACGTGGGCCCCCAGGGGAAATCACGTGGGCCCCCAGGGGAAATCACGTGGGCCCCCAGGGGAAATCACGTGGGCCCCCAGGGGAAATCACGTGGGCCCCCAGGGGAAATCACGTGGGCCCCCAGGGGAAATCACGTGGGCCCCCAGGGGAAATCACGTGGGCCCCCAGGGGAAATCACGTGGGCCCCCAGGGGAAATCACGTGGGCCCCCAGGGGAAATCACGTGGGCCCCCAGGGGAAATCACGTGGGCCAGGTGGGGCAATCACGTGGGCCCCCAGGGGAAATCACGTGGGCCCCCAGGGGAAATCACGTGGGCCCCCAGGGGAAATCACGTGGGCCAGGTGGGGCAATCACGTGGGCCCCCAGGGGAAATCACGTGGGCCCCCAGGGGAAATCACGTGGGCCCCCAGGGGAAATCACGTGGGCCCCCAGGGGAAATCACGTGGGCCCCCAGGGGAAATCACGTGGGCCCCCAGGGGAAATCACGTGGGCCCCCAGGGGAAATCACGTGGGCCCCCAGGGGAAATCACGTGGGCCCCCAGGGGAAATCACGTGGGCCCCCAGGGGAAATCACGTGGGCCCCCAGGGGAAATCACGTGGGCCCCCAGGGGAAATCACGTGGGCCAGGTGGGGCAATCACGTGGGCCAGGTGGGGCAATCACGTGGGCCCCCAGGGGAAATCACGTGGGCCCCCAGGGGAAATCACGTGGGCCAGGTGGGGAAATCACGTGGGCCCCCAGGGGAAATCACGTGGGCCCCCAGGGGAAATCACGTGGGCCCCCAGGGGAAATCACGTGGGCCCCCAGGGGAAATCACGTGGGCCCCCAGGGGAAATCACGTGGGCCCCCAGGGGAAATCACGTGGGCCCCCAGGGGAAATCACGTGGGCCCCCAGGGGAAATCACGTGGGCCAGGTGGGGCAATCACGTGGGCCAGGTGGAGCAATCACGTGGGCCCCCAGGGGAAATCACGTGGGCCCCCAGGGGAAATCACGTGGGCCCCCAGGGGAAATCACGTGGGCCCCCAGGGGAAATCACGTGGGCCCCCAGGGGAAATCACGTGGGCCCCCAGGGGAAATCACGTGGGCCCCCAGGGGAAATCACGTGGGCCCGGTGGGGAAATCACGTGGGCCCCCAGGGGAAATCACGTGGGCCCCCAGGGGAAATCACGTGGGCCCCCAGGGGAAATCACGTGGGCCCCCAGGGGAAATCACGTGGGCCCCCAGGGGAAATCACGTGGGCCCCCAGGTGGGGCAATCACGTGGGCCCCCAGGGGAAATCACGTGGGCCCCCAGGGGAAATCACGTGGGCCCCCAGGGGAAATCACGTGGGCCCCCAGGGGAAATCACGTGGGCCCCCAGGGGAAATCACGTGGGCCCCCAGGGGAAATCACGTGGGCCCCCAGGGGAAATCACGTGGGCCAGGTGGGGCAATCACGTGGGCCCCCAGGGGAAATCACGTGGGCCCCCAGGGGAAATCACGTGGGCCCCCAGGGGAAATCACGTGGGCCCCCAGGGGAAATCACGTGGGCCCCCAGGGGAAATCACGTGGGCCCCCAGGGGAAATCACGTGGGCCCCCAGGGGAAATCACGTGGGCCCCCAGGGGAAATCACGTGGGCCCCCAGGGGAAATCACGTGGGCCCCCAGGGGAAATCACGTGGGCCCCCAGGGGAAATCACGTGGGCCAGGTGGGGCAATCACGTGGGCCCCCAGGGGAAATCACGTGGGCCCCCAGGGGAAATCACGTGGGCCCCCAGGGGAAATCACGTGGGCCCCCAGGGGAAATCACGTGGGCCCCCAGGGGAAATCACGTGGGCCCCCAGGGGAAATCACGTGGGCCCCCAGGGGAAATCACGTGGGCCCCCAGGGGAAATCACGTGGGCCCCCAGGGGAAATCACGTGGGCCCCCAGGGGAAATCACGTGGGCCCCCAGGGGAAATCACGTGGGCCCCCAGGGGAAATCACGTGGGCCCCCAGGGGAAATCACGTGGGCCCCCAGGTGGAAATCACGTGGGCCCCCAGGGGAAATCACGTGGGCCCCCAGGGGAAATCACGTGGGCCCCCAGGGGAAATCACGTGGGCCCCCAGGGGAAATCACGTGGGCCAGGTGGGGCAATCACGTGGGCCAGGTGGGGCAATCACGTGGGCCCCCAGGGGAAATCACGTGGGCCCCCAGGGGAAATCACGTGGGCCCCCAGGGGAAATCACGTGGGCCCCCAGGGGAAATCACGTGGGCCCCCAGGGGAAATCACGTGGGCCCCCAGGGGAAATCACGTGGGCCCCCAGGGGAAATCACGTGGGCCCCCAGGGGAAATCACGTGGGCCCCCAGGGGAAATCACGTGGGCCCCCAGGGGAAATCACGTGGGCCCCCAGGGGAAATCACGTGGGCCCCCAGGGGAAATCACGTGGGCCCCCAGGGGAAATCACGTGGGCCCCCAGGGGAAATCACGTGGGCCCCCAGGGGAAATCACGTGGGCCCCCAGGGGAAATCACGTGGGCCCCCAGGGGAAATCACGTGGGCCCCCAGGGGAAATCACGTGGGCCCCCAGGGGAAATCACGTGGGCCCCCAGGGGAAATCACGTGGGCCCCCAGGGGAAATCACGTGGGCCCCCAGGGGAAATCACGTGGGCCCCCAGGGGAAATCACGTGGGCCCCCAGGGGAAATCACGTGGGCCAGGTGGGGCAATCACGTGGGCCAGGTGGAGCAATCACGTGGGCCCCCAGGGGAAATCACGTGGGCCCCCAGGGGAAATCACGTGGGCCCCCAGGGGAAATCACGTGGGCCCCCAGGGGAAATCACGTGGGCCCCCAGGGGAAATCACGTGGGCCCCCAGGGGAAATCACGTGGGCCCCCAGGGGAAATCACGTGGGCCCCCAGGGGAAATCACGTGGGCCCCCAGGGGCAATCACGTGGGCCCCCAGGTGGAGCAATCACGTGGGCCCCCAGGGGAAATCACGTGGGCCCCCAGGGGAAATCACGTGGGCCCCCAGGGGAAATCACGTGGGCCCCCAGGGGAAATCACGTGGGCCCCCAGGGGAAATCACGTGGGCCCCCAGGTGGAAATCACGTGGGCCCCCAGGGGAAATCACGTGGGCCCCCAGGGGAAATCACGTGGGCCCCCAGGGGAAATCACGTGGGCCCCCAGGGGAAATCACGTGGGCCCCCAGGGGAAATCACGTGGGCCCCCAGGGGAAATCACGTGGGCCAGGTGGGGCAATCACGTGGGCCAGGTGGAAATCACGTGGGCCCCCAGGGGAAATCACGTGGGCCCCCAGGGGAAATCACGTGGGCCCCCAGGGGAAATCACGTGGGCCCCCAGGTGGGGCAATCACGTGGGCCCCCAGGGGAAATCACGTGGGCCCCCAGGGGAAATCACGTGGGCCCCCAGGGGAAATCACGTGGGCCCCCAGGGGAAATCACGTGGGCCCCCAGGGGAAATCACGTGGGCCCCCAGGGGAAATCACGTGGGCCCCCAGGGGAAATCACGTGGGCCCCCAGGGGAAATCACGTGGGCCCCCAGGGGAAATCACGTGGGCCAGGTGGGGCAATCACGTGGGCCCCAGGTGGAGCAATCACGTGGGCCCCCAGGGGAAATCACGTGGGCCCCCAGGGGAAATCACGTGGGCCCCCAGGGGAAATCACGTGGGCCCCCAGGGGAAATCACGTGGGCCCCCAGGGGAAATCACGTGGGCCCCCAGGGGAAATCACGTGGGCCCCCAGGGGAAATCACGTGGGCCCCCAGGGGAAATCACGTGGGCCCCCAGGTGGAAATCACGTGGGCCCCCAGGGGAAATCACGTGGGCCCCCAGGGGAAATCACGTGGGCCCCCAGGGGAAATCACGTGGGCCCCCAGGGGAAATCACGTGGGCCCCCAGGGGAAATCACGTGGGCCCCCAGGGGAAATCACGTGGGCCCCCAGGGGAAATCACGTGGGCCCCCAGGGGAAATCACGTGGGCCCCCAGGGGAAATCACGTGGGCCCCCAGGGGAAATCACGTGGGCCCCCAGGGGAAATCACGTGGGCCCCCAGGGGAAATCACGTGGGCCCCCAGGGGAAATCACGTGGGCCCCCAGGGGAAATCACGTGGGCCCCCAGGGGAAATCACGTGGGCCAGGTGGGGCAATCACGTGGGCCCCCAGGGGAAATCACGTGGGCCCCCAGGGGAAATCACGTGGGCCCCCAGGGGAAATCACGTGGGCCAGGTGGGGCAATCACGTGGGCCCCCAGGGGAAATCACGTGGGCCCCCAGGGGAAATCACGTGGGCCCCCAGGGGAAATCACGTGGGCCCCCAGGGGAAATCACGTGGGCCCCCAGGGGAAATCACGTGGGCCCCCAGGGGAAATCACGTGGGCCCCCAGGGGAAATCACGTGGGCCCCCAGGGGAAATCACGTGGGCCCCCAGGGGAAATCACGTGGGCCCCCAGGGGAAATCACGTGGGCCCCCAGGGGAAATCACGTGGGCCCCCAGGGGAAATCACGTGGGCCAGGTGGGGCAATCACGTGGGCCAGGTGGGGCAATCACGTGGGCCCCCAGGGGAAATCACGTGGGCCCCCAGGGGAAATCACGTGGGCCCCCAGGGGAAATCACGTGGGCCCCCAGGGGAAATCACGTGGGCCCCCAGGGGAAATCACGTGGGCCCCCAGGGGAAATCACGTGGGCCCCCAGGGGAAATCACGTGGGCCCCCAGGGGAAATCACGTGGGCCCCCAGGGGAAATCACGTGGGCCCCCAGGGGAAATCACGTGGGCCCCCAGGGGAAATCACGTGGGCCCCCAGGGGAAATCACGTGGGCCCCCAGGGGAAATCACGTGGGCCCCCAGGGGAAATCACGTGGGCCCCCAGGGGAAATCACGTGGGCCCCCAGGGGAAATCACGTGGGCCCCCAGGGGAAATCACGTGGGCCCCCAGGGGAAATCACGTGGGCCCCCAGGGGAAATCACGTGGGCCCCCAGGGGAAATCACGTGGGCCAGGTGGGGCAATCACGTGGGCCAGGTGGAGCAATCACGTGGGCCCCCAGGGGAAATCACGTGGGCCCCCAGGGGAAATCACGTGGGCCCCCAGGGGAAATCACGTGGGCCCCCAGGGGAAATCACGTGGGCCCCCAGGGGAAATCACGTGGGCCCCCAGGGGAAATCACGTGGGCCCCCAGGGGAAATCACGTGGGCCCCCAGGGGAAATCACGTGGGCCAGGTGGGGCAATCACGTGGGCCCCCAGGTGGAGCAATCACGTGGGCCCCCAGGGGAAATCACGTGGGCCCCCAGGGGAAATCACGTGGGCCCCCAGGGGAAATCACGTGGGCCCCCAGGTGGAAATCACGTGGGCCCCCAGGGGAAATCACGTGGGCCCCCAGGGGAAATCACGTGGGCCCCCAGGGGAAATCACGTGGGCCCCCAGGGGAAATCACGTGGGCCCCCAGGGGAAATCACGTGGGCCCCCAGGGGAAATCACGTGGGCCCCCAGGTGGAAATCACGTGGGCCCCCAGGGGAAATCACGTGGGCCCCCAGGGGAAATCACGTGGGCCCCCAGGGGAAATCACGTGGGCCCCCAGGGGAAATCACGTGGGCCCCCAGGGGAAATCACGTGGGCCCCCAGGGGAAATCACGTGGGCCCCCAGGTGGAGCAATCACGTGGGCCCCCAGGGGAAATCACGTGGGCCCCCAGGGGAAATCACGTGGGCCCCCAGGGGAAATCACGTGGGCCCCCAGGGGAAATCACGTGGGCCCCCAGGGGAAATCACGTGGGCCCCCAGGGGAAATCACGTGGGCCCCCAGGGGAAATCACGTGGGCCCCCAGGGGAAATCACGTGGGCCCCCAGGGGAAATCACGTGGGCCCCCAGGGGAAATCACGTGGGCCCCCAGGGGAAATCACGTGGGCCCCCAGGGGAAATCACGTGGGCCCCCAGGGGAAATCACGTGGGCCAGGTGGGGCAATCACGTGGGCCCCAGGTGGAGCAATCACGTGGGCCCCCAGGGGAAATCACGTGGGCCCCCAGGGGAAATCACGTGGGCCCCCAGGGGAAATCACGTGGGCCCCCAGGGGAAATCACGTGGGCCCCCAGGGGAAATCACGTGGGCCCCCAGGGGAAATCACGTGGGCCCCCAGGGGAAATCACGTGGGCCCCCAGGGGAAATCACGTGGGCCCCCAGGTGGAAATCACGTGGGCCCCCAGGGGAAATCACGTGGGCCCCCAGGGGAAATCACGTGGGCCCCCAGGGGAAATCACGTGGGCCCCCAGGGGAAATCACGTGGGCCCCCAGGTGGGGCAATCACGTGGGCCCCCAGGGGAAATCACGTGGGCCCCCAGGGGAAATCACGTGGGCCCCCAGGGGAAATCACGTGGGCCCCCAGGGGAAATCACGTGGGCCCCCAGGGGAAATCACGTGGGCCCCCAGGGGAAATCACGTGGGCCCCCAGGGGAAATCACGTGGGCCCCCAGGGGAAATCACGTGGGCCCCCAGGGGAAATCACGTGGGCCCCCAGGGGAAATCACGTGGGCCAGGTGGGGCAATCACGTGGGCCCCCAGGGGAAATCACGTGGGCCCCCAGGGGAAATCACGTGGGCCCCCAGGGGAAATCACGTGGGCCAGGTGGGGAAATCACGTGGGCCCCCAGGGGAAATCACGTGGGCCCCCAGGGGAAATCACGTGGGCCCCCAGGGGAAATCACGTGGGCCCCCAGGGGAAATCACGTGGGCCCCCAGGGGAAATCACGTGGGCCCCCAGGGGAAATCACGTGGGCCCCCAGGGGAAATCACGTGGGCCCCCAGGGGAAATCACGTGGGCCCCCAGGGGAAATCACGTGGGCCCCCAGGGGAAATCACGTGGGCCCCCAGGGGAAATCACGTGGGCCCCCAGGGGAAATCACGTGGGCCAGGTGGGGCAATCACGTGGGCCAGGTGGGGCAATCACGTGGGCCCCCAGGGGAAATCACGTGGGCCCCCAGGGGAAATCACGTGGGCCCCCAGGGGAAATCACGTGGGCCCCCAGGGGAAATCACGTGGGCCCCCAGGGGAAATCACGTGGGCCCCCAGGGGAAATCACGTGGGCCCCCAGGGGAAATCACGTGGGCCCCCAGGGGAAATCACGTGGGCCCCCAGGGGAAATCACGTGGGCCCCCAGGGGAAATCACGTGGGCCCCCAGGGGAAATCACGTGGGCCAGGTGGGGCAATCACGTGGGCCAGGTGGAGCAATCACGTGGGCCCCCAGGGGAAATCACGTGGGCCCCCAGGGGAAATCACGTGGGCCCCCAGGGGAAATCACGTGGGCCCCCAGGGGAAATCACGTGGGCCCCCAGGGGAAATCACGTGGGCCCCCAGGGGAAATCACGTGGGCCCCCAGGGGAAATCACGTGGGCCCCCAGGGGAAATCACGTGGGCCCCCAGGGGAAATCACGTGGGCCCCCAGGGGAAATCACGTGGGCCCCCAGGGGAAATCACGTGGGCCCCCAGGGGAAATCACGTGGGCCCCCAGGGGAAATCACGTGGGCCCCCAGGTGGAAATCACGTGGGCCCCCAGGGGAAATCACGTGGGCCCCCAGGGGAAATCACGTGGGCCCCCAGGGGAAATCACGTGGGCCCCCAGGGGAAATCACGTGGGCCCCCAGGGGAAATCACGTGGGCCCCCAGGGGAAATCACGTGGGCCCCCAGGGGAAATCACGTGGGCCCCCAGGTGGGGCAATCACGTGGGCCCCCAGGGGAAATCACGTGGGCCCCCAGGGGAAATCACGTGGGCCCCCAGGGGAAATCACGTGGGCCCCCAGGGGAAATCACGTGGGCCCCCAGGGGAAATCACGTGGGCCCCCAGGGGAAATCACGTGGGCCCCCAGGGGAAATCACGTGGGCCCCCAGGGGAAATCACGTGGGCCCCCAGGGGAAATCACGTGGGCCCCCAGGGGAAATCACGTGGGCCCCCAGGGGAAATCACGTGGGCCCCCAGGGGCAATCACGTGGGCCCCCAGGGGAAATCACGTGGGCCCCCAGGGGAAATCACGTGGGCCCCCAGGGGAAATCACGTGGGCCCCCAGGGGAAATCACGTGGGCCCCCAGGGGAAATCACGTGGGCCCCCAGGGGAAATCACGTGGGCCCCCAGGGGAAATCACGTGGGCCCCCAGGGGAAATCACGTGGGCCCCCAGGGGAAATCACGTGGGCCCCCAGGGGAAATCACGTGGGCCCCCAGGGGAAATCACGTGGGCCCCCAGGGGAAATCACGTGGGCCCCCAGGGGAAATCACGTGGGCCCCCAGGTGGAAATCACGTGGGCCCCCAGGGGAAATCACGTGGGCCCCCAGGGGAAATCACGTGGGCCCCCAGGGGAAATCACGTGGGCCCCCAGGGGAAATCACGTGGGCCAGGTGGGGCAATCACGTGGGCCAGGTGGGGCAATCACGTGGGCCCCCAGGGGAAATCACGTGGGCCCCCAGGGGAAATCACGTGGGCCCCCAGGGGAAATCACGTGGGCCCCCAGGGGAAATCACGTGGGCCCCCAGGGGAAATCACGTGGGCCCCCAGGGGAAATCACGTGGGCCCCCAGGGGAAATCACGTGGGCCCCCAGGGGAAATCACGTGGGCCCCCAGGGGAAATCACGTGGGCCCCCAGGGGAAATCACGTGGGCCCCCAGGGGAAATCACGTGGGCCCCCAGGGGAAATCACGTGGGCCCCCAGGGGAAATCACGTGGGCCCCCAGGGGAAATCACGTGGGCCCCCAGGGGAAATCACGTGGGCCCCCAGGGGAAATCACGTGGGCCCCCAGGGGAAATCACGTGGGCCCCCAGGGGAAATCACGTGGGCCCCCAGGGGAAATCACGTGGGCCCCCAGGGGAAATCACGTGGGCCCCCAGGGGAAATCACGTGGGCCCCCAGGGGAAATCACGTGGGCCCCCAGGGGAAATCACGTGGGCCCCCAGGGGAAATCACGTGGGCCAGGTGGGGCAATCACGTGGGCCAGGTGGAGCAATCACGTGGGCCCCCAGGGGAAATCACGTGGGCCCCCAGGGGAAATCACGTGGGCCCCCAGGGGAAATCACGTGGGCCCCCAGGGGAAATCACGTGGGCCCCCAGGGGAAATCACGTGGGCCCCCAGGGGAAATCACGTGGGCCCCCAGGGGAAATCACGTGGGCCCCCAGGGGAAATCACGTGGGCCCCCAGGGGCAATCACGTGGGCCAGGTGGAAATCACGTGGGCCCCCAGGGGAAATCACGTGGGCCCCCAGGGGAAATCACGTGGGCCCCCAGGGGAAATCACGTGGGCCCCCAGGGGAAATCACGTGGGCCCCCAGGGGAAATCACGTGGGCCCCCAGGTGGAAATCACGTGGGCCCCCAGGGGAAATCACGTGGGCCCCCAGGGGAAATCACGTGGGCCCCCAGGGGAAATCACGTGGGCCCCCAGGGGAAATCACGTGGGCCCCCAGGGGAAATCACGTGGGCCCCCAGGGGAAATCACGTGGGCCAGGTGGGGCAATCACGTGGGCCCCCAGGTGGAGCAATCACGTGGGCCCCCAGGGGAAATCACGTGGGCCCCCAGGGGAAATCACGTGGGCCCCCAGGGGAAATCACGTGGGCCCCCAGGTGGGGCAATCACGTGGGCCCCCAGGGGAAATCACGTGGGCCCCCAGGGGAAATCACGTGGGCCCCCAGGGGAAATCACGTGGGCCCCCAGGGGAAATCACGTGGGCCCCCAGGGGAAATCACGTGGGCCCCCAGGGGAAATCACGTGGGCCCCCAGGGGAAATCACGTGGGCCCCCAGGGGAAATCACGTGGGCCCCCAGGGGAAATCACGTGGGCCAGGTGGGGCAATCACGTGGGCCCCAGGTGGAGCAATCACGTGGGCCCCCAGGGGAAATCACGTGGGCCCCCAGGGGAAATCACGTGGGCCCCCAGGGGAAATCACGTGGGCCCCCAGGGGAAATCACGTGGGCCCCCAGGGGAAATCACGTGGGCCCCCAGGGGAAATCACGTGGGCCCCCAGGGGAAATCACGTGGGCCCCCAGGGGAAATCACGTGGGCCCCCAGGTGGAAATCACGTGGGCCCCCAGGGGAAATCACGTGGGCCCCCAGGGGAAATCACGTGGGCCCCCAGGGGAAATCACGTGGGCCCCCAGGGGAAATCACGTGGGCCCCCAGGGGAAATCACGTGGGCCCCCAGGGGAAATCACGTGGGCCCCCAGGGGAAATCACGTGGGCCCCCAGGGGAAATCACGTGGGCCCCCAGGGGAAATCACGTGGGCCCCCAGGGGAAATCACGTGGGCCCCCAGGGGAAATCACGTGGGCCCCCAGGGGAAATCACGTGGGCCCCCAGGGGAAATCACGTGGGCCCCCAGGGGAAATCACGTGGGCCCCCAGGGGAAATCACGTGGGCCAGGTGGGGCAATCACGTGGGCCCCCAGGGGAAATCACGTGGGCCCCCAGGGGAAATCACGTGGGCCCCCAGGGGAAATCACGTGGGCCAGGTGGGGAAATCACGTGGGCCCCCAGGGGAAATCACGTGGGCCCCCAGGGGAAATCACGTGGGCCCCCAGGGGAAATCACGTGGGCCCCCAGGGGAAATCACGTGGGCCCCCAGGGGAAATCACGTGGGCCCCCAGGGGAAATCACGTGGGCCCCCAGGGGAAATCACGTGGGCCCCCAGGGGAAATCACGTGGGCCCCCAGGGGAAATCACGTGGGCCCCCAGGGGAAATCACGTGGGCCCCCAGGGGAAATCACGTGGGCCCCCAGGGGAAATCACGTGGGCCAGGTGGGGCAATCACGTGGGCCAGGTGGGGCAATCACGTGGGCCCCCAGGGGAAATCACGTGGGCCCCCAGGGGAAATCACGTGGGCCCCCAGGGGAAATCACGTGGGCCCCCAGGGGAAATCACGTGGGCCCCCAGGGGAAATCACGTGGGCCCCCAGGGGAAATCACGTGGGCCCCCAGGGGAAATCACGTGGGCCCCCAGGGGAAATCACGTGGGCCCCCAGGGGAAATCACGTGGGCCCCCAGGGGAAATCACGTGGGCCCCCAGGGGAAATCACGTGGGCCAGGTGGGGCAATCACGTGGGCCCCCAGGTGGAGCAATCACGTGGGCCCCCAGGGGAAATCACGTGGGCCCCCAGGGGAAATCACGTGGGCCCCCAGGGGAAATCACGTGGGCCCCCAGGGGAAATCACGTGGGCCCCCAGGGGAAATCACGTGGGCCCCCAGGGGAAATCACGTGGGCCCCCAGGGGAAATCACGTGGGCCAGGTGGGGCAATCACGTGGGCCCCCAGGGGAAATCACGTGGGCCCCCAGGGGAAATCACGTGGGCCCCCAGGGGAAATCACGTGGGCCCCCAGGGGAAATCACGTGGGCCCCCAGGGGAAATCACGTGGGCCCCCAGGGGAAATCACGTGGGCCCCCAGGGGAAATCACGTGGGCCCCCAGGGGAAATCACGTGGGCCCCCAGGGGAAATCACGTGGGCCCCCAGGGGAAATCACGTGGGCCCCCAGGGGAAATCACGTGGGCCAGGTGGGGCAATCACGTGGGCCCCCAGGGGAAATCACGTGGGCCCCCAGGGGAAATCACGTGGGCCCCCAGGGGAAATCACGTGGGCCCCCAGGGGAAATCACGTGGGCCCCCAGGGGAAATCACGTGGGCCCCCAGGGGAAATCACGTGGGCCCCCAGGGGAAATCACGTGGGCCCCCAGGGGAAATCACGTGGGCCCCCAGGGGAAATCACGTGGGCCCCCAGGGGAAATCACGTGGGCCAGGTGGGGCAATCACGTGGGCCCCCAGGGGAAATCACGTGGGCCCCCAGGGGAAATCACGTGGGCCCCCAGGGGAAATCACGTGGGCCCCCAGGGGAAATCACGTGGGCCCCCAGGGGAAATCACGTGGGCCCCCAGGGGAAATCACGTGGGCCCCCAGGGGAAATCACGTGGGCCCCCAGGGGAAATCACGTGGGCCAGGTGGGGCAATCACGTGGGCCCCCAGGGGAAATCACGTGGGCCCCCAGGGGAAATCACGTGGGCCCCCAGGGGAAATCACGTGGGCCCCCAGGGGAAATCACGTGGGCCCCCAGGGGAAATCACGTGGGCCCCCAGGGGAAATCACGTGGGCCCCCAGGGGAAATCACGTGGGCCCCCAGGGGAAATCACGTGGGCCCCCAGGGGAAATCACGTGGGCCCCCAGGGGAAATCACGTGGGCCCCCAGGGGAAATCACGTGGGCCCCCAGGGGAAATCACGTGGGCCAGGTGGGGCAATCACGTGGGCCAGGTGGGGCAATCACGTGGGCCCCCAGGGGAAATCACGTGGGCCCCCAGGGGAAATCACGTGGGCCAGGTGGGGAAATCACGTGGGCCCCCAGGGGCAATCACGTGGGCCCCCAGGGGAAATCACGTGGGCCCCCAGGGGAAATCACGTGGGCCCCCAGGGGAAATCACGTGGGCCCCCAGGGGAAATCACGTGGGCCCCCAGGGGAAATCACGTGGGCCCCCAGGGGAAATCACGTGGGCCCCCAGGGGAAATCACGTGGGCCAGGTGGGGCAATCACGTGGGCCCCCAGGTGGAGCAATCACGTGGGCCCCCAGGGGAAATCACGTGGGCCCCCAGGGGAAATCACGTGGGCCCCCAGGGGAAATCACGTGGGCCCCCAGGGGAAATCACGTGGGCCCCCAGGGGAAATCACGTGGGCCCCCAGGGGAAATCACGTGGGCCCCCAGGGGAAATCACGTGGGCCCCCAGGGGAAATCACGTGGGCCAGGTGGGGCAATCACGTGGGCCAGGTGGAAATCACGTGGGCCCCCAGGGGAAATCACGTGGGCCCCCAGGGGAAATCACGTGGGCCCCCAGGGGAAATCACGTGGGCCCCCAGGTGGGGCAATCACGTGGGCCCCCAGGGGAAATCACGTGGGCCCCCAGGGGAAATCACGTGGGCCCCCAGGGGAAATCACGTGGGCCCCCAGGGGAAATCACGTGGGCCCCCAGGGGAAATCACGTGGGCCCCCAGGGGAAATCACGTGGGCCCCCAGGGGAAATCACGTGGGCCAGGTGGGGCAATCACGTGGGCCCCCAGGGGAAATCACGTGGGCCCCCAGGGGAAATCACGTGGGCCCCCAGGGGAAATCACGTGGGCCCCCAGGGGAAATCACGTGGGCCCCCAGGGGAAATCACGTGGGCCCCCAGGGGAAATCACGTGGGCCCCCAGGGGAAATCACGTGGGCCCCCAGGGGAAATCACGTGGGCCCCCAGGGGAAATCACGTGGGCCCCCAGGGGAAATCACGTGGGCCCCCAGGGGAAATCACGTGGGCCCCCAGGGGAAATCACGTGGGCCCCCAGGGGAAATCACGTGGGCCCCCAGGGGCAATCACGTGGGCCCCCAGGTGGAGCAATCACGTGGGCCCCCAGGGGAAATCACGTGGGCCCCCAGGGGAAATCACGTGGGCCCCCAGGGGAAATCACGTGGGCCAGGTGGGGCAATCACGTGGGCCAGGTGGGGCAATCACGTGGGCCCCCAGGGGAAATCACGTGGGCCCCCAGGGGAAATCACGTGGGCCCCCAGGGGAAATCACGTGGGCCCCCAGGGGAAATCACGTGGGCCCCCAGGGGAAATCACGTGGGCCCCCAGGGGAAATCACGTGGGCCCCCAGGGGAAATCACGTGGGCCCCCAGGGGAAATCACGTGGGCCCCCAGGGGAAATCACGTGGGCCCCCAGGGGAAATCACGTGGGCCAGGTGGGGCAATCACGTGGGCCCCCAGGTGGAGCAATCACGTGGGCCCCCAGGGGAAATCACGTGGGCCCCCAGGGGAAATCACGTGGGCCCCCAGGGGAAATCACGTGGGCCAGGTGGGGCAATCACGTGGGCCAGGTGGGGCAATCACGTGGGCCCCCAGGGGAAATCACGTGGGCCCCCAGGGGAAATCACGTGGGCCCCCAGGGGAAATCACGTGGGCCCCCAGGGGAAATCACGTGGGCCCCCAGGTGGGGAAATCACGTGGGCCAGGTGGGGCAATCACGTGGGCCCCCAGGGGAAATCACGTGGGCCCCCAGGGGAAATCACGTGGGCCCCCAGGGGAAATCACGTGGGCCCCCAGGGGAAATCACGTGGGCCCCCAGGGGAAATCACGTGGGCCCCCAGGGGAAATCACGTGGGCCCCCAGGGGAAATCACGTGGGCCCCCAGGGGAAATCACGTGGGCCCCCAGGGGAAATCACGTGGGCCCCCAGGGGAAATCACGTGGGCCCCCAGGGGAAATCACGTGGGCCCCCAGGGGAAATCACGTGGGCCCCCAGGGGAAATCACGTGGGCCCCCAGGGGAAATCACGTGGGCCCCCAGGGGAAATCACGTGGGCCCCCAGGGGAAATCACGTGGGCCCCCAGGGGAAATCACGTGGGCCCCCAGGGGAAATCACGTGGGCCCCCAGGTGGAGCAATCACGTGGGCCCCCAGGGGAAATCACGTGGGCCCCCAGGGGAAATCACGTGGGCCCCCAGGGGAAATCACGTGGGCCCCCAGGGGAAATCACGTGGGCCCCCAGGGGAAATCACGTGGGCCCCCAGGGGAAATCACGTGGGCCCCCAGGGGAAATCACGTGGGCCCCCAGGGGAAATCACGTGGGCCCCCAGGGGAAATCACGTGGGCCCCCAGGGGAAATCACGTGGGCCCCCAGGGGAAATCACGTGGGCCAGGTGGGGCAATCACGTGGGCCAGGTGGAGCAATCACGTGGGCCCCCAGGGGAAATCACGTGGGCCCCCAGGGGAAATCACGTGGGCCCCCAGGGGAAATCACGTGGGCCCCCAGGGGAAATCACGTGGGCCCCCAGGGGAAATCACGTGGGCCCCCAGGGGAAATCACGTGGGCCCCCAGGGGAAATCACGTGGGCCCCCAGGGGAAATCACGTGGGCCCCCAGGGGAAATCACGTGGGCCCCCAGGGGAAATCACGTGGGCCCCCAGGGGAAATCACGTGGGCCCCCAGGGGAAATCACGTGGGCCAGGTGGGGCAATCACGTGGGCCCCCAGGTGGAGCAATCACGTGGGCCCCCAGGGGAAATCACGTGGGCCCCCAGGGGAAATCACGTGGGCCCCCAGGGGAAATCACGTGGGCCCCCAGGGGAAATCACGTGGGCCCCCAGGGGAAATCACGTGGGCCCCCAGGGGAAATCACGTGGGCCCCCAGGGGAAATCACGTGGGCCCCCAGGGGAAATCACGTGGGCCCCCAGGGGAAATCACGTGGGCCCCCAGGGGAAATCACGTGGGCCAGGTGGGGCAATCACGTGGGCCAGGTGGGGCAATCACGTGGGCCCCCAGGGGAAATCACGTGGGCCCCCAGGGGAAATCACGTGGGCCCCCAGGGGAAATCACGTGGGCCCCCAGGGGAAATCACGTGGGCCCCCAGGGGAAATCACGTGGGCCCCCAGGGGAAATCACGTGGGCCAGGTGGGGCAATCACGTGGGCCAGGTGGGGCAATCACGTGGGCCCCCAGGGGAAATCACGTGGGCCCCCAGGGGAAATCACGTGGGCCCCCAGGGGAAATCACGTGGGCCCCCAGGGGAAATCACGTGGGCCCCCAGGGGAAATCACGTGGGCCAGGTGGGGCAATCACGTGGGCCAGGTGGGGCAATCACGTGGGCCCCCAGGGGAAATCACGTGGGCCCCCAGGGGAAATCACGTGGGCCCCCAGGGGAAATCACGTGGGCCCCCAGGGGAAATCACGTGGGCCCCCAGGGGAAATCACGTGGGCCCCCAGGGGAAATCACGTGGGCCAGGTGGGGCAATCACGTGGGCCCCCAGGGGCAATCACGTGGGCCCCCAGGGGAAATCACGTGGGCCCCCAGGGGAAATCACGTGGGCCCCCAGGGGAAATCACGTGGGCCCCCGGGGAAAACACGTGGGCCCCCAGGGGAAATCACGTGGGCCCCCAGGGGAAATCACGTGGGCCCCCAGGGGAAATCACGTGGGCCCCCAGGGGAAATCACGTGGGCCAGGTGGGGCAATCACGTGGGCCCCCAGGGGAAATCACGTGGGCCCCCAGGGGAAATCACGTGGGCCCCCAGGGGAAATCACGTGGGCCAGGTGGGGCAATCACGTGGGCCCCCAGGTGGGGCAATCACGTGGGCCCCCAGGGGAAATCACGTGGGCCCCCAGGGGAAATCACGTGGGCCCCCAGGGGAAATCACGTGGGCCCCCAGGGGAAATCACGTGGGCCCCCAGGGGAAATCACGTGGGCCCCCAGGGGAAATCACGTGGGCCCCCAGGGGAAATCACGTGGGCCCCCAGGGGAAATCACGTGGGCCCCCAGGGGAAATCACGTGGGCCCCCAGGGGAAATCACGTGGGCCCCCAGGGGAAATCACGTGGGCCCCCAGGGGAAATCACGTGGGCCCCCAGGGGAAATCACGTGGGCCAGGTGGGGCAATCACGTGGGCCCCCAGGGGAAATCACGTGGGCCCCCAGGGGAAATCACGTGGGCCCCCAGGGGAAATCACGTGGGCCCCCAGGGGAAATCACGTGGGCCCCCAGGGGAAATCACGTGGGCCCCCAGGGGAAATCACGTGGGCCCCCAGGGGAAATCACGTGGGCCCCCAGGGGAAATCACGTGGGCCCCCAGGGGAAATCACGTGGGCCCCCAGGGGAAATCACGTGGGCCCCCAGGGGAAATCACGTGGGCCAGGTGGGGCAATCACGTGGGCCCCCAGGGGAAATCACGTGGGCCCCCAGGGGAAATCACGTGGGCCCCCAGGGGAAATCACGTGGGCCCCCAGGGGAAATCACGTGGGCCCCCAGGGGAAATCACGTGGGCCCCCAGGGGAAATCACGTGGGCCCCCAGGGGAAATCACGTGGGCCCCCAGGGGAAATCACGTGGGCCCCCAGGGGAAATCACGTGGGCCCCCAGGGGAAATCACGTGGGCCCCCAGGGGAAATCACGTGGGCCCCCAGGGGAAATCACGTGGGCCAGGTGGGGCAATCACGTGGGCCAGGTGGGGCAATCACGTGGGCCCCCAGGGGAAATCACGTGGGCCCCCAGGGGAAATCACGTGGGCCAGGTGGGGCAATCACGTGGGCCAGGTGGGGCAATCACGTGGGCCCCCAGGGGAAATCACGTGGGCCCCCAGGGGAAATCACGTGGGCCCCCAGGGGAAATCACGTGGGCCCCCAGGGGAAATCACGTGGGCCCCCAGGGGAAATCACGTGGGCCCCCAGGGGAAATCACGTGGGCCCCCAGGGGAAATCACGTGGGCCAGGTGGGGCAATCACGTGGGCCCCCAGGGGAAATCACGTGGGCCCCCAGGGGAAATCACGTGGGCCCCCAGGGGAAATCACGTGGGCCCCCAGGGGAAATCACGTGGGCCCCCAGGGGAAATCACGTGGGCCCCCAGGGGAAATCACGTGGGCCCCCAGGGGAAATCACGTGGGCCCCCAGGGGAAATCACGTGGGCCCCCAGGGGAAATCACGTGGGCCCCCAGGGGAAATCACGTGGGCCCCCAGGGGAAATCACGTGGGCCCCCAGGGGAAATCACGTGGGCCCCCAGGGGAAATCACGTGGGCCCCCAGGGGAAATCACGTGGGCCCCCAGGGGAAATCACGTGGGCCCCCAGGGGAAATCACGTGGGCCCCCAGGGGAAATCACGTGGGCCCCCAGGGGAAATCACGTGGGCCCCCAGGGGAAATCACGTGGGCCCCCAGGGGAAATCACGTGGGCCCCCAGGTGGGGCAATCACGTGGGCCAGGTGGAGCAATCACGTGGGCCCCCAGGGGAAATCACGTGGGCCCCCAGGGGAAATCACGTGGGCCCCCAGGGGAAATCACGTGGGCCAGGTGGGGCAATCACGTGGGCCAGGTGGGGCAATCACGTGGGCCCCCAGGGGAAATCACGTGGGCCCCCAGGGGAAATCACGTGGGCCCCCAGGGGAAATCACGTGGGCCCCCAGGGGAAATCACGTGGGCCCCCAGGGGAAATCACGTGGGCCCCCAGGGGAAATCACGTGGGCCCCCAGGGGAAATCACGTGGGCCCCCAGGGGAAATCACGTGGGCCCCCAGGGGAAATCACGTGGGCCCCCAGGGGAAATCACGTGGGCCCCCAGGGGAAATCACGTGGGCCAGGTGGGGCAATCACGTGGGCCAGGTGGGGCAATCACGTGGGCCCCCAGGGGAAATCACGTGGGCCCCCAGGGGAAATCACGTGGGCCCCCAGGGGAAATCACGTGGGCCCCCAGGGGAAATCACGTGGGCCCCCAGGGGAAATCACGTGGGCCCCCAGGGGAAATCACGTGGGCCCCCAGGGGAAATCACGTGGGCCCCCAGGGGAAATCACGTGGGCCCCCAGGGGAAATCACGTGGGCCCCCAGGGGAAATCACGTGGGCCCCCAGGGGAAATCACGTGGGCCAGGTGGGGCAATCACGTGGGCCAGGTGGGGCAATCACGTGGGCCCCCAGGGGAAATCACGTGGGCCCCCAGGGGAAATCACGTGGGCCCCCAGGGGAAATCACGTGGGCCCCCAGGGGAAATCACGTGGGCCAGGTGGGGCAATCACGTGGGCCAGGTGGGGCAATCACGTGGGCCCCCAGGGGAAATCACGTGGGCCCCCAGGGGAAATCACGTGGGCCCCCAGGGGAAATCACGTGGGCCCCCAGGGGAAATCACGTGGGCCCCCAGGGGAAATCACGTGGGCCCCCAGGGGAAATCACGTGGGCCCCCAGGGGAAATCACGTGGGCCCCCAGGGGAAATCACGTGGGCCCCCAGGGGAAATCACGTGGGCCCCCAGGGGAAATCACGTGGGCCCCCAGGGGAAATCACGTGGGCCCCCAGGGGAAATCACGTGGGCCCCCAGGGGAAATCACGTGGGCCCCCAGGGGAAATCACGTGGGCCCCCAGGGGAAATCACGTGGGCCCCCAGGGGAAATCACGTGGGCCCCCAGGGGAAATCACGTGGGCCCCCAGGTGGAGCAATCACGTGGGCCCCCAGGGGAAATCACGTGGGCCCCCAGGGGAAATCACGTGGGCCCCCAGGGGAAATCACGTGGGCCCCCAGGGGAAATCACGTGGGCCCCCAGGGGAAATCACGTGGGCCCCCAGGGGAAATCACGTGGGCCCCCAGGGGAAATCACGTGGGCCCCCAGGGGAAATCACGTGGGCCCCCAGGGGAAATCACGTGGGCCCCCAGGGGAAATCACGTGGGCCCCCAGGGGAAATCACGTGGGCCAGGTGGGGCAATCACGTGGGCCAGGTGGAGCAATCACGTGGGCCCCCAGGGGAAATCACGTGGGCCCCCAGGGGAAATCACGTGGGCCCCCAGGGGAAATCACGTGGGCCCCCAGGGGAAATCACGTGGGCCCCCAGGGGAAATCACGTGGGCCCCCAGGGGAAATCACGTGGGCCCCCAGGGGAAATCACGTGGGCCCCCAGGGGAAATCACGTGGGCCCCCAGGGGAAATCACGTGGGCCCCCAGGGGAAATCACGTGGGCCCCCAGGGGAAATCACGTGGGCCCCCAGGGGAAATCACGTGGGCCCCCAGGGGCAATCACGTGGGCCCCCAGGTGGGGCAATCACGTGGGCCCCCAGGGGAAATCACGTGGGCCCCCAGGGGAAATCACGTGGGCCCCCAGGGGAAATCACGTGGGCCCCCAGGGGAAATCACGTGGGCCCCCAGGGGAAATCACGTGGGCCCCCAGGGGAAATCACGTGGGCCCCCAGGGGAAATCACGTGGGCCCCCAGGGGAAATCACGTGGGCCCCCAGGGGAAATCACGTGGGCCAGGTGGGGCAATCACGTGGGCCCCCAGGTGGAGCAATCACGTGGGCCCCCAGGGGAAATCACGTGGGCCCCCAGGGGAAATCACGTGGGCCCCCAGGGGAAATCACGTGGGCCCCCAGGGGAAATCACGTGGGCCCCCAGGGGAAATCACGTGGGCCCCCAGGGGAAATCACGTGGGCCCCCAGGGGAAATCACGTGGGCCCCCAGGTGGAAATCACGTGGGCCCCCAGGGGAAATCACGTGGGCCCCCAGGGGAAATCACGTGGGCCCCCAGGGGAAATCACGTGGGCCCCCAGGGGAAATCACGTGGGCCCCCAGGGGAAATCACGTGGGCCAGGTGGGGCAATCACGTGGGCCAGGTGGAGCAATCACGTGGGCCCCCAGGGGAAATCACGTGGGCCCCCAGGGGAAATCACGTGGGCCCCCAGGGGAAATCACGTGGGCCCCCAGGGGAAATCACGTGGGCCCCCAGGGGAAATCACGTGGGCCCCCAGGGGAAATCACGTGGGCCCCCAGGGGAAATCACGTGGGCCCCCAGGGGAAATCACGTGGGCCCCAGGTGGAAATCACGTGGGCCCCCAGGGGAAATCACGTGGGCCCCCAGGGGAAATCACGTGGGCCCCCAGGGGAAATCACGTGGGCCCCCAGGGGAAATCACGTGGGCCCCCAGGGGAAATCACGTGGGCCCCCAGGGGAAATCACGTGGGCCCCCAGGGGAAATCACGTGGGCCCCCAGGGGAAATCACGTGGGCCCCCAGGGGAAATCACGTGGGCCCCCAGGGGAAATCACGTGGGCCCCCAGGGGAAATCACGTGGGCCCCCAGGGGAAATCACGTGGGCCCCCAGGGGAAATCACGTGGGCCCCCAGGGGAAATCACGTGGGCCCCCAGGGGAAATCACGTGGGCCCCCAGGGGAAATCACGTGGGCCCCCAGGGGAAATCACGTGGGCCCCCAGGGGAAATCACGTGGGCCCCCAGGGGAAATCACGTGGGCCCCCAGGGGAAATCACGTGGGCCCCCAGGGGAAATCACGTGGGCCCCCAGGGGAAATCACGTGGGCCCCCAGGGGAAATCACGTGGGCCAGGTGGGGCAATCACGTGGGCCCCCAGGTGGAGCAATCACGTGGGCCCCCAGGGGAAATCACGTGGGCCCCCAGGGGAAATCACGTGGGCCCCCAGGGGAAATCACGTGGGCCCCCAGGGGAAATCACGTGGGCCCCCAGGGGAAATCACGTGGGCCCCCAGGGGAAATCACGTGGGCCAGGTGGGGCAATCACGTGGGCCAGGTGGAGCAATCACGTGGGCCCCCAGGGGAAATCACGTGGGCCCCCAGGGGAAATCACGTGGGCCCCCAGGGGAAATCACGTGGGCCCCCAGGTGGAGCAATCACGTGGGCCCCCAGGGGAAATCACGTGGGCCCCCAGGGGAAATCACGTGGGCCCCCAGGGGAAATCACGTGGGCCCCCAGGGGAAATCACGTGGGCCCCCAGGGGAAATCACGTGGGCCCCCAGGGGAAATCACGTGGGCCCCCAGGTGGAGCAATCACGTGGGCCCCCAGGGGAAATCACGTGGGCCCCCAGGGGAAATCACGTGGGCCCCCAGGGGAAATCACGTGGGCCCCCAGGGGAAATCACGTGGGCCAGGTGGGGCAATCACGTGGGCCCCCAGGTGGAGCAATCACGTGGGCCCCCAGGGGAAATCACGTGGGCCCCCAGGGGAAATCACGTGGGCCCCCAGGGGAAATCACGTGGGCCCCCAGGGGAAATCACGTGGGCCCCCAGGGGAAATCACGTGGGCCCCCAGGGGAAATCACGTGGGCCCCCAGGGGAAATCACGTGGGCCCCCAGGGGAAATCACGTGGGCCCCCAGGGGAAATCACGTGGGCCCCCAGGGGAAATCACGTGGGCCCCCAGGGGAAATCACGTGGGCCCCCAGGGGAAATCACGTGGGCCCCCAGGGGAAATCACGTGGGCCCCCAGGGGAAATCACGTGGGCCCCCAGGGGAAATCACGTGGGCCCCCAGGGGAAATCACGTGGGCCCCCAGGGGAAATCACGTGGGCCCCCAGGGGAAATCACGTGGGCCCCCAGGGGAAATCACGTGGGCCAGGTGGGGCAATCACGTGGGCCCCCAGGTGGAGCAATCACGTGGGCCCCCAGGGGAAATCACGTGGGCCCCCAGGGGAAATCACGTGGGCCCCCAGGGGAAATCACGTGGGCCCCCAGGGGAAATCACGTGGGCCCCCAGGGGAAATCACGTGGGCCCCCAGGGGAAATCACGTGGGCCCCCAGGGGAAATCACGTGGGCCCCCAGGTGGGGCAATCACGTGGGCCCCCAGGTGGAGCAATCACGTGGGCCCCCAGGGGAAATCACGTGGGCCCCCAGGGGAAATCACGTGGGCCCCCAGGGGAAATCACGTGGGCCCCCAGGTGGGGCAATCACGTGGGCCCCCAGGGGAAATCACGTGGGCCCCCAGGGGAAATCACGTGGGCCCCCAGGGGAAATCACGTGGGCCCCCAGGGGAAATCACGTGGGCCCCCAGGGGAAATCACGTGGGCCCCCAGGGGAAATCACGTGGGCCCCCAGGTGGAAATCACGTGGGCCCCCAGGGGAAATCACGTGGGCCCCCAGGGGAAATCACGTGGGCCCCCAGGGGAAATCACGTGGGCCCCCAGGGGAAATCACGTGGGCCAGGTGGGGCAATCACGTGGGCCAGGTGGAGCAATCACGTGGGCCCCCAGGGGAAATCACGTGGGCCCCCAGGGGAAATCACGTGGGCCCCCAGGGGAAATCACGTGGGCCCCCAGGGGAAATCACGTGGGCCCCCAGGGGAAATCACGTGGGCCCCCAGGGGAAATCACGTGGGCCCCCAGGGGAAATCACGTGGGCCCCCAGGGGAAATCACGTGGGCCCCCAGGGGAAATCACGTGGGCCCCCAGGGGAAATCACGTGGGCCAGGTGGGGCAATCACGTGGGCCCCCAGGGGAAATCACGTGGGCCCCCAGGGGAAATCACGTGGGCCCCCAGGGGAAATCACGTGGGCCCCCAGGGGAAATCACGTGGGCCCCCAGGTGGGGCAATCACGTGGGCCCCCAGGTGGAGCAATCACGTGGGCCCCCAGGGGAAATCACGTGGGCCCCCAGGGGAAATCACGTGGGCCCCCAGGGGAAATCACGTGGGCCAGGTGGGGCAATCACGTGGGCCAGGTGGGGCAATCACGTGGGCCCCCAGGGGAAATCACGTGGGCCCCCAGGGGAAATCACGTGGGCCCCCAGGGGAAATCACGTGGGCCCCCAGGGGAAATCACGTGGGCCCCCAGGGGAAATCACGTGGGCCCCCAGGGGAAATCACGTGGGCCCCCAGGGGAAATCACGTGGGCCCCCAGGGGAAATCACGTGGGCCCCCAGGGGAAATCACGTGGGCCCCCAGGGGAAATCACGTGGGCCCCCAGGGGAAATCACGTGGGCCCCCAGGGGAAATCACGTGGGCCAGGTGGGGCAATCACGTGGGCCAGGTGGGGCAATCACGTGGGCCCCCAGGGGAAATCACGTGGGCCCCCAGGGGAAATCACGTGGGCCCCCAGGGGAAATCACGTGGGCCCCCAGGGGAAATCACGTGGGCCAGGTGGGGCAATCACGTGGGCCAGGTGGGGCAATCACGTGGGCCCCCAGGGGAAATCACGTGGGCCCCCAGGGGAAATCACGTGGGCCCCCAGGGGAAATCACGTGGGCCCCCAGGGGAAATCACGTGGGCCCCCAGGGGAAATCACGTGGGCCCCCAGGGGAAATCACGTGGGCCCCCAGGGGAAATCACGTGGGCCCCCAGGGGAAATCACGTGGGCCCCCAGGGGAAATCACGTGGGCCCCCAGGGGAAATCACGTGGGCCCCCAGGGGAAATCACGTGGGCCCCCAGGGGAAATCACGTGGGCCCCCAGGGGAAATCACGTGGGCCAGGTGGGGCAATCACGTGGGCCAGGTGGAGCAATCACGTGGGCCCCCAGGGGAAATCACGTGGGCCCCCAGGGGAAATCACGTGGGCCCCCAGGGGAAATCACGTGGGCCCCCAGGGGAAATCACGTGGGCCCCCAGGGGAAATCACGTGGGCCCCCAGGGGAAATCACGTGGGCCCCCAGGGGAAATCACGTGGGCCCCCAGGGGAAATCACGTGGGCCCCCAGGGGAAATCACGTGGGCCCCCAGGGGAAATCACGTGGGCCCCCAGGGGAAATCACGTGGGCCCCCAGGGGAAATCACGTGGGCCAGGTGGGGCAATCACGTGGGCCAGGTGGAGCAATCACGTGGGCCCCCAATGGAAATCACGTGGGCCCCCAGGGGAAATCACGTGGGCCCCCAGGGGAAATCACGTGGGCCCCCAGGGGAAATCACGTGGGCCCCCAGGGGAAATCACGTGGGCCCCCAGGGGAAATCACGTCACGTGGGCCCCCAGGGGAAATCACGTGGGCCCCCAGGGGAAATCACGTGGGCCCCCAGGGGAAATCACGTGGGCCCCAAGGGGAAATCACGTGGGCCCCCAGGGGAAATCACGTGGGCCCCCAGGGGAAATCACGTGGGCCAGGTGGGGCAATCACGTGGGCCAGGTGGAGCAATCACGTGGGCCAGGTGGAGCAATCACGTGGGCCCCCAGGGGAAATCACGTGGGCCCCCAGGGGAAATCACGTGGGCCCCCAGGGGAAATCACGTGGGCCAGGTGGGGAAATCACGTGGGCCAGGTGGGGCAATCACGTGGGCCAGGTGGGGAAATCACGTGGGCCCCCAGGGGAAATCACGTGGGCCCCCAGGGGAAATCACGTGGGCCCCCAGGGGAAATCACGTGGGCCCCCAGGGGAAATCACGTGGGCCCCCAGGGGAAATCACGTGGGCCCCCAGGGGAAATCACGTGGGCCCCCAGGGGAAATCACGTGGGCCAGGTGGGGCAATCACGTGGGCCAGGTGGAGCAATCACGTGGGCCCCCAGGGGAAATCACGTGGGCCCCCAGGGGAAATCACGTGGGCCAGGTGGGGCAATCACGTGGGCCAGGTGGGGCAATCACGTGGGCCCCCAGGGGA
This sequence comes from Rupicapra rupicapra, assembly GCA_963981305.1. Taxonomy (NCBI): domain Eukaryota; kingdom Metazoa; phylum Chordata; class Mammalia; order Artiodactyla; family Bovidae; genus Rupicapra; species Rupicapra rupicapra. The sequence continues at coordinate 203,879 of CAXCFB010000042.1, read as the reverse complement.
AATCACGAGGGACCCCAGGGCAAATCACGTGGGCCCCCAGGGGAAATCACGTGGGCCCCCAGGGGAAATCACGTGGGCCCCCAGGGGAAATCACGTGGGCCCCCAGGGGAAATCACGTGGGCCCCCAGGGGAAATCACGTGGGCCCCCAGGAGAAATCACGTGGGCCCCCAGGGGAAATCACGTGGGCCCCCAGGGGAAATCACGTGGGCCCCCAGGGGAAATCACGTGGGCCAGGTGGGGCAATCACGTGGGTCAGGTGGGGCAATCACGCGGGCCCCCAGGGGAAATCACGAGGGCCCCCAGGGCAAATCACGTGGGCCCCCAGGGGAAATCACGTGGGCCCCCAGGGGAAATCACGTGGGCCCCCAGTGGAAATCACGTGGGCCCCCAGGGGAAATCACGTGGGCCCCCAGGGGAAATCACGTGGGCCCCCAGGGGAAATCACGTGGGCCCCCAGGGGAAATCACGTGGGCCCCCAGGGGAAATCACGTGGGCCCCCAGGGGAAATCACGTGGGCCCCCAGGGGAAATCACGTGGGCCCCCAGGGGAAATCACGTGGGCCCCCAGGGGAAATCACGTGGGCCAGGTGGGGCAATCACGTGGGCCAGGTGGAGCAATCACGTGGGCCCACAGGGGAAATCACGTGGGCCCCCAGGGGAAATCACGTGGGCCCCCAGGGGAAATCACGTGGGCCAGGTGGGGCAATCACGTGGGCCAGGTGGGGCAATCACGTGGGCCCCCAGGGGAAATCACGAGGGCCCCCAGGGCAAATCACGTGGGCCCCCAGGGGAAATCACGTGGGCCCCCAGGGGAAATCACGTGGGCCCCCAGGGGAAAGCACGTGGGCCCCCAGGGGAAATCACGTGGGCCCCCAGGGGAAATCACGTGGGCCCCCAGGGGAAATCACGTGGGCCCCCAGGGGAAATCACGTGGGCCCCAAGGGGAAATCACGTGGGCCCCCAGGGGAAATCACGTGGGCCCCCAGGGGAAATCACGTGGGCCCCCAGGGGAAATCACGTGGGCCAGGTGGGGCAATCACGTGGGCCAGGTGGAGCAATCACGTGGGCCCCCAATGGAAATCACGTGGGCCCCCAGGGGAAATCACGTGGGCCCCCAGGGGAAATCACGTGGGCCCCCAGGGGAAATCACGTGGGCAGGGGAAATCGTGGGCCCCCAGGGTAAATCACGTGGGCCCCCAGGGGAAATCACGTGGGCCCCAGGGGAAATCACGTGGGCCCCCAGGGGAAATCACGTGGGCCCCCAGGGGAAATCACGTGGGCCCCCAGGGGAAATCACGTGGGCCCCCAGGGGGGCAATCACGTGGGCCAGGTGGAGCAATCACGTGGGCCCCCAATGGAAATCACGTGGGCCCCCAGGGGAAATCACGTGGGCCCCCAGGGGAAATCACGTGGGCCCCCAGGGGAAATCACGTGGGCCCCCAGGGGAAATCACGTGGGCCCCCAGGGGAAATCACGTGGGCCCCCAGGGGAAATCACGTGGGCCAGGTGGGGCAATCACGTGGGCCAGGTGGGGCAATCACGTGGGCCCCCAGGGGAAATCACGAGGGACCCCAGGGCAACTCACGTGGGCCCCCAGGGGAAATCACGTGGGCCCCCAGGGGAAATCACGTGGGCCCCCAGGGGAAATCACGTGGGCCCCCAGGGGAAATCACGTGGGCCCCCAGGGGAAATCACGTGGGCCCCCAGGGGAAATCACGTGGGCCCCAAGGGGAAATCACGTGGGCCCCCAGGGGAAATCACGTGGGCCCCCAGGGGAAATCACGTGGGCCAGGTGGGGCAATCACGTGGGCCAGGTGGAGCAATCACGTGGGCCCACAGGGGAAATCACGTGGGCCCCCAGGGGAAATCACGTGGGCCCCCAGGGGAAATCACGTGGGCCAGGTGGGGCAATCACGTGGGCCAGGTGGGGCAATCACGTGGGCCAGGTGGGGCAATCACGTGGGCCCCCAGGGGAAATCACGTGGGCCCCCAGGGGAAATCACGTGGGCCCCCAGGGGAAATCACGTGGGCCCCCAGGGGAAATCACGTGGGCCCCCAGGGGAAATCACGTGGGCCCCCAGGGGAAATCACGTGGGCCCCCAGGGGAAATCACGTGGGCCAGGTGGGGCAATCACGTGGGCCAGGTGGAGCAATCACGTGGGCCCCCAGGGGAAATCACGTGGGCCCCCAGGGGAAATCACGTGGGCCAGGTGGGGCAATCACGTGGGCCAGGTGGGGCAATCACGTGGGCCCCCAGGGGAAATCACGAGGGACCCCAGGGCAAATCACGTGGGCCCCCAGGGGAAATCACGTGGGCCCCCAGGGGAAATCACGTGGGCCCCCAGGGGAAATCACGTGGGCCCCCAGGGGAAATCACGTGGGCCCCCAGGGGAAATCACGTGGGCCCCCAGGAGAAATCACGTGGGCCCCCAGGGGAAATCACGTGGGCCCCCAGGGGAAATCACGTGGGCCCCCAGGGGAAATCACGTGGGCCAGGTGGGGCAATCACGTGGGTCAGGTGGGGCAATCACGCGGGCCCCCAGGGGAAATCACGAGGGCCCCCAGGGCAAATCACGTGGGCCCCCAGGGGAAATCACGTGGGCCCCCAGGGGAAATCACGTGGGCCCCCAGTGGAAATCACGTGGGCCCCCAGGGGAAATCACGTGGGCCCCCAGGGGAAATCACGTGGGCCCCCAGGGGAAATCACGTGGGCCCCCAGGGGAAATCACGTGGGCCCCCAGGGGAAATCACGTGGGCCCCCAGGGGAAATCACGTGGGCCCCCAGGGGAAATCACGTGGGCCCCCAGGGGAAATCACGTGGGCCCCCAGGGGAAATCACGTGGGCCAGGTGGGGCAATCACGTGGGCCAGGTGGAGCAATCACGTGGGCCCACAGGGGAAATCACGTGGGCCCCCAGGGGAAATCACGTGGGCCCCCAGGGGAAATCACGTGGCCCAGGTGGGGCAATCACGTGGGCCAGGTGGGGCAATCACGTGGGCCCCCAGGGGAAATCACGAGGGCCCCCAGGGCAAATCACGTGGGCCCCCAGGGGAAATCACGTGGGCCCCCAGGGGAAATCACGTGGGCCCCCAGGGGAAAGCACGTGGGCCCCCAGGGGAAATCACGTGGGCCCCCAGGGGAAATCACGTGGGCCCCCAGGGGAAATCACGTGGGCCCCCAGGGGAAATCACGTGGGCCCCCAGGGGAAATCACGTGGGCCCCAAGGGGAAATCACGTGGGCCCCCAGGGGAAATCACGTGGGCCCCCAGGGGAAATCACGTGGGCCAGGTGGAGCAATCACGTGGGCCCCCAGGGGAAATCACGTGGGCCAGGTGGGGCAATCACGTGGGCCAGGTGGGGCAATCACGTGGGCCCCCAGGGGAAATCACGTGGGCCCCCAGGGGAAATCACGTGGGCCCCCAGGGAAATCACGTGGGCCTCCAGGGGAAATCACGTGGGCCCCCAGGGGAAATCACGTGGGCCAGGTGGGGCAATCACGTGGGCCAGGTGGAGCAATCACGTGGGCCCCCAGGGGAAATCACGTGGGCCCCCAAGGAAAATCACGTGGGCCCCCAGGGGAAATCACGTGGGCCCCCAGGGGAAATCACGTGGGCCCCCAGGGGAAATCACGTGGGCCCCCAGGGGAAATCACGTGGGCCCACAGGGGAAATCACGTGGGCCAGGTGGGGCAATCACGTGGGCCAGGTGGAGCAATCACGTGGGCCCCCAGGGGAAATCACGTGGGCCCCCAGGGGAAATCACGTGGGCCAGGTGGGGCAATCACGTGGGCCAGGTGGGGCAATCACGTGGGCCCCCAGGGGAAATCACGTGGGCCCCCAGGGGAAATCACGTGGGCCCCCAGGGGAAATCACGTGGGCCAGGTGGGGCAATCACGTGGGCCAGGTGGGGCAATCACGTGGGCCCCCAGGGGAAATCACGTGGGCCCCCAGGGGAAATCACGTGGGCCAGGTGGGGCAATCACGTGGGCCCCCAGGGGAAATCACGTGGGCCCCCAGGGGAAATCACGTGGGCCCCCAGGGGAAATCACGTGGGCCCCCAGGGGAAATCACGTGGGCCCCCAGGGGAAATCACGTGGGCCCCCAGGGGAAATCACGTGGGCCCCCAGGGGAAATCACGTGGGCCCCCAGGGGAAATCACGTGGGCCCCCAGGGGAAATCACGTGGGCCAGGTGGGGCAATCACGTGGGCCAGGTGGAGCAATCACGTGGGCCCCCAGGGGAAATCACGTGGGCCCCCAGGGGAAATCACGTGGGCCCCCAGGGGAAATCACGTGGGCCAGGTGGGGCAATCACGTGGGCCAGGTGGAGCAATCACGTGGGCCCCCAATGGAAATCACGTGGGCCCCCAGGGGAAATCACGTGGGCCCCCAGGGGAAATCACGTGGGCCCCCAGGGGAAATCACGTGGGCCCCCAGGGGAAATCACGTGGGCCCCCAGGGGAAATCACGTGGGCCCCCAGGGGAAATCACGTGGGCCCCCAGGGGAAATCACGTGGGCCAGGTGGGGCAATCACGTGGGCCAGGTGGAGCAATCACGTGGGCCCCCAGGGGAAATCACGTGGGCCCCCAGGGGAAATCACGTGGGCCCCCAGGGGAAATCACGTGGGCCCAGGTGGAGCAATCACGTGGGCCCACAGGGGAAATCACGTGGGCCCCCAGGGTAAATCACGTGGGACCCCAGGGGAAATCACGTGGGCCCCCAGGGGAAATCACGTGGGCCCCCAGGGGAAATCACGTGGGCCCCCAGGGGAAATCACGTGGGCCAGGTGGAGCAATCACGTGGGCCCCCAGGGGAAATCACGTGGGCCCCCAGGGGAAATCACGTGGGCCCCCAGGGGAAATCACGTGGGCCCCCAGGGGAAATCACGTGGGCCACCAGGGGAAATCACGTGGGCCAGGTGGGGCAATCACGTGGGCCCCCAGGTGGAGCAATCACGTGGGCCCCCAGGGGAAATCACGTGGGCCCCCAGGGGAAATCACGTGGGCCCCCAGGGGAAATCACGTGGGCCAGGTGGGGCAATCACGTGGGCCAGGTGGGGAAATCACGTGGGCCCCCAGGGGAAATCACGTGGGCCCCCAGGGGAAATCACGTGGGCCAGGTGGGGCAATCACGTGGGCCAGGTGGGGCAATCACGTGGGCCCCCAGGGGAAATCACGTGGGCCCCCAGGGCAAATCACGTGGGCCCCCAGGGGAAATCACGTGGGCCCCCAGGGGAAATCACGTGGGCCCCCAGGGGAAATCACGTGGGCCCCCAGGGGAAATCACGTGGGCCCCCAGGGGAAATCACGTGGGCCCCCAGGGGAAATCACGTGGGCCCCCAGGGGAAATCACGTGGGCCAGGTGGGGCAATCACGTGGGCCAGGTGGGGCAATCACGTGGGCCCCCAGGGGAAATCACGAGGGCCCCCAGGGCAAATCACGTGGGCCCCCAGGGGAAATCACGTGGGCTCCCAGGGGAAATCACGTGGGCCCCCAGGGGAAATCACGTGGGCCCCCAGGGGAAATCACGTGGGCCCCCAGGGGAAATCACGTGGGCCCCAGGGGAAATCACGTGGGCCCCCAGGGGAAATCACGTGGGCCCCCAGGGGAAATCACGTGGGCCAGGTGGGGCAATCACGTGGGCCAGGTGGGGCAATCACGTGGGCCCCCAGGGGAAATCACGAGGGCCCCCAGGGCAAATCACGTGGGCCCCCAGGGGAAATCACGTGGGCCCCCAGGGGAAATCACGTGGGCCCCCAGGGGAAATCACGTGGGCCCCCAGGGGAAATCACGTGGGCCCCCAGGGGAAATCACGTGGGCCCCCAGGGGAAATCACGTGTGCCCCCAGGGGAAATCACGTTGGCCCCCAGGGGAAATCACGTGGGCCACAAGGGGAAATCACGTGGGCCCCCAGGGGAAATCACGTGGGCCCCCAGGGGAAATCACGTGGGCCCCCAGGGGAAATCACGTGGGCCCCCAGGGGAAATCACGTGGGCCCCAAGGGGAAATCACGTGGGCCCCCAGGGGAAATCACGTGGGCCCCCAGGGGAAATCACGTGGGCCCCCAGGGGAAATCACGTGGGCCCCCAGGGGAAATCACGTGGGCCAGGTGGGGCAATCACGTGGGCCAGGTGGAGCAATCACGTGGGCCCCCAATGGAAATCACGTGGGCCCCCAGGGGAAATCACGTGGGCCCCCAGGGGAAATCACGTGGGCCCCCAGGGGAAATCACGTGGGCCCCCAGGGGAAATCACGTGGGCCCCCAGGGGAAATCACGTGGGCCCCCAGGGGAAATCACGTGGGCCAGGTGGGGCAATCACGTGGGCCCCCAGGGCAAATCACGTGGGCCCCCAGGGGAAATCACGTGGGCCCCCAGGGGAAATCACGTGGGCCCCCAGGGGAAATCACGTGGGCCCCCAGGGGAAATCACGTGGGCCCCCAGGGGCAATCACGTGGGCCCCCAGGGGAAATCACGTGGGCCCCCAGGGGAAATCACGTGGGCCCCCAGGGGAAATCACGTGGGCCCCCAGGGGAAATCACGTGGGCCCCCAGGGGAAATCACGTGGGCCAGGTGGGGCAATCACGTGGGCCAGGTGGGGCAATCACGTGGGCCCCCAGGGGAAATCACGTGGGCCCCCAGGGGAAATCACGTGGGCCCCCAGGGGAAATCACGTGGGCCCCCAGGGGAAATCACGTGGGCCAGGTGGGGCAATCACGTGGGCCAGGTGGGGCAATCACGTGGGCCAGGTTGAGCAATCACGTGGGCCCCCAGGGGAAATCACGTGGGCCCCCAGGGGAAATCACGTGGGCCAGGTGGGGAAATCACGTGGGCCAGTTGGGGCAATCACGTGGGCCAGGTGGAGCAATCACGTGGGCCCCCAGGGGAAATCACGTGGGCCCCCAGGGGAAATCACGTGGGCCCCCAGGGGAAATCACGTGGGCCCCCAGGGGAAATCACGTGGGCCCCCAGGGGAAATCACGTGGGCCAGGTGGGGCAATCACGTGGGCCCCCAGGGGAAATCACGTGGGCCCCCAGGGGAAATCACGTGGGCCCCCAGGGGAAATCACGTGGGCCAGTTGGGGCAATCACGTGGGCCCCCAGGGGAAATCACGTGGGCCCCCAGGGGAAATCACGTGGGCCCCCAGGGGAAATCACGTGGGCCCCCAGGGGAAATCACGTGGGCCAGGTGGGGCAATCACGTGGGCCAGGTGGGGCAATCACGTGGGCCCCCAGGGGAAATCACGTGGGCCCCCAGGGGAAATCACGTGGGCCCCCAGGGGAAATCACGTGGGCCCCCAGGGGAAATCACGTGGGCCCCCAGGGGAAATCACGTGGGCCAGGTGGGGCAATCACGTGGGCCAGGTGGAGCAATCACGTGGGCCCCCAGGGGAAATCACGTGGGCCCCCAGGGGAAATCACGTGGGCCAGGAGGGGCAATCACGTGGGCCACCAGGGGCAATCACGTGGGCCCCCAGGGGAAATCACGTGGGCCCCCAGGGGCAATCACGTGGGCCCCCAGGGGAAATCACGTGGGCCCCCAGGGGAAATCACGTGGGCCCCCAGGGGAAATCACGTGGGCCCCCAGGGGAAATCACGTGGGCCCCCAGGGGAAATCACGTGGGCCCCCAGGGGAAATCACGTGGGCCCCCAGGGGAAATCACGTGGGCCCCCAGGGGAAATCACGTGGGCCAGGTGGGGCAATCACGTGGGCCCCCAGGGGAAATCACGTGGGCCCCCAGGGGAAATCACGTGGGCCCCCAGGGGAAATCACGTGGGCCCCCAGGGGAAATCACGTGGGCCCCCAGGGGAAATCACGTGGGCCAGGTGGGGCAATCACGTGGGCCCCCAGGGGCAATCACGTGGGCCCCCAGGGGAAATCACGTGGGCCCCCAGGGGAAATCACGTGGGCCCCCAGGGGAAATCACGTGGGCCCCCAGGGGAAATCACGTGGGCCAGGTGGGGCAATCACGTGGGCCAGGTGGAGCAATCACGTGGGCCCCCAGGGGAAATCACGTGGGCCCCCAGGGGAAATCACGTGGGCCCCCAGGGGAAATCACGTGGGCCCCCAGGGGAAATCACGTGGGCCCCCAGGGGAAATCACGTGGGCCCCCAGGGGAAATCACGTGGGCCCCCAGGGGAAATCACGTGGGCCCCCAGGGGAAATCACGTGGGCCCCCAGGGGAAATCACGTGGGCCAGGTGGGGCAATCACGTGGGCCAGGTGGAGCAATCACGTGGGCCAGGTGGAGCAATCACGTGGGCCCCCAGGGGAAATCACGTGGGCCCCCAGGGGAAATCACGTGGGCCCCCAGGGGAAATCACGTGGGCCCCCAGGGGAAATCACGTGGGCCCCCAGGGGAAATCACGTGGGCCCCCAGGGGAAATCACGTGGGCCCCCAGGGGAAATCACGTGGGCCCCCAGGGGAAATCACGTGGGCCCCCAGGGGAAATCACGTGGGCCCCCAGGGGAAATCACGTGGGCCCCCAGGGGAAATCACGTGGGCCCCCAGGGGAAATCACGTGGGCCAGGTGGGGCAATCACGTGGGCCAGGTGGGGCAATCACGTGGGCCCCCAGGGGCAATCACGTGGGCCCCCAGGGGAAATCACGTGGGCCCCCAGGGGAAATCACGTGGGCCAGGTGGGGCAATCACGTGGGCCACCAGGGGCAATCACGTGGGCCCCCAGGGGCAATCACGTGGGCCCCCAGGGGAAATCACGTGGGCCCCCAGGGGAAATCACGTGGGCCCCCAGGGGAAATCACGTGGGCCCCCAGGGGAAATCACGTGGGCCCCCAGGGGAAATCACGTGGGCCCCCAGGGGAAATCACGTGGGCCCCCAGGGGAAATCACGTGGGCCCCCAGGGGAAATCACGTGGGCCCCCAGGGGAAATCACGTGGGCCCCCAGGGGAAATCACGTGGGCCAGGTGGGGCAATCACGTGGGCCAGGTGGGGCAATCACGTGGGCCCCCAGGGGAAATCACGTGGGCCAGGTGGGGAAATCACGTGGGCCAGGTGGGGCAATCACGTGGGCCCCCAGGTTGAGCAATCACGTGGGCCCCCAGGGGAAATCACGTGGGCCCCCAGGGGAAATCACGTGGGCCCCCAGGGGAAATCACGTGGGCCCCCAGGGGAAATCACGTGGGCCCCCAGGGGAAATCACGTGGGCCAGGTGGGGAAATCACGTGGGCCACCAGGGGCAATCACGTGGGCCCCCAGGGGAAATCACGTGGGCCAGGAGGGGCAATCACGTGGGCCACCAGGGGAAATCACGTGGGCCCCCAGGGGCAATCACGTGGGCCCCCAGGGGAAATCACGTGGGCCCCCAGGGGAAATCACGTGGGCCCCCAGGGGAAATCACGTGGGCCCCCAGGGCAAATCACGTGGGCCCCCAGGGGAAATCACGTGGGCCCCCAGGGGAAATCACGTGGGCCCCCAGGGGAAATCACGTGGGCCAGGTGGGGCAATCACGTGGGCCCCCAGGGGAAATCACGTGGGCCCCCAGGGGAAATCACGTGGGCCCCCAGGGGAAATCACGTGGGCCCCCAGGGGAAATCACGTGGGCCCCCAGGGGAAATCACGTGTGACCAGGTGGGGCAATCACGTGGGCCCCCAGGGGAAATCACGTGGGCCCCCAGGGGAAATCACGTGGGCCCCCAGGGGAAATCACGTGGGCCCCCAGGGGAAATCACGTGGGCCCCCAGGGGAAATCACGTGGGCCAGGTGGGGCAATCACGTGGGCCACCAGGGGCAATCACGTGGGCCCCCAGGGGCAATCACGTGGGCCCACAGGGGCAATCACGTGGGCCCCCAGGGGAAATCACGTGGGCCCCCAGGGGAAATCACGTGGGCCAGGTGGGGCAATTACGTGGGCCAGGTGGAGCAATCACGTGGGCCCCCAGGGGAAATCACGTGGGCCCCCAGGGGAAATCACGTGGGCCCCCAGGGGAAATCACGTGGGCCCCCAGGGGAAATCACGTGGGCCCCCAGGGGAAATCACGTGGGCCCCCAGGGGAAATCACGTGGGCCCCCAGGGGAAATCACGTGGGCCCCCAGGGGAAATCACGTGGGCCAGGTGTGGCAATCACGTGGGCCAGGTGGGGCAATCACGTGGGCCCCCAGGTGGAGCAATCACGGGGGCCCCGTTGAGCAATCACGTGGGCCCCCAGGGGAAATCACGTGGGCCCCCAGGGGAAATCACGTGGGCCCCCAGGGGAAATCACGTGGGCCCCCAGGGGAAATCACGTGGGCCTCCAGGGGCAATCACGTGGGCCCCCAGGGGAAATCACGTGGGCCCCCAGGGGAAATCACGTGGGCCCCCAGGGGAAATCACGTGGGCCCCCAGGGCAAATCACGTGGGCCCCCAGGGGAAATCACGTGGGCCCCCAGGGGAAATCACGTGGGCCCCCAGGGGAAATCACGTGGGCCAGGTGGGGCAATCACGTGGGCCAGGTGGGGCAATCACGTGGGCCCAGGTGTGGCAATCACGTGGGCCACCAGGGGCAAATCACGTGGGCCCCCAGGGGAAATCACGTGGGCCCCCAGGGGAAATCACGTGGGCCACCAGGGGCAATCACGTGGGTTCCCAGGGGCAATCACGTGGGCCCACAGGGGCAAATACGTGGGCCCCCAGGGGAAATCACGTGGGCCCCCAGGGGAAATCACGTGGGCCCCCAGGGCAAATCACGTGGGCCCCCAGGGCAAATCACGTGGGCCCCCAGCGGAAATCACGTGGGCCCCCAGGGGTAATCACGTGGGCCCCCAGGGGAAATCACGTGGGCCCCCAGGGGAAATCACGTGGGCCCCCAGGGGAAATCACGTGGGCCCCAAAGGCAAATCACGTGGGCCCCCAGGGGAAATCACGTGGGCCCCCAGGGGAAATCACGTGGGCCCCCAGGGGCAATCACGTGGGCCAGGTGGGGCAATTACGTGGGCCAGGTGGAGCAATCACGTGGGCCCCCAGGGGAAATCACGTGGGCCCCCAGGGGAAATCACGTGGGCCCCCAGGGGAAATCACGTGGGCCCCCAGGGGAAATCACGTGGGCCCCCAGGGGAAATCACGTGGGCCCCAAAGGCAAATCACGTGGGCCCCCAGGGGAAATCACGTGGGCCCCCAGGGGAAATCACGTGGGCCCCCAGGGGAAATCACGTGGGCCCCCAGGGGAAATCACGTGGGCCCCCAGGGGAAATCACGTGGGCCCCCAGGGGAAATCACGTGGGCCAGGTGGGGCAATCACGTGGGCCAGGTGGAGCAATCACGTGGGCCCACAGGGGAAATCACGTGGGCCCCCAGGGGAAATCACGTGGGCCCCCAGGGGAAATCACGTGGGCCAGGTGGGGCAATCACGTGGGCCAGGTGGGGGAATCACGTGGGCCCCCAGGGGAAATCACGAGGGCCCCCAGGGCAAATCACGTGGGCCCCCAGGGGAAATCACGTGGGCCCCCAGGGGAAATCACGTGGGCCCCCAGGGGAAATCACGTGGGCCCCCAGGGGAAATCACGTGGGCCCCCAGGGGAAATCACGTGGGCCCCCAGGGGAAATCACGTGGGCCCCCAGGGGAAATCATGTGGGCCAGGTGGGGCAATCACGTGGGCCAGGTGGGGTAATCACGTGGGCCCCCAGGGGAAATCACGAGGGCCCCCAGGGCAAATCACGTGGGCCCCCAGGGGAAATCACGTGGGCCCCCAGGGGAAATCACGTGGGCCCCCAGGGGAAATCACGTGGGCCCCCAGGGGAAATCACGTGGGCCCCCAGGGGAAATCACGTGGGCCCCCAGGGGAAATCACGTGGGCCCCCAGGGGAAATCACGTGGGCCAGGTGGGGCAATCACGTGGGCCAGGTGGGGCAATCACGTGGGCCCCCAGGGGAAATCACGAGGGCCCCCAGGGCAAATCACGTGGGCCCCCAGGGGAAATCACGTGGGCTCCCAGGGGAAATCACGTGGGCCCCCAGGGGAAATCACGTGGGCCCCCAGGGGAAATCACGTGGGCCCCCAGGGGAAATCACGTGGGCCCCCAGGGGAAATCACGTGGGCCCCCAGGGGAAATCACGTGGGCCCCCAGGGGAAATCACGTGGGCCAGGTGGGGCAATCACGTGGGCCAGGTGGGGCAATCACGTGGGCCCCCAGGGGAAATCACGAGGGCCCCCAGGGCAAATCACGTGGGCCCCCAGGGGAAATCACGTGGGCCCCCAGGGGAAATCACGTGGGCCCCCAGGGGAAATCACGTGGGCCCCCAGGGGAAATCACGTGGGCCCCCAGGGGAAATCACGTGGGCCCCCAGGGGAAATCACGTGGGCCCCCAGGGGAAATCACGTGGGCCCCCAGGGGAAATCACGTGGGCCCCCAGGGGAAATCACGTGGGCCAGGTGGGGCAATCACGTGGGCCAGGTGGAGCAATCACGTGGGCCCCCAATGGAAATCACGTGGGCCCCCAGGGGAAATCACGTGGGCCCCCAGGGGAAATCACGTGGGCCCCCAGGGGAAATCACGTGGGCCCCCAGGGGAAATCACGTGGGCCCCCAGGGGAAATCACGTGGGCCCCCAGGGGAAATCACGTGGGCCCCCAGGGGAAATCACGTGGGCCAGGTGGGGCAATCACGTGGGCCAGGTGGAGCAATCACGTGGGACCCCAGGGGAAATCACGTGGGCCCCCAGGGGAAATCACGTGGGCCCCCAGTGGAAAGCACTTGGGCCCCAAGGGGAAATCACATGGGCCCCCAGGGGAAATCACGTGGGCCCCCAGGGGCAATCACGTGGGCCCCCAGGGGAAATCACGTGGGCCCCCAGGGGCAATCACGTGGGCCCCCAGGGGAAAGCACGTGGGCCCCCAGGGGAAATCACGTGGGCCAGGTGGGGCAATCACGTGGGCCAGGTGGGGCAATCACGTGGGCCAGGTTGAGCAATCACGTGGGCCCCCAGGGGAAATCACGTGGGCCCCCAGTGGAAATCACGTGGGCCCCCAGGGGAAATCACGTGGGACCCCAGGGGAAATCACGTGGGCCCCCAGGGGAAATCACGGGGGCCCCCAGGGGAAATCACGTGGGCCCCCAGGGGCAATCACGTGGGCCCCCAGGGGAAAGCACGTGGGCCCCCAGGGGAAATCACGTGGGCCCCCAGGGGAAATCACGTGGGCCAGGTGGGGCAATCACGTGGGCCAGGTGGGGCAATGACGTGGGCCCCCAGGGGAAATCACGTGGGCCCCCAGGGGAAATCACGTGGGCCCCCAGGGGAAATCACGTGGGACCCCAGGGGAAATCACGTGGGCCCCCAGGGGAAATCACGGGGGCCCCCAGGGGAAATCACGTGGGCCCCCAGGGGCAATCACGTGGGCCCCCAGGGGAAAGCACGTGGGCCCCCAGGGGAAATCACGTGGGACCCCAGGGGAAATCACGTGGGCCAGGTGGGGCAATCACGTGGGCCAGGTGGGGCAATGACGTGGGCCCCCAGGGGAAATCACGTGGGCCCCCAGGGGAAATCACGTGGGCCCCCAGGGGAAATCACCTGGGCCCCAGGAGACATCACGTGGGCCCCCAGGGGAAATCACGTGGGCCCCCTGGGGAAATCACGTGGGCCCCCAGGGGAAATCACGTGGGCCCCCAGGGGCAATCACGTGGGCCCCCAGGGGAAAGCACGTGTTCCCCCAGGGGAAATCACGTGGGCCCCCAGGGGAAATCACGTGGGCCAGTTGCGGCAATCACGTGGGTTAGGTGGGGCAATCACGTGGGCCAGGTTGAGCAATCACGTGGGCCCCCAGGGGAAATCACGTGGGCCCCCAGGGGAAATCACCTGGGCCCCCAGGGGAAATCACGTGGGCCCCCAGGGGAAATCACGTGGGCCAGGTGGGGCAATCACGTGGGCCAGGTGGGGCAATGACGTGGTCCCCCAGGGGAAATCACGTGGGCCCCCAGGGGAAATCACGTGGGCCCCCAGGGGAAATCACCTGGACCCCAGGAGACATCACGTGGGCCCCCAGGGGAAATCACGTGGGCCAGGTGGGGCAATCACGTGGGACCCCAGGGGAAATCACGTGGGCCCCGAGGGGAAATCACGTGGGCCCCCAGGGGAAATCAAGTGGGCCAGTTGGGGCAATCACGTGGGCCCCCAGGGGAAATCACGTGGGCCCCCAGGGGCAATCACGTGGGCCCCCAGGGGAAATCACGTGGGCCCCCAGGGGAAATCACGTGGGCCCCCAGGGGAAATCACGTGGGCCAGGTGGGGCAATAACGTGGGCCACCAGGGCAATCACGTGGGCCCCCAGGGGCAATCACGTGGGCCCACAGGGGCAATCACGTGGGCCCCCAGTGGAAATCACGTGGGCCCCCAGGGGAAATCACGTGGGCCCCCAGCGGAAATCACGTGGGCCCCCAGGGGAAATCACCTGGGCACCCAGGGGAAATCAAGTGGGCCCCCAGGGGAAATCACCTGGGCACCCAGGGGAAATCACGTGGGCCCCCAGGGGAAATCACGTGGGCCAGGTGGGGCAATCACGTGGGCCAGGTGGGGCAATGACGTGGGCCCCCAGGGGAAATCACGTGGGCCCCCAGGTGCAATCACGTGGGCCCCCAGGGGAAAGCACGTGGGCCCCCAGGGGAAATCACGTGGGCCAGGTGGGGCAATCAGGTGGGCCAGGTGGGGCAATCACGTGGGCCAGGTTGAGCAATCACGTGGGCCCCCAGGGGAAAGCACGTGGGCCCCCAGGGGAAATCACGTGGGCCAGGTGGGGCAATCACGTGGGCCAGTTGGGGCATTCACGTGGGCCAGGTGGAGCAATCACGGGGGCCAAGTTGAGCAATCACGTGGGCCCCCAGGGGAAATCACGTGGGCCCCCAGCGGAAATCACGTGGGCCCCCAGGGGTAATCACGTGGGCCCCCAGGGGAAATCACGTGGGCCAGGTGGGGCAATCACGTGGGACCCCAGGGGAAATCACGTGGGCCCCCAAGGGAAATCACGTGGGCCCCCAGGGGAAATCACTTGGGCCAGTTGGGGCAATCACGTGGGCCCCCAGGGGAAATCACGTGGGCCCCCAGGGGCAATCACGTGGGCCCCCAGGGGAAAGCACGTGGGCCCCCAGGGGAAATCACGTGGGCCAGGTGGGGCAATCAGGTGGGCCAGGTGGGGCAATCACGTGGGCCAGGTTGAGCAATCACGTGGGCCCCCAGGGGAAATCACGTGGGCCCCCAGGGGAAATCACGTGGGCCAGGTGGGCAATTACGTGGGCCCCCAGGGGAAATCACGTGGGCCAGGTGGGACAATCACGTGGGCCAGGTGTGGCAATCACGTGGGCCACCAGGGGCAATCACGTGGGCCCCCAGCGGAAATCACGTGGGCCAGGAGGGGCAATCACGTGGGCCACCAGGGGCAATCACGTGGGCCCCCAGGGGCAATCACGTGGGCCCACAGGGGCAATCACGTGGGCTCCCAAGGGAAATCACGTGGGCCCCCAGGGGAAATCACGTGGGCCCCCAAGGCAAATCACGTGGGCCCCCAGGGCAAATCACGTGGGCCCCCAGGGGAAATCACGTGGGCCCCCAGGGGTAATCACGTGGGCCCCCAGGGGAAATCACGTGGGCCCCCAGGGGAAATCACGTGTGCCAGGTGGGGCAATCACTTGGGCCCCCAGGGGAAATCACGTGGGCCCCCAGGCTAAATCACGTGTGCCAGGTGGGGCAATCACTTGGGCCCCCAGGGGAAATCACGTGGGCCCCCAGGCTAAATCACGTGGGCCCCCAGGGGAAATCACATGGGCCCCCGGGGGAAATCACGTGGGCCCCCAGGGGAAATCACGTGGGCCAGGTGGGGCAATCACGTGGGCCACCAGGGGCAATCACGTGGGCCCCCAGGGGCAATCACGTGGGCCCACAGGGGCAATCACGTGGGCCCCCAGGGGAAATCACGAGGGCCCCCAGGGGTAATCACGTGGGCCAGGTGGGGCAATTACGTGGACCAGGTGGAGCAATCACGTGGGCCCCCAGGGGAAATCACGTGGGCCCCCAGGGGAAATCACGTGGGCCCCCAGGGGAAATCACGTGGGCCCCCAGGGGAAATCACGTGGGCCCCCAGGGGAAATCACGTGGGCCCCCAGGGGAAATCACGTGGGCCCCCAGGGGAAATCACGTGGGCCCCCAGGGGAAATCACGTGGGCCAGGTGTGGCAATCACGTGGGCCAGGTGGGGCATTCACGTGGGCCAGGTGGAGCAATCACGGGGGCCAAGTTGAGCAATCACGTGGGCCCCCAGGGGAAATCACGTGGGCCCCAGGGGAAATCACGTGGGCCTCCAGGGGAAATCACGTGGGCCCCCAGGGGAAATCACGTGGGCCTCCAGGGGCAATCACGTGGGCCCCCAGGGGAAATCACGTGGGCCCCCAGGGGAAATCACGTGGGCCCCCAAGGCAAATCACGTTGGCCCCCAGGGCAAATCACGTGGGCCCCCAGCGGAAATCACGTGGGCCCCCAGGGGTAATCACGTGGGCCCCCAGGGGAAATCACGTGGGCCAGGTGGGGCAATCACGTGGGCCAGGTGGGGCAATCACGTGGGCCAGGTGTGGCAATCACTTGGGCCACCAGGGGCAATCACGTGGGCCCCCAGCGGAAATCACGTGGGCCAGGTGGGGCAATCACGTGGGCCACCAGGGGCAATCACGTGGGTTCCCAGGGGCAATCACGTGGGCCCACAGGGGCAATCACGTGGGCCCCCAGGGGAAATCACGTGGGCCCCCAGGAGAAATCACGTGGGCCCCAAAGGCAAATCACGTGGGCCCCCAGGGCAAATCACGTGGGCCCCCAGCGGAAATCACGTGGGCCCCCAGGGGTAATCACGTGGGCCCCCAGGGGAAATCACCTGGGCACCCAGGGGAAATCACGTGGGCCCCCAGGGGAAATCACGTGGGCCAGGTGGGGCAATCACGTGGGCCAGGTGGGGCAATGACGTGGGCCCCCAGGGGAAATCACGTGGGCCAGGTGGGGCTATCAGGTGGGCCAGGTGGGGCAATCACGTGGGCCAGGTTGAGCAATCACGTGGGCCCCCAGGGGAAATCACGTGGGCCCCCAGGGGAAATCACGTGGGCCAGGTGGGCAATTACGTGGGCCCCCAGGGGAAATCACGTGGGCCAGGTGGGACAATCACGTGGGCCAGGTGTGGCAATCACGTGGGCCACCAGGGGCAATCACGTGGGCCCCCAGCGGAAATCACGTGGGCCAGGAGGGGCAATCACGTGGGCCACCAGGGGCAATCACGTGGGCCCCCAGGGGCAATCACGTGGGCCCACAGGGGCAATCACGTGGGCTCCCAAGGGAAATCACGTGGGCCCCCAGGGGAAATCACGTGGGCCCGCAAGGCAAATCACGTGGGCCCCCAGGGCAAATCACGTGGGCCCCCAGGGGAAATCACGTGGGCCCCCAGGGGTAATCACGTGGGCCCCCAGGGGAAATCACGTGGGCCCCCAGGGGAAATCACGTGTGACAGGTGGGGCAATCACTTGGGCCCCCAGGGGAAATCACGTGGGCCCCCAGGGGAAATCACGTGGGCCCCCAGGGGAAATCACATGGGCCCCCGGGGGAAATCACGTGGGCCCCCAGGGGAAATCACGTGGGCCAGGTGGGGCAATCACGTGGGCCACCAGGGGCAATCACGTGGGCCCCCAGGGGCAATCACGTGGGCCCACAGGGGCAATCACGTGGGCCCCCGGGGGAAATCACGAGGGCCCCCAGGGGTAATCACGTGGGCCAGGTGGGGCAATTACGTGGACCAGGTGGAGCAATCACGTGGGCCCCCAGGGGAAATCACGTGGGCCCCCAGGGGAAATCACGTGGTCCCCCAGGGGAAATCACGTGGGCCCCCAGGGGAAATCACGTGGGCCCCCAGGGGAAATCACGTGGGCCCCCAGGGGAAATCACGTGGGCCCCCAGGGGAAATCACGTGGGCCCCCAGGGGAAATCACGTGGGCCAGGTGTGGCAATCACGTGGGCCAGGTGGGGCATTCACGTGGGCCAGGTGGAGCAATCACGGGGGCCAAGTTGAGCAATCACGTGGGCCCCCAGGGGAAATCACGTGGGCCCCAGGGGAAATCACGTGGGCCTCCAGGGGAAATCACGTGGGCCCCCAGGGGAAATCACGTGGGCCTCCAGGGGCAATCACGTGGGCCCCCAGGGGAAATCACGTGGGCCCCCAGGGGAAATCACGTGGGCCCCCAAGGCAAATCACGTTGGCCCCCAGGGCAAATCACGTGGGCCCCCAGCGGAAATCACGTGGGCCCCCAGGGGTAATCACGTGGGCCCCCAGGGGAAATCACGTGGGCCAGGTGGGGCAATCACGTGGGCCAGGTGGGGCAATCACGTGGGCCAGGTGTGGCAATCACTTGGGCCACCAGGGGCAATCACGTGGGCCCCCAGGGGAAATCACGTGGGCCCCCAGGGGAAATCACGTGGGCCACCAGGGGCAATCACGTGGGTTCCCAGGGGCAATCACGTGGGCCCACAGGGGCAAATACGTGGGCCCCCAGGGGAAATCACGTGGGCCCCCAGGAGAAATCACGTGGGCCCCAAAGGCAAATCACGTGGGCCCCCAGGGCAAATCACGTGGGCCCCCAGCGGAAATCACGTGGGCCCCCAGGGGTAATCACGTGGGCCCCCAGGGGAAATCACTTGGTCCCCCAGGGGAAATCACGTGAGCCCCCAGGGGAAATCACGTGGGCCCCAAAGGCAAATCACGTGGGCCCCCAGGGGAAATCACGTGGGCCCCCAGGGGAAATCACGTGGGCCCCCAGGGGCAATCACGTGGGCCAGGTGGGGCAATTACGTGGACCAGGTGGAGCAATCACGTGGGCCCCCAGGGGAAATCACGTGGGCCCCCAGGGGAAATCACGTGGTCCCCCAGGGGAAATCACGTGGGCCCCCAGGGGAAATCACGTGGGCCCCCAGGGGAAATCACGTGGGCCCCAAAGGCAAATCACGTGGGCCCCCAGGGGAAATCACGTGGGCCCCCAGGGGAAATCACGAGGGCCCCCAGGGGAAATCACGTGGGCCAGGTGGGGCAATTACGTGGACCAGGTGGAGCAATCACGTGGGCCCCCAGGGGAAATCACGTGGGCCCCCAGGGGAAATCACGTGGTCCCCCAGGGGAAATCACGTGGGCCCCCAGGGGAAATCACGTGGGCCCCCATGGGAAATCACGTGGGCCCCCAGGGGAAATCACGTGGGCCCCCAGGGGAAATCACGTGGGACCCCAGGGGAAATCACGTGGGCCCCCAGGGGAAATCACGTGGGCCAGGTGTGGCAATCACCTGGGCCAGGTGGGGAATTCACGTCGGCCAGGTGGAGCAATCACGGGGGCCAAGTTGAGCAATCACGTGGGCCCCCAGGGGAAATCACGTGGGCCCCAGGGGAAATCACGTGGGCCTCCAGGGGAAATCACGTGGGCCCCCAGGGGAAATCACGTGGGCCCCCAGGGGAAATCACGTGGGCCCCAAGGGGAAATCACGTGGGCCAGGTGGGGCAATCACGTGCGCCCCCAGGGGAAATCACGAGGGCCCCCAGGGGAAATCTCGTGGGCCATGTGGGCAATCACTTGGGCCCCCAGGGGAAATCACGTGGGCCCCCAGGGGAAATCACGTGGGCCCCCAGCGGAAATCACGTGGGCCAGGTGGGGCAATCACTTGGGCCCCCAGGGGAAATCACGTGGGCCCCCAGGGGAAATCACGTGGGCCCCCAGGGGAAATCACGTGGGCCCCCAGGGGAAATCACGTGGGCCAGGTGGGGCAATCACGTGGGCCACCAGGGGCAATCACGTGGGCCCCCAGGGGCAATCACGTGGGCCCACAGGGGCAATCACGTAAGCCCCCAGGGGAAATCACGTGGGCCCCCAGGGGAAATCACGTGGGCCTCCAGGGGAAATCACGTGGGCCAGGTGGGGCAATCACGTGGGCCAGGTGGGGCAATCACGTGGGCCAGGTGGGGCAATCACGTGGGCCAGGTGTGGCAATCACGTGGGCCACCAGGGGCAATCACGTGGGCCCCCAGCGGAAATCACGTGGGCCAGGTGGGGCAATAACGTGGGCCACCAGGGGCAATCACGTGGGCCCCCAGGGGCAATCACGTGGGCCCACAGGGGCAATCACGTGGGCCCCTAGGGATAATCACGTGAGCCCACAGGGGAAATCACGTGGGCCCCCAGGGGAAATCACGTGGTCCCCCAGGGGAAATCACGTAGGCCCCCAGGGGAAATCACGTGGGCCCCCAGGGGAAATCACGTGGGCCCCCAGGGGAAATCACGTGGGCCCCCAGGGGAAATCACGTGGGCCCCCAGAGGAAATCACGTGGGCCCCCAGGGGAAATCACGTGGGCCCCCAGGGGAAATCACGTGGGCCCCGAGGGGAAATCACGTGGGCCAGGTGGGGCAATAACGTGGGCCACCAGGGGCAATCACGTGGGCCCCCAGGGGCAATCACGTGGGCCCACAGGGACAATCACGTGGGCCCCCAGGGGAAATCACGTGGGCCCCCAGGGGAAATCACGTGGGCCCCCAGGGGAAATCACGTGGGCCCCCAGGGGCAATCACTTGTGCCCCCAGGGGAAAGCACGTGGGACCCCAGTGGAAATCACGTGGGCCCCCAGGGGAAATCACGTGGGCCCCCAGGGGAAATCACGTGGGCCCCCAGGGGAAATCACGTGGGCCCCCAGGGGAAATCACCTGGGCCCCCAGGGGAAATCACGTGGGCCCCCAGGGGAAATCACGTGGGCCCCCAGGGGAAATCACGTGGGCCCCCAGGGGAAATCACCTGGGCCCCCAGGGGAAATCACGTGGGCCCCCAGGAGAAAGCACGTGGGCCCCCAGGGGAAATCACGTGGGCCCCCAGGGGAAATCACGTGGGCCAGTTGCGGCAATCACGTTGGCCAGGTGGGGCAATCACGTGGGCCAGGTTGAGCAATCACGTGGGCCCCCAGGGGAAATCACGTGGGCCCCCAGGGGAAATCACGTGGTCCCCCAGGGGAAATCACCTGGGCCCCCAGGGGAAATCACGTGGGCCCCCAGGGGAAATCACGTGGGCCAGGTGGGGCAATCACGTGGGCCAGGTGGGGCAATGACGTGGGCCCCCAGGGGAAATCACGTGGGCCCCCAGGGGAAATCACGTGGGCCCCCAGGGGAAATCACCTGGGCCCCCAGGAGACATCACGTGGGCCCCCAGGGGAAATCACGTGGGCCAGGTGGGGCAATCACGTGGGACCCCAGGGGAAATCACGTGGGCCCCGAGGGGAAATCACGTGGGCCCCCAGGGGAAATCACGTGGGCCAGTTGGGGCAATCAAGTGGGCCTCCAGGGGAAATCACGTGGGCCCCCAGGTGCAATCACGTGGGCCCCCAGGGGAAATCACGTGGGCCCCCAGGGGAAATCACGTGGGCCCCCAGGGGAAATCACGTGGGCCCCCAGGGGAAATCACTTGGGCCCCCAGGGGAAATCACGTGGGCCAGGTGGGGCAATCACGTGGGCCACCAGGGGCAATCACGTGGGCCCCCAGGGGCAATCACGTGGGCCCACAGGGGCAATCACGTGGGCCCCCAGGGGAAATCACGTGGGCCCCCAGGGGAAATCACGTGGGCCAGGTGGGGCAATAACGTGGGCCTCCAGGGCAATCACGTGGGCCCCCAGGGGCAATCACGTGGGCCAGGTGGGGCAATCACGTGGGCCCCCAGGGGAAATCACGTGGGCCCCCAGGGCAAATCACGTGGGCCCCCAGGGCAAATCACGTGGGCCCCCAGGGGAAATCACGTGGGCCCCCAGGGGCAATCACGTGGGCCCCCAGGGGAAATCACGTGGGCCCCCAGGGGAAATCACGTGGGCCCCCAGGGGAAATCACGTGGGCCCCCAGGGGAAATCACGTGGGCCCCCAGGGCAAATCACGTGGGCCCACAGGGCAAATCACGTGGGCCCCCAGGGGAAATCACGTGGGCCCCCAGGGGAAATCACGTGGGCCAGGTGGGGCAATCACGTGGGCCCCCAGGGGAAATCACGTGGGCCCCCAGGAGAAATCACGTGGGCCCCCAGGGGAAATCACGTGGGCCCCCAGGGCAAATCACGTGGGCCCCCAGGGGAAATCACGTGGGCCCCCAGGGGAAATCACGTGGGCCCCCAGGGGAAATCACGTGGGCCAGGTGGGGCAATCACGTGGGCCCCCAGGGGAAATCACGTGGGCCCCCAGGGGAAATCACGTGGGCCCCCAGGGGAAATCACGTGGGCCCCCAGGGGAAATCACGTGGGCCCCCAGGGGAAATCACGTGGGCCCCCAGGGGAAATCACGTGGGCCAGGTGGGGCAATCACGTGGGCCAGGTGGGGCAATCACGTGGGCCAGGTGGAGCAATCACGGGGGCCCCCAGGAGCAATCACGTGGGCCCCCAGGGGAAATCACGTGGGCCCCCAGGGGAAATCACGTGGGCCCCCAGGGGAAATCACGTGGGCCCCCAGGGGAAATCACGTGGGCCCCCAGGGGAAATCACGTGGGCCCCCAGGGGAAATCACGTGGGCCAGGTGGGGCAATCACGTGGGCCCCCAGGGGAAATCACGTGGGCCCCCAGGGGAAATCACGTGGGCCAGGTGGGCAAATCACGTGGGCCCCCAGGGGAAATCACGTGGGCCCCCAGGGGAAATCACGTGGGCCCCCAGGGGAAATCACGTGGGCCCCCAGGGGAAATCACGTGGGCCCCCAGGAGAAATCACGTGGGCCCCCAGGGGAAATCACGTGGGCCCCCAGGGGAAATCACGTGGGCCCCCAGGGGAAATCACGTGGGCCCCCAGGGGAAATCACGTGGGCCCCCAGGGGAAATCACGTGGGCCCCCAGGGGAAATCACGTGGGCCAGGTGGGGCAATCACGTGGGCCAGGTGGGGCAATCACGTGGGCCCCCAGGGGAAATCACGTGGGCCCCCAGGGGAAATCACGTGGGCCCCCAGGGGAAATCACGTGGGCCCCCAGGGGAAATCACGTGGGCCCCCAGGAGACATCACGTGGGCCCCCAGGGGAAATCACGTGGGCCAGGTGGGGCAATCACGTGGGCCCCCAGGGGAAATCACGTGGGCCCCCAGGGGAAATCACGTGGGCCAGTTGGGGCAATCACGTGGGCCCCCAGGGGAAATCACGTGGGCCCCCAGGGGAAATCACGTGGGCCCCCAGGGGAAATCACGTGGGCCCCCAGGGGAAATCACGTGGGCCAGGTGGGGCAATCACGTGGGCCACCAGGGGCAATCACGTGGGCCCCCAGGGGAAATCACGTGGGCCCCCAGGGGAAATCACGTGGGCCCCCAGGGGAAATCACGTGGGCCCCCAGGGGAAATCACGTGGGCCAGGTGGGGCAATAACGTGGGCCACCAGGGCAATCACGTGGGCCCCCAGGGGCAATCACGTGGGCCCACAGGGGCAATCACGTGGGCCCCCAGGGGAAATCACGTGGGCCCCCAGGGGAAATCACGTGGGCCCCCAGGGGAAATCACGTGGGCCCCC
Organism: Rupicapra rupicapra; assembly: GCA_963981305.1. NCBI lineage: Eukaryota > Metazoa > Chordata > Mammalia > Artiodactyla > Bovidae > Rupicapra > Rupicapra rupicapra. The sequence goes on along the minus strand of CAXCFB010000042.1, from coordinate 180,394 downwards.
AGGGGAAATCACGTGGGCCCCCAGGGGAAATCACGTGGGCCCCCAGGGGAAATCACGTGGGCCCCCAGGGGAAATCACGTGGGCCCCCAGGGGAAATCACGTGGGCCCCCAGGGGAAATCACGTGGGCCCCCAGGGGAAATCACGTGGGCCCCCAGGGGAAATCACGTGGGCCAGGTGGGGCAATCACGTGGGCCAGGTGGGGCAATCACGTGGGCCCCCAGGGGAAATCACGTGGGCCCCCAGGGGAAATCACGTGGGCCCCCAGGGGAAATCACGTGGGCCCCCAGGGGAAATCACGTGGGCCCCCAGGGGAAATCACGTGGGCCCCCAGGGGAAATCACGTGGGCCAGTTGGGGCAATCACGTGGGCCCCCAGGGGAAATCACGTGGGCCCCCAGGGGAAATCACGTGGGCCCCCAGGGGAAATCACGTGGGCCCCCAGGGGGAAATCACGTGGGCCCCCAGGGGAAATCACGTGGGCCCCCAGGGGAAATCACGTGGGCCCCCAGGGGAAATCACGTGGGCCAGGTGGGGCAATCACGTGGGCCAGGTGGGGCAATCACGTGGGCCCCCAGGGGAAATCACGTGGGCCCCCAGGGGAAATCACGTGGGCCCTCAGGGGAAATCACGTGGCACCCAGGGGAAATCACGTGGGCCCCCAGGGGAAATCATGTGGGCCCCCAGGGGAAATCTCGTGGGCCCCCAGGGGAAATCACGTTGTCCCCCAGGGGAAATCACGTGGGCCCCCAGGGGAAATCACGTGGGCCAGGTGGGGCAATCACGTGGGCCCCCAGGGGAAATCACGTGGGCCCCCAGGGGAAATCACGTGGGACCCCAGGGGAAATCACGTTGGCCCCCAGGGCAAATCACGTGGTCCCCCAGGGCAAATCACGTGGGCCCCCAGGGGAAATCACGTGGGCCCCCAGGGGAAATCACGTGGGCCAGGTGGGGCAATCACGTGGGCCCCCAGGGGAAATCACGTGGGCCAGGTGGGGCAATCACGTGGGCCCCCAGGGGAAATCACGTGGGCCCCCAGGGGAAATCACGTGGGCCCCCAGGGGAAATCACGTGGGCCCCCAGGGGAAATCACGTGGGCCAGGTGGGGCAATCACGTGGGCCCCCAGGGGAAATCACGTGGGCCCCCAGGGGAAATCACGTGGGCCCCCAGGGGAAATCACGTGGGCCCCCAGGGGAAATCACGTGGGCCCCCAGGGGAAATCACGTGGGCCCCCAGGGGAAATCACGTGGGCCCCCAGGGGAAATCACGTGGGCCAGGTGGGGCAATCACGTGGGCCCCCAGGGGAAATCACGTGGGCCCCCAGGGGAAATCACGTGGGCCCCCAGGGGAAATCACGTGGGCCCCCAGGGGAAATCACGTGGGCCCCGGGGGGCAATCACGTGGGCCCCCAGGGCAAATCACGTGGGCCCCCAGGGGAAATCACGTGGGCCAGGTGGGGCAATCACGTGGGCCCCCAGGGGAAATCACGTGGGCCCCCAGGGGAAATCACGTGGGCCCCCAGGGGAAATCACGTGGGCCCCCAGGGGAAATCACGTGGGCCCCCAGGGGAAATCACGTGGGCCCCCAGGGGAAATCACGTGGGCCCCAAGGGGAAATCACGTGGGCCAGGTGGGGCAATCACGTGGGCCACCAGGGGCAATCACGTGGGCCCCCAGGGGCAATCACGTGGGCCCCCAGGGGCAATCACGTGGGCCCCCAGGGGAAATCACGTGGGCCCCCAGGGGAAATCACGTGGGCCCCCAAGGCAAATCACGTGGGCCCCCAGGGCAAATCACGTGGGCCCCCAGGGGAAATCACGTGGGCCCCCAGGGGAAATCACGTGGGCCAGGTGGGGCAATCACGTGGGCCCCCAGGGGAAATCACGTGGGCCCCCAGGGGAAATCACGTGGGCCCCCAGGGGAAATCACGTGGGCCCCCAGGGGAAATCACGTGGGCCCCCAGGGGAAATCACGTGGGCCCCCAGGGGAAATCACGTGGGCCAGGTGGGGCAATCACGTGGGCCAGGTGGGGCAATCACGTGGGCCCCCAGGGGAAATCACGTGGGCCCCCAGGGGAAATCACGTGGGCCCCCAGGGGAAATCACGTGGGCCCCCAGGGGAAATCACGTGGGCCCCCAGGGGAAATCACGTGGGCCCCCAGGGGAAATCACGTGGGCCCCCAGGGGAAATCACGTGGGCCCCCAGGGGAAATCACGTGGGCCCCCAGGGGAAATCACGTGGGCCAGGTGGGGCAATCACGTGGGCCCCCAGGGGCAATCACGTGGGCCCCCAGGGGAAATCACGTGGGCCCCCAGGGGAAATCACGTGGGCCCCCAGGGGAAATCACGTGGGCCCCCAGGGCAAATCACGTGGGCCCCCAGGGGAAATCACGTGGGCCCCCAGGGGAAATCACGTGGGCCAGGTGGGGCAATCACGTGGGCCCCCAGGGGAAATCACGTGGGCCCCCAGGGGAAATCACGTGGGCCCCCAGGGGAAATCACGTGGGCCCCCAGGGGAAATCACGTGGGCCCCCAGGGGAAATCACGTGGGCCCCCAGTGGAAATCACGTGGGCCCCCAGGGGAAATCACGTGGGCCCCCAGGGGAAATCACGTGGGCCCCCAGGGGAAATCACGTGGGCCCCCAGGGGAAATCACGTGGGCCAGGTGGGGCAATCACGTGGGCCAGGTGGGGCAATCACGTGGGCCCCCAGGGGAAATCACGTGGGCCCCCAGGGGAAATCACGTGGGCCCCCAGGGGAAATCACGTGGGCCCCCAGGGGAAATCACGTGGGCCCCCAGGGGAAATCACGTGGGCCCCCAGGGGAAATCACGTGGGCCCCCAGGGGAAATCACGTGGGCCCCCAGGGGAAATCACGTGGGCCCCCAGGGGAAATCACGTGGGCCCCCAGGGGAAATCACGTGGGCCTCCAGGGGCAATCACGTGGGCCCCCAGGGGAAATCACGTGGGCCCCCAGGGGAAATCACGTGGGCCAGGTGTGGCAATCACGTGGGCCAGGTGGGGCAATCACGTTGGCTAGGTTGAGCAATCACGTGGGCCCCCAGAGGAAATCACGTGGGCCCCCAGGGGAAATCACGTGGGCCCCCAGGGGAAATCACGTGGGCCCCCAGGGGAAAGCACGTGGGCCCCCAGGGGAAATCACGTGGGCCCCCAGGGGAAATCACGTGGGCCAGGTGGGGCAATCACGTGGGCCAGGTGGGGCAATCACGTGGGCCCCCAGGGGAAATCACGTGGGCCCCCAGGGGAAATCACGTGGGCCCCCAGGGGAAATCACGTGGGCCCCCAGGGGAAATCACGTGGGCCCCCAGGAGACATCACGTGGGCCCCCAGGGGAAATCACGTGGGCCCCCAGGGGAAATCACGTGGGCCCCCAGGGGAAATCACGTGGGCCCCCAGGGGAAATCACGTGGGCCCCCAGGGGAAATCACGTGGGCCCCCAGGGGAAATCACGTGGGCCAGGTGGGGCAATCACGTGGGCCAGGTGGGGCAATGACGTGGGCCCCCAGGGGAAATCACGTGGGCCCCCAGGGGAAATCACGTGGGCCCCCAGGGGAAATCACGTGGGCCCCCAGGGGAAATCACGTGGGCCCCCAGGGGAAATCACGTGGGCCCCCAGGGGAAATCACGTGGGCCAGTTGGGGCAATCATGTGGGCCCCCAGGGGAAATCACGTGGGCCCCCAGCGGAAATCACGTGGGCCCCCAGGGGAAATCACGTGGGCCCCCAGGGGGAATCACGTGGGCCCCCAGGGGAAATCACGTGGGCCCCCAGGGGAAATCACGTGGGCCCCCAGGGGAAATCACGTGGGCCAGGTGGGGCAATCACGTGGGCCAGGTGGGGCAATCACGTGGGCCAGGTGGGGAAATCACGTGGGCCCCCAGGGGAAATCACGTGGGCCCCCAGGGGAAATCACGTGGGCCCCCAGGGGAAATCACGTGGGCCCCCAGGGGAAATCACGTGGGCCCCCAGGGGAAATCACGTGGGCCCCCAGGGGAAATCACGTGGGCCCCCAGGGGAAATCACGTGGGCCCCCAGGGGAAATCACGTGGGCCAGGTGGGGCAATCACGTGGGCCCCCAGGGGAAATCACGTGGGCCCCCAGGGGAAATCACGTGGGCCCCCAGGGGAAATCACGTGGGCCCCCAGGGGAAATCACGTGGGCCCCCAGGGGAAATCACGTGGGCCCCCAGGGGAAATCACGTGGGCCCCCAGGGGAAATCACGTGGGCCAGGTGGGGCAATCACGTGGGCCCCCAGGGGAAATCACGTGGGCCAGGTGGGGCAATCACGTGGGCCCCCAGGGGAAATCACGTGGGCCCCCAGGGGAAATCACGTGGGCCCCCAGGGGAAATCACGTGGGCCCCCAGGGGAAATCACGTGGGCCCCCAGGGGCAATCACGTGGGCCCCCAGGGGAAATCACGTGGGCCCCCAGGGGAAATCACGTGGGCCCCCAGGGGAAATCACGTGGGCCAGGTGGGGCAATCACGTGGGCCCCCAGGGGAAATCACGTGGGCCCCCAGGGGAAATCACGTGGGCCCCCAGGGGAAATCACGTGGGCCCCCAGGGGAAATCACGTGGGCCCCCAGGGGAAATCACGTGGGCCCCCAGGGCAAATCACGTGGGCCCCCAGGGGAAATCACGTGGGCCCCCAGGGGAAATCACGTGGGCCAGGTGGGGCAATCACGTGGGCCCCCAGGGGAAATCACGTGGGCCCCCAGGGGAAATCACGTGGGCCCCCAAGGGGAAATCACGTGGGCCCCCAGGGGAAATCACGTGGGCCCCCAGGGGAAATCACGTGGGCCCCCAGGGGAAATCACGTGGGCCCCCAGGGGAAATCACGTGGGCCAGGTGGGGCAATCACGTGGGCCCCCAGGGGAAATCACGTGGGCCCCCAGGGGAAATCACGTGGGCCCCCAGGGGAAATCACGTGGGCCCCCAGGGGAAATCACGTGGGCCCCCAGGGGAAATCACGTGGGCCCCCAGGGGAAATCACGTGGGCCCCCAAGGGGAAATCACGTGGGCCAGGTGGGGCAATCACGTGGGCCCCCAGGGGCAATCACGTGGGCCCCCAGGGGAAATCACGTGGGCCCCCAGGGGAAATCACGTGGGCCCCCAGGGGAAATCACGTGGGCCCCCAGGGGAAATCACGTGGGCCTCAAAGGCAAATCACGTGGGCCCCCAGGGCAAATCACATGGGCCCCCAGGGGAAATCACGTGGGCCCCCAGGGGAAATCACGTGGGCCAGGTGGGGCAATCACGTGGGCCCCGAGGGGAAATCACGTGGGCCCCCAGGGGAAATCACGTGGGCCGCCAGGGGAAATCACGTGGGCCCCCAGGGGAAATCACCTGGGCCCCCAGGAGACATCACGTGGGCCCCCAGGGGAAATCACGTGGGCCAGGTGGGGCAATCACGTGGGCCAGGTGGGGCAATCACGTGGGCCAGGTGTGGTAATCACGTGGGCCCCCAGGGGAAATCACGTGGACCCTCAGGGGAAATCACGTGGCCCCCAGGGGAAATCACGTGGGCCCCCAGGGGAAATCACGTGGGCCCCCAGGGGAAATCTCGTGGGCCCCCAGGGGAAATTACGTGGGCCCCCAGGGGAAATCACGTGGGCCCCCAGGGGAAATCACGTGGGCCAGGTGGGGCAATCACGTGGGCCCCCAGGGGCAATCACGTGGGCCCCCAGGGGAAATCACGTGGGCCCCCAGGGGAAATCACGTGGGCCCCCAGGGCAAATCACGTGGTCCCCCAGGGCAAATCACGTGGGCCCCCAGGGGAAATCACGTGGGCCCCCAGGGGAAATCACGTGGGCCAGGTGGGGCAATCACGTGGGCCCCCAGGGGAAATCACGTGGGCCCCCAGGGGAAATCACGTGGGCCCCCAGGGGAAATCACGTGGGACCCCAGGGCAAATCACGTGGTCCCCCAGGGCAAATCACGTGGGCCCTCAGTGGAAAACACGTGGGCCCCCAGGGGAAATCACGTGGGCCCCCAGGGGAAAGCACGTGGGCCCCCAGGGGAAATCCCGTGGGCCCCCAGGGGAAATCACGTGGGCCAGGTGGGGCAATCACGTGGGCCAGGTGGGGCAATCACGTGGGCCCCTAGGGGAAATCACGTGGGCCCCCAGGGGAAATCACGTGGGCCCCCAGGGGCAATCACGTGGGCCCCCAGGGGAAAGCACGTGGGCCCCCAGTGGAAATCACGTGGGCCCCCAGGGGAAATCACGTGGGCCCCCAGGGGAAATCACGTGGCCCCCCAGGGGAAATCACGTGGGCCCCCAGGGGAAATCACGTGGGCCCCCAGGGGAAATCACGTGGGCCTCCAGGGGCAATCACCTGGGCCCCCAGGGGAAAGCACGTGGGCCCCCAGGGGAAATCACGTGGGCCAGGTGGGGCAATCACGTGGGCCAGGTGGGGCAATCACGTTGGCTAGGTTGAGCAATCACGTGGGCCCCCAGAGGAAATCACGTGGGCCCCCAGGGGAAATCACGTGGGCCCCCAGGGGAAATCACGTGGGCCCCCAGGGGAAAGCACGTGGGCCCCCAGGGGAAATCACGTGGGCCCCCAGGGGAAATCACGTGGGCCAGGTGGGGCAATCACGTGGGCCAGGTGGGGCAATGACGTGGGCCCCAGGGGAAATCACGTGGGCCCCCAGGGGAAATCACGTGGGCCCCCAGGGGAAATCACGTGGGGCCCCAGGGGAAATCACCTGGGCCCCCAGGAGACATCACGTGGGCCCCCAGGGGAAATCACGTGGGCCCCCAGGGGAAATCACGTGGGCCCCCAGGGGAAATCACGTGGGCCCCCAGGGGAAAGCACGTGGGCCCCCAGGGGAAATCACGTGGGCCCCCAGGGGAAATCACGTGGGCCAGGTGGGGCAATCACGTGGGCCAGGTGGGGCAATGACGTGGGCCCCCAGGGGAAATCACGTGGGCCCCCAGGGGAAATCACGTGGGCCCCCAGGGGAAATCACGTGGGCCCCCAGGGGAAATCACGTGGGCCCCCAGGGGAAATCACGTGGGCCCCCAGGGGAAATCACGTGGGCCAGTTGGGGCAATCATGTGGGCCCCCAGGGGAAATCACGTGGGCCCCCAGGGGAAATCACGTGGGCCCCCAGTGTAAATCACGTGGGCCCCAAGGGGAAATCACGTGGGCCCCCAGGGGAAATCACGTGGGCCCCCAGGGGAAATCACGTGGGCCCCCAGGGGAAATCACGTGGGCCCCCAGGGGAAATCACGTGGGCCAGGTGGGGCAAATCACGTGGGCCCCCAGGGGAAATCACGTGGGCCCCCAGGGGAAATCACGTGGGCCCCCAGGGGAAATCACGTGGGCCCCCAGGGGAAATCACGTGGGCCCCCAGGGGAAATCACGTGGGCCCCCAGGGGAAATCACGTGGGCCCCCAGGGGAAATCACGTGGGCCCCCAGGGGAAATCACGTGGGCCAGGTGGGGCAATCACGTGGGCCCCCAGGGGAAATCACGTGGGCCCCCAGGGGAAATCACGTGGGCCCCCAGGGGAATCACGTGGGCCCCCAGGGCAAATCACGTTGTCCCCCAGGGCAAATCACGTGGGCCCCCAGGGGAAATCACGTGGGCCCCCAGGGGAAATCACGTGGGCCCCCAGGGGAAATCACGTGGGCCCCCAGGGGAAATCACGTGGGCCAGGTGGGGCAATCACGTGGGCCAGGTGGAGCAATCACGTGGGCCCCCAGGGGAAATCACGTGGGCCCCAAGGGGAAATCACGTGGGCCCCCAGGGGAAATCACGTGGGCCCCCAGGGGAAATCACGTGGGCCAGGTGGGGCAATTACGTGGACCAGGTGGAGCAATCACGTGGGCCCCCAGGGGAAATCACGTGGGCCCCCAGGGGAAATCACGTGGTCCCCCAGGGGAAATCACGTGGGCCCCCAGGGGAAATCACGTGGGCCCCCATGGGAAATCACGTGGGCCCCCAGGGGAAATCACGTGGGCCCCCAGGGGAAATCACGTGGGCCCCCAGGGGAAATCACGTGGGCCCCCAGGGGAAATCACGTGGGCCCCCAGGGGCAATCACGTGGGCCAGGTGGGGAATTCACGTCGGCCAGGTGGAGCAATCACGGGGGCCAAGTTGAGCAATCACGTGGGCCCCCAGGGGAAATCACGTGGGCCCCAGGGGAAATCACGTGGGCCTCCAGGGGAAATCACGTGGGCCCCCAGGGGAAATCACGTGGGCCCCCAGGGGAAATCACGTGGGCCCCAAGGGGAAATCACGTGGGCCAGGTGGGGCAATCACGTGCGCCCCCAGGGGAAATCACGAGGGCCCCCAGGGGAAATCTCGTGGGCCATGTGGGCAATCACTTGGGCCCCCAGGGGAAATCACGTGGGCCCCCAGGGGAAATCACGTGGGCCCCCAGCGGAAATCACGTGGGCCAGGTGGGGCAATCACTTGGGCCCCCAGGGGAAATCACGTGGGCCCCCAGGGGAAATCACGTGGGCCCCCAGGGGAAATCACGTGGGCCCCCAGGGGAAATCACGTGGGCCAGGTGGGGCAATCACGTGGGCCACCAGGGGCAATCACGTGGGCCCCCAGGGGCAATCACGTGGGCCCCCAGGGGCAATCACGTGGGCCCCCAGGGGAAATCACGTGGGCCCCCAGGGGAAATCACGTGGGCCTCCAGGGGAAATCACGTGGGCCAGGTGGGGAAATCTCGTGGGCCAGGTGGGGCAATCACGTGGGCCACGTGGGGAAATCACGTGGGCCCCCAGGGGAAATCACGTGGGCCACCAGGGGCAATCACGTGGGCCCCCAGCGGAAATCACGTGGGCCAGGTGGGGCAATAACGTGGGCCACCAGGGGCAATCACGTGGGCCCCCAGGGGCAATCACGTGGGCCCACAGGGGCAATCACGTGGGCCCCTAGGGATAATCACGTGAGCCCACAGGGGAAATCACGTTGGCCCCCAGGGGAAATCACGTGGTCCCCCAGGGGAAATCACGTAGGCCCCCAGGGGAAATCACGTGGGCCCCCAGGGGAAATCACGTGGGCCCCCAGGGGAAATCACGTGGGCCCCCAGGGGAAATCACGTGGGCCCCCAGAGGAAATCACGTGGGCCCCCAGGGGAAATCACGTGGGCCCCCAGGGGAAATCACGTGGGCCCCGAGGGGAAATCACGTGGGCCAGGTGGGGCAATAACGTGGGCCACCAGGGGCAATCACGTGGGCCCCCAGGGGCAATCACGTGGGCCCACAGGGACAATCACGTGGGCCCCCAGGGGAAATCACGTGGGCCCCCAGGGGAAATCACGTGGGCCCCCAGGGGAAATCACGTGGGCCCCCAGGGGCAATCACTTGTGCCCCCAGGGGAAAGCACGTGGGACCCCAGTGGAAATCACGTGGGCCACCAGGGGAAATCACGTGGGCCCCCAGGGGAAATCACGTGGGCCCCCAGGGGAAATCACGTGGGCCCCCAGGGGAAATCACCTGGGCCCCCAGGGGAAATCACGTGGGCCCCCAGGGGAAATCACGTGGGCCCCCAGGGGAAATCACGTGGGCCCCCAGGGGAAATCACCTGGGCCCCCAGGGGAAATCACGTGGGCCCCCAGGAGAAAGCACGTGGGCCCCCAGGGGAAATCACGTGGGCCCCCAGGGGAAATCACGTGGGCCAGTTGCGGCAATCACGTTGGCCAGGTGGGGCAATCACGTGGGCCAGGTTGAGCAATCACGTGGGCCCCCAGGGGAAATCACGTGGGCCCCCAGGGGAAATCACGTGGTCCCCCAGGGGAAATCACCTGGGCCCCCAGGGGAAATCACGTGGGCCCCCAGGGGAAATCACGTGGGCCAGGTGGGGCAATCACGTGGGCCAGGTGGGGCAATGACGTGGGCCCCCAGGGGAAATCACGTGGGCCCCCAGGGGAAATCACGTGGGCCCCCAGGGGAAATCACCTGGGCCCCCAGGAGACATCACGTGGGCCCCCAGGGGAAATCACGTGGGCCAGGTGGGGCAATCACGTGGGCCCCCAGGGGAAATCACGTGGGCCCCCAGGGGAAATCACGTGGGCCCCCAGGGGAAATCACGTGGGCCAGGTGGGGCAATCACGTGGGCCCCCAGGGGAAATCACGTGGGCCCCCAGGGGAAATCACGTGGGCCCCCAGGGGAAATCACGTGGGCCCCCAGGGGAAATCACGTGGGCCCCCAGGGGAAATCACGTGGGCCCCCAGGGGAAATCACGTGGGCCCCCAGGGGAAATCACGTGGGCCAGGTGGGGCAATCACGTGGGCCCCCAGGGGAAATCACGTGGGCCCCCAGGGGAAATCACGTGGGCCCCCAGGGGAAATCACGTGGGCCCCCAGGGGAAATCACGTGGGCCCCCAGGGGAAATCACGTGGGCCAGGTGGGGCAATCACGTGGGCCCCCAGGGGAAATCACGTGGGCCCCCAGGGGAAATCACGTGGGCCAGGTGGGGAAATCACGTGGGCCCCCAGGGGAAATCACGTGGGCCCCCAGGGGAAATCACGTGGGCCCCCAGGGGAAATCACGTGGGCCCCCAGGGGAAATCACGTGGGCCCCCAGGGGAAATCACGTGGGCCCCCAGGGGAAATCACGTGGGCCCCCAGGGGAAATCACGTGGGCCCCCAGGGGAAATCACGTGGGCCCCCAGGGGAAATCACGTGGGCCCCCAGGGGAAATCACGTGGGCCCCCAGGGGAAATCACGTGGGCCCCCAGGGGAAATCACGTGGGCCCCCAGGGGAAATCACGTGGGCCCCCAGGGGAAATCACGTGGGCCCCCAGGGGAAATCACGTGGGCCCCCAGGGGAAATCACGTGGGCCCCCAGGGGAAATCACGTGGGCCCCCAGGGGAAATCACGTGGGCCCCCAGGGGAAATCACGTGGGCCCCCAGGGGAAATCACGTGGGCCCCCAGGGGAAATCACGTGGGCCCCCAGGGGAAATCACGTGGGCCCCCAGGGGAAATCACGTGGGCCCCCAGGGGAAATCACGTGGGCCCCCAGGGGAAATCACGTGGGCCCCCAGGGGAAATCACGTGGGCCCCCAGGGGAAATCACGTGGGCCCCCAGGGGAAATCACGTGGGCCCCCAGGGGAAATCACGTGGGCCCCCAGGGGAAATCACGTGGGCCCCCAGGGGAAATCACGTGGGCCAGGTGGGGCAATCACGTGGGCCAGGTGGGGCAATCACGTGGGCCCCCAGGTGGAGCAATCACGTGGGCCCCCAGGGGAAATCACGTGGGCCCCCAGGGGAAATCACGTGGGCCCCCAGGGGAAATCACGTGGGCCCCCAGGGGAAATCACGTGGGCCCCCAGGGGAAATCACGTGGGCCCCCAGGGGAAATCACGTGGGCCCCCAGGGGAAATCACGTGGGCCAGGTGGGGAAATCACGTGGGCCCCCAGGGGAAATCACGTGGGCCCCCAGGGGAAATCACGTGGGCCAGGTGGGGCAATCACGTGGGCCCCCAGGGGAAATCACGTGGGCCCCCAGGGGAAATCACGTGGGCCCCCAGGGGAAATCACGTGGGCCCCCAGGGGAAATCACGTGGGCCCCCAGGGGAAATCACGTGGGCCCCCAGGGGAAATCACGTGGGCCCCCAGGGGAAATCACGTGGGCCCCCAGGGGAAATCACGTGGGCCCCCAGGGGAAATCACGTGGGCCCCCAGGGGAAATCACGTGGGCCCCCAGGGGAAATCACGTGGGCCAGGTGGGGCAATCACGTGGGCCAGGTGGGGCAATCACGTGGGCCCCCAGGGGAAATCACGTGGGCCCCCAGGGGAAATCACGTGGGCCCCCAGGGGAAATCACGTGGGCCCCCAGGGGAAATCACGTGGGCCCCCAGGGGAAATCACGTGGGCCCCCAGGGGAAATCACGTGGGCCAGGTGGGGAAATCACGTGGGCCCCCAGGGGAAATCACGTGGGCCCCCAGGGGAAATCACGTGGGCCAGGTGGGGAAATCACGTGGGCCCCCAGGGGAAATCACGTGGGCCCCCAGGGGAAATCACGTGGGCCCCCAGGGGAAATCACGTGGGCCCCCAGGGGAAATCACGTGGGCCAGGTGGGGAAATCACGTGGGCCCCCAGGGGAAATCACGTGGGCCCCCAGGGGAAATCACGTGGGCCCCCAGGGGAAATCACGTGGGCCCCCAGGGGAAATCACGTGGGCCCCCAGGGGAAATCACGTGGGCCAGGTGGGGCAATCACGTGGGCCCCCAGGGGAAATCACGTGGGCCCCCAGGGGAAATCACGTGGGCCCCCAGGGGAAATCACGTGGGCCCCCAGGGGAAATCACGTGGGCCCCCAGGGGAAATCACGTGGGCCCCCAGGGGAAATCACGTGGGCCCCCAGGGGAAATCACGTGGGCCCCCAGGGGAAATCACGTGGGCCCCCAGGGGAAATCACGTGGGCCCCCAGGGGAAATCACGTGGGCCCCCAGGGGAAATCACGTGGGCCCCCAGGGGAAATCACGTGGGCCCCCAGGGGAAATCACGTGGGCCCCCAGGGGAAATCACGTGGGCCAGGTGGGGCAATCACGTGGGCCAGGTGGGGCAATCACGTGGGCCCCCAGGGGAAATCACGTGGGCCCCCAGGGGAAATCACGTGGGCCCCCAGGGGAAATCACGTGGGCCCCCAGGGGAAATCACGTGGGCCCCCAGGGGAAATCACGTGGGCCCCCAGGGGAAATCACGTGGGCCCCCAGGGGAAATCACGTGGGCCCCCAGGGGAAATCACGTGGGCCCCCAGGGGAAATCACGTGGGCCCCCAGGGGAAATCACGTGGGCCCCCAGGGGAAATCACGTGGGCCCCCAGGGGAAATCACGTGGGCCCCCAGGGGAAATCACGTGGGCCCCCAGGGGAAATCACGTGGGCCAGGTGGGGCAATCACGTGGGCCAGGTGGGGCAATCACGTGGGCCCCCAGGGGAAATCACGTGGGCCCCCAGGGGAAATCACGTGGGCCCCCAGGGGAAATCACGTGGGCCCCCAGGGGAAATCACGTGGGCCCCCAGGGGAAATCACGTGGGCCCCCAGGGGAAATCACGTGGGCCCCCAGGGGAAATCACGTGGGCCCCCAGGGGAAATCACGTGGGCCCCCAGGGGAAATCACGTGGGCCAGGTGGGGCAATCACGTGGGCCCCCAGGGGAAATCACGTGGGCCCCCAGGGGAAATCACGTGGGCCCCCAGGGGAAATCACGTGGGCCCCCAGGGGAAATCACGTGGGCCCCCAGGGGAAATCACGTGGGCCCCCAGGGGAAATCACGTGGGCCAGGTGAGGAAATCACGTGGGCCAGGTGGGGAAGTCACGTGGGCCCCCAGGGGAAATCACGAGGGCCAGGTGGGGCAATCACGTGGGCCCCCAGGGGAAATCACGTGGGCCCCCAGGGGAAATCACGTGGGCCCCCAGGGGAAATCACGTGGGCCCCCAGGGGAAATCACGTGGGCCAGGTGGGGCAATCACGTGGGCCCCCAGGGGAAATCACGTGGGCCCCCAGGGGAAATCACGTGGGCCCCCAGGGGAAATCACGTGGGCCCCCAGGGGAAATCACGTGGGCCCCCAGGGGAAATCACGTGGGCCCCCAGGGGAAATCACGTGGGCCCCCAGGGGAAATCACGTGGGCCAGGTGGGGCAATCACGTGGGCCCCCAGGGGAAATCACGTGGGCCCCCAGGGGAAATCACGTGGGCCCCCAGGGGAAATCACGTGGGCCCCCAGGGGAAATCACGTGGGCCCCCAGGGGAAATCACGTGGGCCCCCAGGGGAAATCACGTGGGCCCCCAGGGGAAATCACGTGGGCCAGGTGGGGCAATCACGTGGGCCCCCAGGGGAAATCACGTGGGCCCCCAGGGGAAATCACGTGGGCCCCCAGGGGAAATCACGTGGGCCCCCAGGGGAAATCACGTGGGCCCCCAGGGGAAATCACGTGGGCCCCCAGGGGAAATCACGTGGGCCCCCAGGGGAAATCACGTGGGCCAGGTGGGGCAATCACGTGGGCCCCCAGGGGAAATCACGTGGGCCCCCAGGGGAAATCACGTGGGCCCCCAGGGGAAATCACGTGGGCCCCCAGGGGAAATCACGTGGGCCCCCAGGGGAAATCACGTGGGCCCCCAGGGGAAATCACGTGGGCCCCCAGGGGAAATCACGTGGGCCCCCAGGGGAAATCACGTGGGCCCCCAGGGGAAATCACGTGGGCCAGGTGGGGCAATCACGTGGGCCCCCAGGGGAAATCACGTGGGCCCCCAGGGGAAATCACGTGGGCCCCCAGGGGAAATCACGTGGGCCCCCAGGGGAAATCACGTGGGCCCCCAGGGGAAATCACGTGGGCCCCCAGGGGAAATCACGTGGGCCAGGTGGGGCAATCACGTGGGCCAGGTGGGGCAATCACGTGGGCCCCCAGGGGAAATCACGTGGGCCCCCAGGGGAAATCACGTGGGCCCCCAGGGGAAATCACGTGGGCCCCCAGGGGAAATCACGTGGGCCCCCAGGGGAAATCACGTGGGCCCCCAGGGGAAATCACGTGGGCCCCCAGGGGAAATCACGTGGGCCCCCAGGGGAAATCACGTGGGCCCCCAGGGGAAATCACGTGGGCCAGGTGGGGCAATCACGTGGGCCCCCAGGGGAAATCACGTGGGCCCCCAGGGGAAATCACGTGGGCCCCCAGGGGAAATCACGTGGGCCCCCAGGGGAAATCACGTGGGCCCCCAGGGGAAATCACGTGGGCCCCCAGGGGAAATCACGTGGGCCCCCAGGGGAAATCACGTGGGCCAGGTGGGGCAATCACGTGGGCCCCCAGGGGAAATCACGTGGGCCCCCAGGGGAAATCACGTGGGCCCCCAGGGGAAATCACGTGGGCCCCCAGGGGAAATCACGTGGGCCCCCAGGGGAAATCACGTGGGCCCCCAGGGGAAATCACGTGGGCCCCCAGGGGAAATCACGTGGGCCCCCAGGGGAAATCACGTGGGCCCCCAGGGGAAATCACGTGGGCCCCCAGGGGAAATCACGTGGGCCAGGTGGGGCAATCACGTGGGCCAGGTGGAGCAATCACGTGGGCCCCCAGGGGAAATCACGTGGGCCCCCAGGGGAAATCACGTGGGCCCCCAGGGGAAATCACGTGGGCCCCCAGGGGAAATCACGTGGGCCCCCAGGGGAAATCACGTGGGCCCCCAGGGGAAATCACGTGGGCCCCCAGGGGAAATCACGTGGGCCCCCAGGGGAAATCACGTGGGCCCCCAGGGGAAATCACGTGGGCCCCCAGGGGAAATCACGTGGGCCCCCAGGGGAAATCACGTGGGCCCCCAGGGGAAATCACGTGGGCCCCCAGGGGAAATCACGTGGGCCAGGTGGGGCAATCACGTGGGCCAGGTGGGGCAATCACGTGGGCCCCCAGGGGAAATCACGTGGGCCCCCAGGGGAAATCACGTGGGCCCCCAGGGGAAATCACGTGGGCCCCCAGGGGAAATCACGTGGGCCCCCAGGGGAAATCACGTGGGCCCCCAGGGGAAATCACGTGGGCCCCCAGGGGAAATCACGTGGGCCAGGTGGGGCAATCACGTGGGCCAGGTGGGGCAATCACGTGGGCCCCCAGGGGAAATCACGTGGGCCCCCAGGGGAAATCACGTGGGCCCCCAGGGGAAATCACGTGGGCCCCCAGGGGAAATCACGTGGGCCCCCAGGGGAAATCACGTGGGCCCCCAGGGGAAATCACGTGGGCCCCCAGGGGAAATCACGTGGGCCCCCAGGGGAAATCACGTGGGCCCCCAGGGGAAATCACGTGGGCCCCCAGGGGAAATCACGTGGGCCCCCAGGGGAAATCACGTGGGCCAGGTGGGGCAATCACGTGGGCCAGGTGGGGCAATCACGTGGGCCCCCAGGGGAAATCACGTGGGCCCCCAGGGGAAATCACGTGGGCCCCCAGGGGAAATCACGTGGGCCCCCAGGGGAAATCACGTGGGCCCCCAGGGGAAATCACGTGGGCCCCCAGGGGAAATCACGTGGGCCAGGTGGGGCAATCACGTGGGCCCCCAGGGGAAATCACGTGGGCCCCCAGGGGAAATCACGTGGGCCCCCAGGGGAAATCACGTGGGCCCCCAGGGGAAATCACGTGGGCCCCCAGGGGAAATCACGTGGGCCCCCAGGGGAAATCACGTGGGCCCCCAGGGGAAATCACGTGGGCCAGGTGGGGCAATCACGTGGGCCAGGTGGGGCAATCACGTGGGCCCCCAGGGGAAATCACGTGGGCCCCCAGGGGAAATCACGTGGGCCCCCAGGGGAAATCACGTGGGCCCCCAGGGGAAATCACGTGGGCCCCCAGGGGAAATCACGTGGGCCCCCAGGGGAAATCACGTGGGCCCCCAGGGGAAATCACGTGGGCCCCCAGGGGAAATCACGTGGGCCCCCAGGGGAAATCACGTGGGCCAGGTGGGGCAATCACGTGGGCCCCCAGGGGAAATCACGTGGGCCCCCAGGGGAAATCACGTGGGCCCCCAGGGGAAATCACGTGGGCCCCCAGGGGAAATCACGTGGGCCCCCAGGGGAAATCACGTGGGCCCCCAGGGGAAATCACGTGGGCCCCCAGGGGAAATCACGTGGGCCAGGTGGGGAAATCACGTGGGCCCCCAGGGGAAATCACGTGGGCCAGGTGGGGAAATCACGTGGGCCCCCAGGGGAAATCACGTGGGCCCCCAGGGGAAATCACGTGGGCCCCCAGGGGAAATCACGTGGGCCCCCAGGGGAAATCACGTGGGCCCCCAGGGGAAATCACGTGGGCCCCCAGGGGAAATCACGTGGGCCCCCAGGGGAAATCACGTGGGCCCCCAGGGGAAATCACGTGGGCCAGGTGGGGCAATCACGTGGGCCCCCAGGGGAAATCACGTGGGCCCCCAGGGGAAATCACGTGGGCCCCCAGGGGAAATCACGTGGGCCCCCAGGGGAAATCACGTGGGCCCCCAGGGGAAATCACGTGGGCCCCCAGGGGAAATCACGTGGGCCCCCAGGGGAAATCACGTGGGCCCCCAGGGGAAATCACGTGGGCCAGGTGGGGCAATCACGTGGGCCCCCAGGGGAAATCACGTGGGCCCCCAGGGGAAATCACGTGGGCCCCCAGGGGAAATCACGTGGGCCCCCAGGGGAAATCACGTGGGCCCCCAGGGGAAATCACGTGGGCCCCCAGGGGAAATCACGTGGGCCCCCAGGGGAAATCACGTGGGCCAGGTGGGGCAATCACGTGGGCCCCCAGGGGAAATCACGTGGGCCCCCAGGGGAAATCACGTGGGCCCCCAGGGGAAATCACGTGGGCCCCCAGGGGAAATCACGTGGGCCCCCAGGGGAAATCACGTGGGCCCCCAGGGGAAATCACGTGGGCCCCCAGGGGAAATCACGTGGGCCAGGTGGGGCAATCACGTGGGCCCCCAGGGGAAATCACGTGGGCCCCCAGGGGAAATCACGTGGGCCCCCAGGGGAAATCACGTGGGCCCCCAGGGGAAATCACGTGGGCCCCCAGGGGAAATCACGTGGGCCCCCAGGGGAAATCACGTGGGCCCCCAGGGGAAATCACGTGGGCCCCCAGGGGAAATCACGTGGGCCCCCAGGGGAAATCACGTGGGCCAGGTGGGGAAATCACGTGGGCCCCCAGGGGAAATCACGTGGGCCCCCAGGGGAAATCACGTGGGCCCCCAGGGGAAATCACGTGGGCCCCCAGGGGAAATCACGTGGGCCCCCAGGGGAAATCACGTGGGCCCCCAGGGGAAATCACGTGGGCCAGGTGGGGCAATCACGTGGGCCAGGTGGGGCAATCACGTGGGCCCCCAGGGGAAATCACGTGGGCCCCCAGGGGAAATCACGTGGGCCCCCAGGGGAAATCACGTGGGCCCCCAGGGGAAATCACGTGGGCCCCCAGGGGAAATCACGTGGGCCCCCAGGGGAAATCACGTGGGCCCCCAGGGGAAATCACGTGGGCCCCCAGGGGAAATCACGTGGGCCCCCAGGGGAAATCACGTGGGCCAGGTGGGGCAATCACGTGGGCCCCCAGGGGAAATCACGTGGGCCCCCAGGGGAAATCACGTGGGCCCCCAGGGGAAATCACGTGGGCCCCCAGGGGAAATCACGTGGGCCCCCAGGGGAAATCACGTGGGCCCCCAGGGGAAATCACGTGGGCCCCCAGGGGAAATCACGTGGGCCAGGTGGGGCAATCACGTGGGCCCCCAGGGGAAATCACGTGGGCCCCCAGGGGAAATCACGTGGGCCCCCAGGGGAAATCACGTGGGCCCCCAGGGGAAATCACGTGGGCCCCCAGGGGAAATCACGTGGGCCCCCAGGGGAAATCACGTGGGCCCCCAGGGGAAATCACGTGGGCCCCCAGGGGAAATCACGTGGGCCCCCAGGGGAAATCACGTGGGCCAGGTGGGGCAATCACGTGGGCCAGGTGGGGCAATCACGTGGGCCCCCAGGGGAAATCACGTGGGCCCCCAGGGGAAATCACGTGGGCCCCCAGGGGAAATCACGTGGGCCCCCAGGGGAAATCACGTGGGCCCCCAGGGGAAATCACGTGGGCCCCCAGGGGAAATCACGTGGGCCCCCAGGGGAAATCACGTGGGCCCCCAGGGGAAATCACGTGGGCCCCCAGGGGAAATCACGTGGGCCCCCAGGGGAAATCACGTGGGCCCCCAGGGGAAATCACGTGGGCCCCCAGGGGAAATCACGTGGGCCCCCAGGGGAAATCACGTGGGCCAGGTGGGGAAATCACGTGGGCCAGGTGGGGCAATCACGTGGGCCCCCAGGGGAAATCACGTGGGCCCCCAGGGGAAATCACGTGGGCCCCCAGGGGAAATCACGTGGGCCCCCAGGGGAAATCACGTGGGCCCCCAGGGGAAATCACGTGGGCCCCCAGGGGAAATCACGTGGGCCCCCAGGGGAAATCACGTGGGCCAGGTGGGGCAATCACGTGGGCCAGGTGGGGCAATCACGTGGGCCCCCAGGGGAAATCACGTGGGCCCCCAGGGGAAATCACGTGGGCCCCCAGGGGAAATCACGTGGGCCCCCAGGGGAAATCACGTGGGCCCCCAGGGGAAATCACGTGGGCCCCCAGGGGAAATCACGTGGGCCCCCAGGGGAAATCACGTGGGCCCCCAGGGGAAATCACGTGGGCCCCCAGGGGAAATCACGTGGGCCCCCAGGGGAAATCACGTGGGCCCCCAGGGGAAATCACGTGGGCCCCCAGGGGAAATCACGTGGGCCCCCAGGGGAAATCACGTGGGCCCCCAGGGGAAATCACGTGGGCCCCCAGGGGAAATCACGTGGGCCCCCAGGGGCAATCACGTGGGCCCCCAGGGGAAATCACGTGGGCCCCCAGGGGAAATCACGTGGGCCCCCAGGGGAAATCACGTGGGCCCCCAGGGGAAATCACGTGGGCCCCCAGGGGAAATCACGTGGGCCCCCAGGGGAAATCACGTGGGCCCCCAGGGGAAATCACGTGGGCCCCCAGGGGAAATCACGTGGGCCCCCAGGGGAAATCACGTGGGCCCCCAGGGGAAATCACGTGGGCCCCCAGGGGAAATCACGTGGGCCCCCAGGGGAAATCACGTGGGCCCCCAGGGGAAATCACGTGGGCCCCCAGGGGAAATCACGTGGGCCCCCAGGGGAAATCACGTGGGCCCCCAGGGGAAATCACGTGGGCCAGGTGGGGCAATCACGTGGGCCCCCAGGGGAAATCACGTGGGCCCCCAGGGGAAATCACGTGGGCCCCCAGGGGAAATCACGTGGGCCCCCAGGGGAAATCACGTGGGCCCCCAGGGGAAATCACGTGGGCCCCCAGGGGAAATCACGTGGGCCAGGTGGGGAAATCACGTGGGCCCCCAGGGGAAATCACGTGGGCCCCCAGGGGAAATCACGTGGGCCCCCAGGGGAAATCACGTG
Organism: Rupicapra rupicapra; assembly: GCA_963981305.1. Lineage (NCBI taxonomy): Eukaryota > Metazoa > Chordata > Mammalia > Artiodactyla > Bovidae > Rupicapra > Rupicapra rupicapra. The sequence goes on along the minus strand of CAXCFB010000042.1, from coordinate 160,490 downwards.
GGCCCCCAGGGGAAATCACGTGGGCCCCCAGGGGAAATCACGTGGGCCAGGTGGGGCAATCACGTGGGCCCCCAGGTGGAAATCACGTGGGCCCCCAGGGGAAATCACGTGGGCCCCCAGGGGAAATCACGTGGGCCCCCAGGGGAAATCACGTGGGCCCCCAGGGGAAATCACGTGGGCCCCCAGGGGAAATCACGTGGGCCCCCAGGGGAAATCACGTGGGCCCCCAGGGGAAATCACGTGGGCCAGGTGGGGCAATCACGTGGGCCAGGTGGGGCAATCACGTGGGCCCCCAGGGGAAATCACGTGGGCCCCCAGGGGAAATCACGTGGGCCCCCAGGGGAAATCACGTGGGCCCCCAGGGGAAATCACGTGGGCCCCCAGGGGAAATCACGTGGGCCCCCAGGGGAAATCACGTGGGCCAGGTGGGGCAATCACGTGGGCCAGGTGGGGCAATCACGTGGGCCCCCAGGGGAAATCACGTGGGCCCCCAGGGGAAATCACGTGGGCCCCCAGGGGAAATCACGTGGGCCCCCAGGGGAAATCACGTGGGCCCCCAGGGGAAATCACGTGGGCCCCCAGGGGAAATCACGTGGGCCAGGTGGGGAAATCACGTGGGCCCCCAGGGGAAATCACGTGGGCCCCCAGGGGAAATCACGTGGGCCAGGTGGGGAAATCACGTGGGCCCCCAGGGGAAATCACGTGGGCCCCCAGGGGAAATCACGTGGGCCCCCAGGGGAAATCACGTGGGCCCCCAGGGGAAATCACGTGGGCCCCCAGGGGAAATCACGTGGGCCCCCAGGGGAAATCACGTGGGCCCCCAGGGGAAATCACGTGGGCCCCCAGGGGAAATCACGTGGGCCAGGTGGGGCAATCACGTGGGCCCCCAGGGGAAATCACGTGGGCCCCCAGGGGAAATCACGTGGGCCCCCAGGGGAAATCACGTGGGCCCCCAGGGGAAATCACGTGGGCCCCCAGGGGAAATCACGTGGGCCCCCAGGGGAAATCACGTGGGCCCCCAGGGGAAATCACGTGGGCCCCCAGGGGAAATCACGTGGGCCCCCAGGGGAAATCACGTGGGCCAGGTGGGGCAATCACGTGGGCCCCCAGGGGAAATCACGTGGGCCCCCAGGGGAAATCACGTGGGCCCCCAGGGGAAATCACGTGGGCCCCCAGGGGAAATCACGTGGGCCCCCAGGGGAAATCACGTGGGCCCCCAGGGGAAATCACGTGGGCCCCCAGGGGAAATCACGTGGGCCCCCAGGGGAAATCACGTGGGCCCCCAGGGGAAATCACGTGGGCCAGGTGGGGCAATCACGTGGGCCCCCAGGGGAAATCACGTGGGCCCCCAGGGGAAATCACGTGGGCCCCCAGGGGAAATCACGTGGGCCCCCAGGGGAAATCACGTGGGCCCCCAGGGGAAATCACGTGGGCCCCCAGGGGAAATCACGTGGGCCCCCAGGGGAAATCACGTGGGCCCCCAGGGGAAATCACGTGGGCCCCCAGGGGAAATCACGTGGGCCCCCAGGGGAAATCACGTGGGCCCCCAGGGGAAATCACGTGGGCCCCCAGGGGAAATCACGTGGGCCCCCAGGGGAAATCACGTGGGCCCCCAGGGGAAATCACGTGGGCCCCCAGGGGAAATCACGTGGGCCCCCAGGGGAAATCACGTGGGCCAGGTGGGGCAATCACGTGGGCCCCCAGGGGAAATCACGTGGGCCCCCAGGGGAAATCACGTGGGCCCCCAGGGGAAATCACGTGGGCCCCCAGGGGAAATCACGTGGGCCCCCAGGGGAAATCACGTGGGCCCCCAGGGGAAATCACGTGGGCCCCCAGGGGAAATCACGTGGGCCAGGTGGGGAAATCACGTGGGCCCCCAGGGGAAATCACGTGGGCCCCCAGGGGAAATCACGTGGGCCCCCAGGGGAAATCACGTGGGCCCCCAGGGGAAATCACGTGGGCCCCCAGGGGAAATCACGTGGGCCCCCAGGGGAAATCACGTGGGCCAGGTGGGGAAATCACGTGGGCCAGGTGGGGCAATCACGTGGGCCCCCAGGTGGAAATCACGTGGGCCCCCAGGGGAAATCACGTGGGCCCCCAGGGGAAATCACGTGGGCCCCCAGGGGAAATCACGTGGGCCCCCAGGGGAAATCACGTGGGCCCCCAGGGGAAATCACGTGGGCCAGGTGGGGAAATCACGTGGGCCCCCAGGGGAAATCACGTGGGCCCCCAGGGGAAATCACGTGGGCCCCCAGGGGAAATCACGTGGGCCCCCAGGGGAAATCACGTGGGCCCCCAGGGGAAATCACGTGGGCCCCCAGGGGAAATCACGTGGGCCCCCAGGGGAAATCACGTGGGCCCCCAGGGGAAATCACGTGGGCCCCCAGGGGAAATCACGTGGGCCCCCAGGGGAAATCACGTGGGCCCCCAGGGGAAATCACGTGGGCCCCCAGGGGAAATCACGTGGGCCCCCAGGGGAAATCACGTGGGCCAGGTGGGGCAATCACGTGGGCCAGGTGGGGCAATCACGTGGGCCCCCAGGGGAAATCACGTGGGCCCCCAGGGGAAATCACGTGGGCCCCCAGGGGAAATCACGTGGGCCCCCAGGGGAAATCACGTGGGCCCCCAGGGGAAATCACGTGGGCCCCCAGGGGAAATCACGTGGGCCCCCAGGGGAAATCACGTGGGCCCCCAGGGGAAATCACGTGGGCCCCCAGGGGAAATCACGTGGGCCAGGTGGGGAAATCACGTGGGCCCCCAGGGGAAATCACGTGGGCCCCCAGGGGAAATCACGTGGGCCCCCAGGGGAAATCACGTGGGCCCCCAGGGGAAATCACGTGGGCCCCCAGGGGAAATCACGTGGGCCCCCAGGGGAAATCACGTGGGCCCCCAGGGGAAATCACGTGGGCCAGGTGGGGCAATCACGTGGGCCCCCAGGTGGAGCAATCACGTGGGCCCCCAGGGGAAATCACGTGGGCCCCCAGGGGAAATCACGTGGGCCCCCAGGGGAAATCACGTGGGCCCCCAGGGGAAATCACGTGGGCCCCCAGGGGAAATCACGTGGGCCCCCAGGGGAAATCACGTGGGCCCCCAGGGGAAATCACGTGGGCCCCCAGGGGAAATCACGTGGGCCCCCAGGGGAAATCACGTGGGCCCCCAGGGGAAATCACGTGGGCCCCCAGGGGAAATCACGTGGGCCCCCAGGGGAAATCACGTGGGCCAGGTGGGGCAATCACGTGGGCCAGGTGGGGCAATCACGTGGGCCCCCAGGGGAAATCACGTGGGCCCCCAGGGGAAATCACGTGGGCCCCCAGGGGAAATCACGTGGGCCCCCAGGGGAAATCACGTGGGCCCCCAGGGGAAATCACGTGGGCCCCCAGGGGAAATCACGTGGGCCAGGTGGGGCAATCACGTGGGCCAGGTGGGGCAATCACGTGGGCCCCCAGGGGAAATCACGTGGGCCCCCAGGGGAAATCACGTGGGCCCCCAGGGGAAATCACGTGGGCCCCCAGGGGAAATCACGTGGGCCCCCAGGGGAAATCACGTGGGCCCCCAGGGGAAATCACGTGGGCCCCCAGGGGAAATCACGTGGGCCCCCAGGGGAAATCACGTGGGCCCCCAGGGGAAATCACGTGGGCCCCCAGGGGAAATCACGTGGGCCCCCAGGGGAAATCACGTGGGCCCCCAGGGGAAATCACGTGGGCCCCCAGGGGAAATCACGTGGGCCCCCAGGGGAAATCACGTGGGCCAGGTGGGGCAATCACGTGGGCCAGGTGGGGCAATCACGTGGGCCCCCAGGGGAAATCACGTGGGCCCCCAGGGGAAATCACGTGGGCCCCCAGGGGAAATCACGTGGGCCCCCAGGGGAAATCACGTGGGCCCCCAGGGGAAATCACGTGGGCCCCCAGGGGAAATCACGTGGGCCAGGTGGGGCAATCACGTGGGCCAGGTGGGGCAATCACGTGGGCCCCCAGGGGAAATCACGTGGGCCCCCAGGGGAAATCACGTGGGCCCCCAGGGGAAATCACGTGGGCCCCCAGGGGAAATCACGTGGGCCCCCAGGGGAAATCACGTGGGCCCCCAGGGGAAATCACGTGGGCCAGGTGGGGAAATCACGTGGGCCCCCAGGCGAAATCACGTGGGCCCCCAGGGGAAATCACGTGGGCCCGGTGGGGAAATCACGTGGGCCCCCAGGGGAAATCACGTGGGCCCCCAGGGGAAATCACGTGGGCCCCCAGGGGAAATCACGTGGGCCCCCAGGGGAAATCACGTGGGCCCCCAGGGGAAATCACGTGGGCCCCCAGGGGAAATCACGTGGGCCCCCAGGGGAAATCACGTGGGCCAGGTGGGGCAATCACGTGGGCCAGGTGGGGCAATCACGTGGGCCCCCAGGGGAAATCACGTGGGCCCCCAGGGGAAATCACGTGGGCCCCCAGGGGAAATCACGTGGGCCCCCAGGGGAAATCACGTGGGCCCCCAGGGGAAATCACGTGGGCCCCCAGGGGAAATCACGTGGGCCCCCAGGGGAAATCACGTGGGCCCCCAGGGGAAATCACGTGGGCCCCCAGGGGAAATCACGTGGGCCAGGTGGGGCAATCACGTGGGCCCCCAGGGGAAATCACGTGGGCCCCCAGGGGAAATCACGTGGGCCCCCAGGGGAAATCACGTGGGCCCCCAGGGGAAATCACGTGGGCCCCCAGGGGAAATCACGTGGGCCCCCAGGGGAAATCACGTGGGCCCCCAGGGGAAATCACGTGGGCCAGGTGGGGAAATCACGTGGGCCCCCAGGGGAAATCACGTGGGCCAGGTGGGGAAATCACGTGGGCCCCCAGGGGAAATCACGTGGGCCCCCAGGGGAAATCACGTGGGCCCCCAGGGGAAATCACGTGGGCCCCCAGGGGAAATCACGTGGGCCCCCAGGGGAAATCACGTGGGCCCCCAGGGGAAATCACGTGGGCCCCCAGGGGAAATCACGTGGGCCCCCAGGGGAAATCACGTGGGCCAGGTGGGGAAATCACGTGGGCCCCCAGGGGAAATCACGTGGGCCCCCAGGGGAAATCACGTGGGCCCCCAGGGGAAATCACGTGGGCCCCCAGGGGAAATCACGTGGGCCCCCAGGGGAAATCACGTGGGCCCCCAGGGGAAATCACGTGGGCCCCCAGGGGAAATCACGTGGGCCAGGTGGGGCAATCACGTGGGCCCCCAGGGGAAATCACGTGGGCCCCCAGGGGAAATCACGTGGGCCCCCAGGGGAAATCACGTGGGCCCCCAGGGGAAATCACGTGGGCCCCCAGGGGAAATCACGTGGGCCCCCAGGGGAAATCACGTGGGCCCCCAGGGGAAATCACGTGGGCCAGGTGGGGCAATCACGTGGGCCCCCAGGGGAAATCACGTGGGCCCCCAGGGGAAATCACGTGGGCCCCCAGGGGAAATCACGTGGGCCCCCAGGGGAAATCACGTGGGCCCCCAGGGGAAATCACGTGGGCCCCCAGGGGAAATCACGTGGGCCAGGTGGGGAAATCACGTGGGCCAGGTGGGGCAATCACGTGGGCCCCCAGGGGAAATCACGTGGGCCCCCAGGGGAAATCACGTGGGCCCCCAGGGGAAATCACGTGGGCCCCCAGGGGAAATCACGTGGGCCCCCAGGGGAAATCACGTGGGCCCCCAGGGGAAATCACGTGGGCCAGGTGGGGAAATCACGTGGGCCCCCAGGGGAAATCACGTGGGCCCCCAGGGGAAATCACGTGGGCCCCCAGGGGAAATCACGTGGGCCCCCAGGGGAAATCACGTGGGCCCCCAGGGGAAATCACGTGGGCCCCCAGGGGAAATCACGTGGGCCCCCAGGGGAAATCACGTGGGCCCCCAGGGGAAATCACGTGGGCCCCCAGGGGAAATCACGTGGGCCCCCAGGGGAAATCACGTGGGCCCCCAGGGGAAATCACGTGGGCCCCCAGGGGAAATCACGTGGGCCCCCAGGGGAAATCACGTGGGCCCCCAGGGGAAATCACGTGGGCCCCCAGGGGAAATCACGTGGGCCAGGTGGGGCAATCACGTGGGCCCCCAGGGGAAATCACGTGGGCCCCCAGGGGAAATCACGTGGGCCCCCAGGGGAAATCACGTGGGCCCCCAGGGGAAATCACGTGGGCCCCCAGGGGAAATCACGTGGGCCCCCAGGGGAAATCACGTGGGCCCCCAGGGGAAATCACGTGGGCCCCCAGGGGAAATCACGTGGGCCCCCAGGGGAAATCACGTGGGCCCCCAGGGGAAATCACGTGGGCCCCCAGGGGAAATCACGTGGGCCCCCAGGGGAAATCACGTGGGCCCCCAGGGGAAATCACGTGGGCCCCCAGGGGAAATCACGTGGGCCCCCAGGGGAAATCACGTGGGCCCCCAGGGGAAATCACGTGGGCCCCCAGGGGAAATCACGTGGGCCCCCAGGGGAAATCACGTGGGCCAGGTGGGGCAATCACGTGGGCCCCCAGGTGGAGCAATCACGTGGGCCCCCAGGGGAAATCACGTGGGCCCCCAGGGGAAATCACGTGGGCCCCCAGGGGAAATCACGTGGGCCAGGTGGGGCAATCACGTGGGCCAGGTGGGGCAATCACGTGGGCCCCCAGGGGAAATCACGTGGGCCCCCAGGGGAAATCACGTGGGCCCCCAGGGGAAATCACGTGGGCCCCCAGGGGAAATCACGTGGGCCCCCAGGGGAAATCACGTGGGCCCCCAGGGGAAATCACGTGGGCCCCCAGGGGAAATCACGTGGGCCCCCAGGGGAAATCACGTGGGCCCCCAGGGGAAATCACGTGGGCCCCCAGGGGAAATCACGTGGGCCCCCAGGGGAAATCACGTGGGCCCCCAGGGGAAATCACGTGGGCCCCCAGGGGAAATCACGTGGGCCCCCAGGGGAAATCACGTGGGCCCCCAGGGGAAATCACGTGGGCCCCCAGGGGAAATCACGTGGGCCCCCAGGGGAAATCACGTGGGCCCCCAGGGGAAATCACGTGGGCCCCCAGGGGAAATCACGTGGGCCCCCAGGGGAAATCACGTGGGCCAGGTGGGGAAATCACGTGGGCCCCCAGGGGAAATCACGTGGGCCCCCAGGGGAAATCACGTGGGCCCCCAGGGGAAATCACGTGGGCCCCCAGGGGAAATCACGTGGGCCCCCAGGGGAAATCACGTGGGCCCCCAGGGGAAATCACGTGGGCCCCCAGGGGAAATCACGTGGGCCAGGTGGGGAAATCACGTGGGCCCCCAGGGGAAATCACGTGGGCCCCCAGGGGAAATCACGTGGGCCCCCAGGGGAAATCACGTGGGCCCCCAGGGGAAATCACGTGGGCCCCCAGGGGAAATCACGTGGGCCCCCAGGGGAAATCACGTGGGCCCCCAGGGGAAATCACGTGGGCCAGGTGGGGCAATCACGTGGGCCAGGTGGGGCAATCACGTGGGCCCCCAGGGGAAATCACGTGGGCCCCCAGGGGAAATCACGTGGGCCCCCAGGGGAAATCACGTGGGCCCCCAGGGGAAATCACGTGGGCCCCCAGGGGAAATCACGTGGGCCAGGTGGGGAAATCACGTGGGCCAGGTGGGGCAATCACGTGGGCCCCCAGGGGAAATCACGTGGGCCCCCAGGGGAAATCACGTGGGCCCCCAGGGGAAATCACGTGGGCCCCCAGGGGAAATCACGTGGGCCCCCAGGGGAAATCACGTGGGCCCCCAGGGGAAATCACGTGGGCCAGGTGGGGAAATCACGTGGGCCCCCAGGGGAAATCACGTGGGCCCCCAGGGGAAATCACGTGGGCCCCCAGGGGAAATCACGTGGGCCCCCAGGGGAAATCACGTGGGCCCCCAGGGGAAATCACGTGGGCCCCCAGGGGAAATCACGTGGGCCCCCAGGGGAAATCACGTGGGCCCCCAGGGGAAATCACGTGGGCCCCCAGGGGAAATCACGTGGGCCCCCAGGGGAAATCACGTGGGCCCCCAGGGGAAATCACGTGGGCCCCCAGGGGAAATCACGTGGGCCCCCAGGGGAAATCACGTGGGCCCCCAGGGGAAATCACGTGGGCCCCCAGGGGAAATCACGTGGGCCAGGTGGGGCAATCACGTGGGCCAGGTGGGGCAATCACGTGGGCCCCCAGGGGAAATCACGTGGGCCCCCAGGGGAAATCACGTGGGCCCCCAGGGGAAATCACGTGGGCCCCCAGGGGAAATCACGTGGGCCCCCAGGGGAAATCACGTGGGCCCCCAGGGGAAATCACGTGGGCCCCCAGGGGAAATCACGTGGGCCCCCAGGGGAAATCACGTGGGCCCCCAGGGGAAATCACGTGGGCCAGGTGGGGCAATCACGTGGGCCCCCAGGGGAAATCACGTGGGCCCCCAGGGGAAATCACGTGGGCCCCCAGGGGAAATCACGTGGGCCCCCAGGGGAAATCACGTGGGCCCCCAGGGGAAATCACGTGGGCCCCCAGGGGAAATCACGTGGGCCCCCAGGGGAAATCACGTGGGCCAGGTGGGGCAATCACGTGGGCCCCCAGGTGGAGCAATCACGTGGGCCCCCAGGGGAAATCACGTGGGCCCCCAGGGGAAATCACGTGGGCCCCCAGGGGAAATCACGTGGGCCCCCAGGGGAAATCACGTGGGCCCCCAGGGGAAATCACGTGGGCCCCCAGGGGAAATCACGTGGGCCCCCAGGGGAAATCACGTGGGCCCCCAGGGGAAATCACGTGGGCCCCCAGGGGAAATCACGTGGGCCCCCAGGGGAAATCACGTGGGCCCCCAGGGGAAATCACGTGGGCCCCCAGGGGAAATCACGTGGGCCAGGTGGGGCAATCACGTGGGCCCCCAGGTGGAAATCACGTGGGCCCCCAGGGGAAATCACGTGGGCCCCCAGGGGAAATCACGTGGGCCCCCAGGGGAAATCACGTGGGCCCCCAGGGGAAATCACGTGGGCCCCCAGGGGAAATCACGTGGGCCCCCAGGGGAAATCACGTGGGCCCCCAGGGGAAATCACGTGGGCCAGGTGGGGCAATCACGTGGGCCAGGTGGGGCAATCACGTGGGCCCCCAGGGGAAATCACGTGGGCCCCCAGGGGAAATCACGTGGGCCCCCAGGGGAAATCACGTGGGCCCCCAGGGGAAATCACGTGGGCCCCCAGGGGAAATCACGTGGGCCCCCAGGGGAAATCACGTGGGCCCCCAGGGGAAATCACGTGGGCCCCCAGGGGAAATCACGTGGGCCCCCAGGGGAAATCACGTGGGCCCCCAGGGGAAATCACGTGGGCCAGGTGGGGAAATCACGTGGGCCCCCAGGGGAAATCACGTGGGCCCCCAGGGGAAATCACGTGGGCCAGGTGGGGAAATCACGTGGGCCCCCAGGGGAAATCACGTGGGCCCCCAGGGGAAATCACGTGGGCCCCCAGGGGAAATCACGTGGGCCCCCAGGGGAAATCACGTGGGCCCCCAGGGGAAATCACGTGGGCCCCCAGGGGAAATCACGTGGGCCCCCAGGGGAAATCACGTGGGCCAGGTGGGGCAATCACGTGGGCCAGGTGGGGCAATCACGTGGGCCCCCAGGGGAAATCACGTGGGCCCCCAGGGGAAATCACGTGGGCCCCCAGGGGAAATCACGTGGGCCCCCAGGGGAAATCACGTGGGCCCCCAGGGGAAATCACGTGGGCCCCCAGGGGAAATCACGTGGGCCCCCAGGGGAAATCACGTGGGCCCCCAGGGGAAATCACGTGGGCCCCCAGGGGAAATCACGTGGGCCAGGTGGGGCAATCACGTGGGCCCCCAGGGGAAATCACGTGGGCCCCCAGGGGAAATCACGTGGGCCCCCAGGGGAAATCACGTGGGCCCCCAGGGGAAATCACGTGGGCCCCCAGGGGAAATCACGTGGGCCCCCAGGGGAAATCACGTGGGCCCCCAGGGGAAATCACGTGGGCCAGGTGGGGAAATCACGTGGGCCCCCAGGGGAAATCACGTGGGCCAGGTGGGGCAATCACGTGGGCCCCCAGGGGAAATCACGTGGGCCCCCAGGGGAAATCACGTGGGCCCCCAGGGGAAATCACGTGGGCCCCCAGGGGAAATCACGTGGGCCAGGTGGGGAAATCACGTGGGCCCCCAGGGGAAATCACGTGGGCCCCCAGGGGAAATCACGTGGGCCCCCAGGGGAAATCACGTGGGCCCCCAGGGGAAATCACGTGGGCCCCCAGGGGAAATCACGTGGGCCCCCAGGGGAAATCACGTGGGCCCCCAGGGGAAATCACGTGGGCCAGGTGGGGAAATCACGTGGGCCCCCAGGGGAAATCACGTGGGCCCCCAGGGGAAATCACGTGGGCCCCCAGGGGAAATCACGTGGGCCCCCAGGGGAAATCACGTGGGCCCCCAGGGGAAATCACGTGGGCCCCCAGGGGAAATCACGTGGGCCCCCAGGGGAAATCACGTGGGCCAGGTGGGGAAATCACGTGGGCCCCCAGGGGAAATCACGTGGGCCCCCAGGGGAAATCACGTGGGCCCCCAGGGGAAATCACGTGGGCCCCCAGGGGAAATCACGTGGGCCCCCAGGGGAAATCACGTGGGCCCCCAGGGGAAATCACGTGGGCCAGGTGGGGAAATCACGTGGGCCAGGTGGGGAAATCACGTGGGCCCCCAGGTGGAAATCACGTGGGCCCCCAGGGGAAATCACGTGGGCCCCCAGGGGAAATCACGTGGGCCCCCAGGGGAAATCACGTGGGCCCCCAGGGGAAATCACGTGGGCCCCCAGGGGAAATCACGTGGGCCAGGTGGGGAAATCACGTGGGCCCCCAGGGGAAATCACGTGGGCCCCCAGGGGAAATCACGTGGGCCCCCAGGGGAAATCACGTGGGCCCCCAGGGGAAATCACGTGGGCCCCCAGGGGAAATCACGTGGGCCCCCAGGGGAAATCACGTGGGCCCCCAGGGGAAATCACGTGGGCCCCCAGGGGAAATCACGTGGGCCCCCAGGGGAAATCACGTGGGCCCCCAGGGGAAATCACGTGGGCCCCCAGGGGAAATCACGTGGGCCCCCAGGGGAAATCACGTGGGCCCCCAGGGGAAATCACGTGGGCCCCCAGGGGAAATCACGTGGGCCCCCAGGGGAAATCACGTGGGCCAGGTGGGGCAATCACGTGGGCCAGGTGGGGCAATCACGTGGGCCCCCAGGGGAAATCACGTGGGCCCCCAGGGGAAATCACGTGGGCCCCCAGGGGAAATCACGTGGGCCCCCAGGGGAAATCACGTGGGCCCCCAGGGGAAATCACGTGGGCCCCCAGGGGAAATCACGTGGGCCCCCAGGGGAAATCACGTGGGCCCCCAGGGGAAATCACGTGGGCCCCCAGGGGAAATCACGTGGGCCAGGTGGGGCAATCACGTGGGCCCCCAGGGGAAATCACGTGGGCCCCCAGGGGAAATCACGTGGGCCCCCAGGGGAAATCACGTGGGCCCCCAGGGGAAATCACGTGGGCCCCCAGGGGAAATCACGTGGGCCCCCAGGGGAAATCACGTGGGCCCCCAGGGGAAATCACGTGGGCCAGGTGGGGCAATCACGTGGGCCCCCAGGTGGAGCAATCACGTGGGCCCCCAGGGGAAATCACGTGGGCCCCCAGGGGAAATCACGTGGGCCCCCAGGGGAAATCACGTGGGCCAGGTGGGGCAATCACGTGGGCCAGGTGGGGCAATCACGTGGGCCCCCAGGGGAAATCACGTGGGCCCCCAGGGGAAATCACGTGGGCCCCCAGGGGAAATCACGTGGGCCCCCAGGGGAAATCACGTGGGCCCCCAGGGGAAATCACGTGGGCCCCCAGGGGAAATCACGTGGGCCCCCAGGGGAAATCACGTGGGCCCCCAGGGGAAATCACGTGGGCCCCCAGGGGAAATCACGTGGGCCCCCAGGGGAAATCACGTGGGCCCCCAGGGGAAATCACGTGGGCCCCCAGGGGAAATCACGTGGGCCCCCAGGGGAAATCACGTGGGCCCCCAGGGGAAATCACGTGGGCCCCCAGGGGAAATCACGTGGGCCAGGTGGGGCAATCACGTGGGCCCCCAGGGGAAATCACGTGGGCCCCCAGGGGAAATCACGTGGGCCCCCAGGGGAAATCACGTGGGCCCCCAGGGGAAATCACGTGGGCCCCCAGGGGAAATCACGTGGGCCCCCAGGGGAAATCACGTGGGCCCCCAGGGGAAATCACGTGGGCCCCCAGGGGAAATCACGTGGGCCAGGTGGGGAAATCACGTGGGCCCCCAGGGGAAATCACGTGGGCCCCCAGGGGAAATCACGTGGGCCAGGTGGGGCAATCACGTGGGCCCCCAGGGGAAATCACGTGGGCCCCCAGGGGAAATCACGTGGGCCCCCAGGGGAAATCACGTGGGCCCCCAGGGGAAATCACGTGGGCCAGGTGGGGCAATCACGTGGGCCAGGTGGGGCAATCACGTGGGCCCCCAGGGGAAATCACGTGGGCCCCCAGGGGAAATCACGTGGGCCCCCAGGGGAAATCACGTGGGCCCCCAGGGGAAATCACGTGGGCCCCCAGGGGAAATCACGTGGGCCCCCAGGGGAAATCACGTGGGCCCCCAGGGGAAATCACGTGGGCCCCCAGGGGAAATCACGTGGGCCCCCAGGGGAAATCACGTGGGCCCCCAGGGGAAATCACGTGGGCCCCCAGGGGAAATCACGTGGGCCCCCAGGGGAAATCACGTGGGCCCCCAGGGGAAATCACGTGGGCCCCCAGGGGAAATCACGTGGGCCAGGTGGGGCAATCACGTGGGCCCCCAGGTGGAGCAATCACGTGGGCCCCCAGGGGAAATCACGTGGGCCCCCAGGGGAAATCACGTGGGCCCCCAGGGGAAATCACGTGGGCCCCCAGGGGAAATCACGTGGGCCCCCAGGGGAAATCACGTGGGCCCCCAGGGGAAATCACGTGGGCCCCCAGGGGAAATCACGTGGGCCCCCAGGGGAAATCACGTGGGCCCCCAGGGGAAATCACGTGGGCCCCCAGGGGAAATCACGTGGGCCCCCAGGGGAAATCACGTGGGCCCCAGGTGGGGCAATCACGTGGGCCAGGTGGAGCAATCACGTGGGCCCCCAGGGGAAATCACGTGGGCCCCCAGGGGAAATCACGTGGGCCCCCAGGGGAAATCACGTGGGCCCCCAGGGGAAATCACGTGGGCCCCCAGGGGAAATCACGTGGGCCCCCAGGGGAAATCACGTGGGCCAGGTGGGGCAATCACGTGGGCCAGGTGGGGAAATCACGTGGGCCCCCAGGGGAAATCACGTGGGCCCCCAGGGGAAATCACGTGGGCCCCCAGGGGAAATCACGTGGGCCCCCAGGGGAAATCACGTGGGCCCCCAGGGGAAATCACGTGGGCCCCCAGGGGAAATCACGTGGGCCCCCAGGGGAAATCACGTGGGCCCCCAGGGGAAATCACGTGGGCCCCCAGGGGAAATCACGTGGGCCCCCAGGGGAAATCACGTGGGCCCCCAGGGGAAATCACGTGGGCCCCCAGGGGAAATCACGTGGGCCCCCAGGGGAAATCACGTGGGCCAGGTGGGGCAATCACGTGGGCCCCCAGGGGAAATCACGTGGGCCCCCAGGGGAAATCACGTGGGCCCCCAGGGGAAATCACGTGGGCCCCCAGGGGAAATCACGTGGGCCCCCAGGGGAAATCACGTGGGCCCCCAGGGGAAATCACGTGGGCCCCCAGGGGAAATCACGTGGGCCAGGTGGGGAAATCACGTGGGCCCCCAGGGGAAATCACGTGGGCCCCCAGGGGAAATCACGTGGGCCCCCAGGGGAAATCACGTGGGCCCCCAGGGGAAATCACGTGGGCCCCCAGGGGAAATCACGTGGGCCCCCAGGGGAAATCACGTGGGCCCCCAGGGGAAATCACGTGGGCCCCCAGGGGAAATCACGTGGGCCCCCAGGGGAAATCACGTGGGCCCCCAGGGGAAATCACGTGGGCCCCCAGGGGAAATCACGTGGGCCCCCAGGGGAAATCACGTGGGCCCCCAGGGGAAATCACGTGGGCCCCCAGGGGAAATCACGTGGGCCCCCAGGGGAAATCACGTGGGCCAGGTGGGGAAATCACGTGGGCCCCCAGGGGAAATCACGTGGGCCCCCAGGGGAAATCACGTGGGCCCCCAGGGGAAATCACGTGGGCCCCCAGGGGAAATCACGTGGGCCCCCAGGGGAAATCACGTGGGCCCCCAGGGGAAATCACGTGGGCCAGGTGGGGCAATCACGTGGGCCCCCAGGGGAAATCACGTGGGCCCCCAGGGGAAATCACGTGGGCCCCCAGGGGAAATCACGTGGGCCCCCAGGGGAAATCACGTGGGCCCCCAGGGGAAATCACGTGGGCCCCCAGGGGAAATCACGTGGGCCCCCAGGGGAAATCACGTGGGCCCCCAGGGGAAATCACGTGGGCCCCCAGGGGAAATCACGTGGGCCCCCAGGGGAAATCACGTGGGCCCCCAGGGGAAATCACGTGGGCCCCCAGGGGAAATCACGTGGGCCCCCAGGGGAAATCACGTGGGCCCCCAGGGGAAATCACGTGGGCCCCCAGGGGAAATCACGTGGGCCAGGTGGGGCAATCACGTGGGCCAGGTGGGGCAATCACGTGGGCCCCCAGGGGAAATCACGTGGGCCCCCAGGGGAAATCACGTGGGCCCCCAGGGGAAATCACGTGGGCCCCCAGGGGAAATCACGTGGGCCCCCAGGGGAAATCACGTGGGCCCCCAGGGGAAATCACGTGGGCCCCCAGGGGAAATCACGTGGGCCCCCAGGGGAAATCACGTGGGCCCCCAGGGGAAATCACGTGGGCCAGGTGGGGCAATCACGTGGGCCCCCAGGGGAAATCACGTGGGCCCCCAGGGGAAATCACGTGGGCCCCCAGGGGAAATCACGTGGGCCCCCAGGGGAAATCACGTGGGCCCCCAGGGGAAATCACGTGGGCCCCCAGGGGAAATCACGTGGGCCCCCAGGGGAAATCACGTGGGCCAGGTGGGGCAATCACGTGGGCCAGGTGGAAATCACGTGGGCCCCCAGGGGAAATCACGTGGGCCCCCAGGGGAAATCACGTGGGCCCCCAGGGGAAATCACGTGGGCCCCCAGGGGAAATCACGTGGGCCCCCAGGGGAAATCACGTGGGCCAGGTGGGGAAATCACGTGGGCCCCCAGGGGAAATCACGTGGGCCCCCAGGGGAAATCACGTGGGCCAGGTGGGGAAATCACGTGGGCCCCCAGGGGAAATCACGTGGGCCCCCAGGGGAAATCACGTGGGCCCCCAGGGGAAATCACGTGGGCCCCCAGGGGAAATCACGTGGGCCCCCAGGGGAAATCACGTGGGCCCCCAGGGGAAATCACGTGGGCCCCCAGGGGAAATCACGTGGGCCAGGTGGGGCAATCACGTGGGCCAGGTGGGGCAATCACGTGGGCCCCCAGGGGAAATCACGTGGGCCCCCAGGGGAAATCACGTGGGCCCCCAGGGGAAATCACGTGGGCCCCCAGGGGAAATCACGTGGGCCCCCAGGGGAAATCACGTGGGCCCCCAGGGGAAATCACGTGGGCCCCCAGGGGAAATCACGTGGGCCCCCAGGGGAAATCACGTGGGCCCCCAGGGGAAATCACGTGGGCCAGGTGGGGCAATCACGTGGGCCCCCAGGGGAAATCACGTGGGCCCCCAGGGGAAATCACGTGGGCCCCCAGGGGAAATCACGTGGGCCCCCAGGGGAAATCACGTGGGCCCCCAGGGGAAATCACGTGGGCCCCCAGGGGAAATCACGTGGGCCCCCAGGGGAAATCACGTGGGCCCCCAGGGGAAATCACGTGGGCCCCCAGGGGAAATCACGTGGGCCCCCAGGGGAAATCACGTGGGCCCCCAGGGGAAATCACGTGGGCCCCCAGGGGAAATCACGTGGGCCCCCAGGGGAAATCACGTGGGCCAGGTGGGGCAATCACGTGGGCCCCCAGGGGAAATCACGTGGGCCCCCAGGGGAAATCACGTGGGCCCCCAGGGGAAATCACGTGGGCCCCCAGGGGAAATCACGTGGGCCCCCAGGGGAAATCACGTGGGCCCCCAGGGGAAATCACGTGGGCCCCCAGGGGAAATCACGTGGGCCAGGTGGGGAAATCACGTGGGCCCCCAGGGGAAATCACGTGGGCCCCCAGGGGAAATCACGTGGGCCCCCAGGGGAAATCACGTGGGCCCCCAGGGGAAATCACGTGGGCCCCCAGGGGAAATCACGTGGGCCCCCAGGGGAAATCACGTGGGCCCCCAGGGGAAATCACGTGGGCCAGGTGGGGCAATCACGTGGGCCCCCAGGGGAAATCACGTGGGCCCCCAGGGGAAATCACGTGGGCCCCCAGGGGAAATCACGTGGGCCCCCAGGGGAAATCACGTGGGCCCCCAGGGGAAATCACGTGGGCCCCCAGGGGAAATCACGTGGGCCAGGTGGGGAAATCACGTGGGCCAGGTGGGGCAATCACGTGGGCCCCCAGGTGGAAATCACGTGGGCCCCCAGGGGAAATCACGTGGGCCCCCAGGGGAAATCACGTGGGCCCCCAGGGGAAATCACGTGGGCCCCCAGGGGAAATCACGTGGGCCCCCAGGGGAAATCACGTGGGCCAGGTGGGGAAATCACGTGGGCCCCCAGGGGAAATCACGTGGGCCCCCAGGGGAAATCACGTGGGCCCCCAGGGGAAATCACGTGGGCCCCCAGGGGAAATCACGTGGGCCCCCAGGGGAAATCACGTGGGCCCCCAGGGGAAATCACGTGGGCCCCCAGGGGAAATCACGTGGGCCCCCAGGGGAAATCACGTGGGCCCCCAGGGGAAATCACGTGGGCCCCCAGGGGAAATCACGTGGGCCCCCAGGGGAAATCACGTGGGCCCCCAGGGGAAATCACGTGGGCCCCCAGGGGAAATCACGTGGGCCCCCAGGGGAAATCACGTGGGCCCCCAGGGGAAATCACGTGGGCCAGGTGGGGCAATCACGTGGGCCAGGTGGGGCAATCACGTGGGCCCCCAGGGGAAATCACGTGGGCCCCCAGGGGAAATCACGTGGGCCCCCAGGGGAAATCACGTGGGCCCCCAGGGGAAATCACGTGGGCCCCCAGGGGAAATCACGTGGGCCCCCAGGGGAAATCACGTGGGCCCCCAGGGGAAATCACGTGGGCCCCCAGGGGAAATCACGTGGGCCCCCAGGGGAAATCACGTGGGCCAGGTGGGGCAATCACGTGGGCCCCCAGGGGAAATCACGTGGGCCCCCAGGGGAAATCACGTGGGCCCCCAGGGGAAATCACGTGGGCCCCCAGGGGAAATCACGTGGGCCCCCAGGGGAAATCACGTGGGCCCCCAGGGGAAATCACGTGGGCCCCCAGGGGAAATCACGTGGGCCAGGTGGGGCAATCACGTGGGCCCCCAGGTGGAGCAATCACGTGGGCCCCCAGGGGAAATCACGTGGGCCCCCAGGGGAAATCACGTGGGCCCCCAGGGGAAATCACGTGGGCCAGGTGGGGCAATCACGTGGGCCAGGTGGGGCAATCACGTGGGCCCCCAGGGGAAATCACGTGGGCCCCCAGGGGAAATCACGTGGGCCCCCAGGGGAAATCACGTGGGCCCCCAGGGGAAATCACGTGGGCCCCCAGGGGAAATCACGTGGGCCCCCAGGGGAAATCACGTGGGCCCCCAGGGGAAATCACGTGGGCCCCCAGGGGAAATCACGTGGGCCCCCAGGGGAAATCACGTGGGCCCCCAGGGGAAATCACGTGGGCCCCCAGGGGAAATCACGTGGGCCCCCAGGGGAAATCACGTGGGCCCCCAGGGGAAATCACGTGGGCCCCCAGGGGAAATCACGTGGGCCCCCAGGGGAAATCACGTGGGCCAGGTGGGGCAATCACGTGGGCCCCCAGGGGAAATCACGTGGGCCCCCAGGGGAAATCACGTGGGCCCCCAGGGGAAATCACGTGGGCCAGGTGGGGCAATCACGTGGGCCCCCAGGGGAAATCACGTGGGCCCCCAGGGGAAATCACGTGGGCCCCCAGGGGAAATCACGTGGGCCCCCAGGGGAAATCACGTGGGCCCCCAGGGGAAATCACGTGGGCCCCCAGGGGAAATCACGTGGGCCCCCAGGGGAAATCACGTGGGCCCCCAGGGGAAATCACGTGGGCCAGGTGGGGAAATCACGTGGGCCCCCAGGGGAAATCACGTGGGCCCCCAGGGGAAATCACGTGGGCCCCCAGGGGAAATCACGTGGGCCCCCAGGGGAAATCACGTGGGCCCCCAGGGGAAATCACGTGGGCCCCCAGGGGAAATCACGTGGGCCCCCAGGGGAAATCACGTGGGCCAGGTGGGGAAATCACGTGGGCCCCCAGGGGAAATCACGTGGGCCCCCAGGGGAAATCACGTGGGCCCCCAGGGGAAATCACGTGGGCCCCCAGGGGAAATCACGTGGGCCCCCAGGGGAAATCACGTGGGCCCCCAGGGGAAATCACGTGGGCCCCCAGGGGAAATCACGTGGGCCAGGTGGGGCAATCACGTGGGCCCCCAGGGGAAATCACGTGGGCCCCCAGGGGAAATCACGTGGGCCCCCAGGGGAAATCACGTGGGCCCCCAGGGGAAATCACGTGGGCCCCCAGGGGAAATCACGTGGGCCCCCAGGGGAAATCACGTGGGCCAGGTGGGGAAATCACGTGGGCCAGGTGGGGAAATCACGTGGGCCCCCAGGTGGAAATCACGTGGGCCCCCAGGGGAAATCACGTGGGCCCCCAGGGGAAATCACGTGGGCCCCCAGGGGAAATCACGTGGGCCCCCAGGGGAAATCACGTGGGCCCCCAGGGGAAATCACGTGGGCCAGGTGGGGAAATCACGTGGGCCCCCAGGGGAAATCACGTGGGCCCCCAGGGGAAATCACGTGGGCCCCCAGGGGAAATCACGTGGGCCCCCAGGGGAAATCACGTGGGCCCCCAGGGGAAATCACGTGGGCCCCCAGGGGAAATCACGTGGGCCCCCAGGGGAAATCACGTGGGCCCCCAGGGGAAATCACGTGGGCCCCCAGGGGAAATCACGTGGGCCCCCAGGGGAAATCACGTGGGCCCCCAGGGGAAATCACGTGGGCCCCCAGGGGAAATCACGTGGGCCCCCAGGGGAAATCACGTGGGCCCCCAGGGGAAATCACGTGGGCCCCCAGGGGAAATCACGTGGGCCAGGTGGGGCAATCACGTGGGCCAGGTGGGGCAATCACGTGGGCCCCCAGGGGAAATCACGTGGGCCCCCAGGGGAAATCACGTGGGCCCCCAGGGGAAATCACGTGGGCCCCCAGGGGAAATCACGTGGGCCCCCAGGGGAAATCACGTGGGCCCCCAGGGGAAATCACGTGGGCCCCCAGGGGAAATCACGTGGGCCCCCAGGGGAAATCACGTGGGCCCCCAGGGGAAATCACGTGGGCCAGGTGGGGCAATCACGTGGGCCCCCAGGGGAAATCACGTGGGCCCCCAGGGGAAATCACGTGGGCCCCCAGGGGAAATCACGTGGGCCCCCAGGGGAAATCACGTGGGCCCCCAGGGGAAATCACGTGGGCCCCCAGGGGAAATCACGTGGGCCCCCAGGGGAAATCACGTGGGCCAGGTGGGGCAATCACGTGGGCCCCCAGGGGAAATCACGTGGGCCCCCAGGGGAAATCACGTGGGCCCCCAGGGGAAATCACGTGGGCCAGGTGGGGAAATCACGTGGGCCAGGTGGGGAAATCACGTGGGCCCCCAGGGGAAATCACGTGGGCCCCCAGGGGAAATCACGTGGGCCCCCAGGGGAAATCACGTGGGCCCCCAGGGGAAATCACGTGGGCCCGGTGGGGAAATCACGTGGGCCCCCAGGGGAAATCACGTGGGCCCCCAGGGGAAATCACGTGGGCCCCCAGGGGAAATCACGTGGGCCCCCAGGGGAAATCACGTGGGCCCCCAGGGGAAATCACGTGGGCCCCCAGGGGAAATCACGTGGGCCCCCAGGGGAAATCACGTGGGCCCCCAGGGGAAATCACGTGGGCCAGGTGGGGAAATCACGTGGGCCCCCAGGGGAAATCACGTGGGCCCCCAGGGGAAATCACGTGGGCCCCCAGGGGAAATCACGTGGGCCCCCAGGGGAAATCACGTGGGCCCCCAGGGGAAATCACGTGGGCCCCCAGGGGAAATCACGTGGGCCCCCAGGGGAAATCACGTGGGCCAGGTGGGGAAATCACGTGGGCCCCCAGGGGAAATCACGTGGGCCCCCAGGGGAAATCACGTGGGCCCCCAGGGGAAATCACGTGGGCCCCCAGGGGAAATCACGTGGGCCCCCAGGGGAAATCACGTGGGCCCCCAGGGGAAATCACGTGGGCCCCCAGGGGAAATCACGTGGGCCAGGTGGGGAAATCACGTGGGCCCCCAGGGGAAATCACGTGGGCCCCCAGGGGAAATCACGTGGGCCCCCAGGGGAAATCACGTGGGCCCCCAGGGGAAATCACGTGGGCCCCCAGGGGAAATCACGTGGGCCCCCAGGGGAAATCACGTGGGCCAGGTGGGGAAATCACGTGGGCCAGGTGGGGCAATCACGTGGGCCCCCAGGGGAAATCACGTGGGCCCCCAGGGGAAATCACGTGGGCCCCCAGGGGAAATCACGTGGGCCCCCAGGGGAAATCACGTGGGCCCCCAGGGGAAATCACGTGGGCCCCCAGGGGAAATCACGTGGGCCAGGTGGGGAAATCACGTGGGCCCCCAGGGGAAATCACGTGGGCCCCCAGGGGAAATCACGTGGGCCCCCAGGGGAAATCACGTGGGCCCCCAGGGGAAATCACGTGGGCCCCCAGGGGAAATCACGTGGGCCCCCAGGGGAAATCACGTGGGCCCCCAGGGGAAATCACGTGGGCCCCCAGGGGAAATCACGTGGGCCCCCAGGGGAAATCACGTGGGCCCCCAGGGGAAATCACGTGGGCCCCCAGGGGAAATCACGTGGGCCCCCAGGGGAAATCACGTGGGCCCCCAGGGGAAATCACGTGGGCCAGGTGGGGCAATCACGTGGGCCCCCAGGGGAAATCACGTGGGCCCCCAGGGGAAATCACGTGGGCCCCCAGGGGAAATCACGTGGGCCCCCAGGGGAAATCACGTGGGCCCCCAGGGGAAATCACGTGGGCCCCCAGGGGAAATCACGTGGGCCCCCAGGGGAAATCACGTGGGCCAGGTGGGGCAATCACGTGGGCCCCCAGGGGAAATCACGTGGGCCCCCAGGGGAAATCACGTGGGCCCCCAGGGGAAATCACGTGGGCCAGGTGGGGAAATCACGTGGGCCAGGTGGGGAAATCACGTGGGCCCCCAGGGGAAATCACGTGGGCCCCCAGGGGAAATCACGTGGGCCCCCAGGGGAAATCACGTGGGCCCCCAGGGGAAATCACGTGGGCCAGGTGGGGAAATCACGTGGGCCCCCAGGGGAAATCACGTGGGCCCCCAGGGGAAATCACGTGGGCCCCCAGGGGAAATCACGTGGGCCCCCAGGGGAAATCACGTGGGCCCCCAGGGGAAATCACGTGGGCCCCCAGGGGAAATCACGTGGGCCCCCAGGGGAAATCACGTGGGCCCCCAGGGGAAATCACGTGGGCCAGGTGGGGCAATCACGTGGGCCCCCAGGGGAAATCACGTGGGCCCCCAGGGGAAATCACGTGGGCCCCCAGGGGAAATCACGTGGGCCCCCAGGGGAAATCACGTGGGCCCCCAGGGGAAATCACGTGGGCCCCCAGGGGAAATCACGTGGGCCCCCAGGGGAAATCACGTGGGCCAGGTGGGGCAATCACGTGGGCCCCCAGGGGAAATCACGTGGGCCCCCAGGGGAAATCACGTGGGCCCCCAGGGGAAATCACGTGGGCCCCCAGGGGAAATCACGTGGGCCCCCAGGGGAAATCACGTGGGCCCCCAGGGGAAATCACGTGGGCCCCCAGGGGAAATCACGTGGGCCAGGTGGGGCAATCACGTGGGCCCCCAGGGGAAATCACGTGGGCCCCCAGGGGAAATCACGTGGGCCCCCAGGGGAAATCACGTGGGCCCCCAGGGGAAATCACGTGGGCCCCCAGGGGAAATCACGTGGGCCCCCAGGGGAAATCACGTGGGCCAGGTGGGGAAATCACGTGGGCCAGGTGGGGCAATCACGTGGGCCCCCAGGTGGAAATCACGTGGGCCCCCAGGGGAAATCACGTGGGCCCCCAGGGGAAATCACGTGGGCCCCCAGGGGAAATCACGTGGGCCCCCAGGGGAAATCACGTGGGCCCCCAGGGGAAATCACGTGGGCCAGGTGGGGAAATCACGTGGGCCCCCAGGGGAAATCACGTGGGCCCCCAGGGGAAATCACGTGGGCCCCCAGGGGAAATCACGTGGGCCCCCAGGGGAAATCACGTGGGCCCCCAGGGGAAATCACGTGGGCCCCCAGGGGAAATCACGTGGGCCCCCAGGGGAAATCACGTGGGCCCCCAGGGGAAATCACGTGGGCCCCCAGGGGAAATCACGTGGGCCCCCAGGGGAAATCACGTGGGCCCCCAGGGGAAATCACGTGGGCCCCCAGGGGAAATCACGTGGGCCCCCAGGGGAAATCACGTGGGCCCCCAGGGGAAATCACGTGGGCCCCCAGGGGAAATCACGTGGGCCAGGTGGGGCAATCACGTGGGCCAGGTGGGGCAATCACGTGGGCCCCCAGGGGAAATCACGTGGGCCCCCAGGGGAAATCACGTGGGCCCCCAGGGGAAATCACGTGGGCCCCCAGGGGAAATCACGTGGGCCCCCAGGGGAAATCACGTGGGCCCCCAGGGGAAATCACGTGGGCCCCCAGGGGAAATCACGTGGGCCCCCAGGGGAAATCACGTGGGCCCCCAGGGGAAATCACGTGGGCCAGGTGGGGCAATCACGTGGGCCCCCAGGGGAAATCACGTGGGCCCCCAGGGGAAATCACGTGGGCCCCCAGGGGAAATCACGTGGGCCCCCAGGGGAAATCACGTGGGCCCCCAGGGGAAATCACGTGGGCCCCCAGGGGAAATCACGTGGGCCCCCAGGGGAAATCACGTGGGCCAGGTGGGGCAATCACGTGGGCCCCCAGGTGGAGCAATCACGTGGGCCCCCAGGGGAAATCACGTGGGCCCCCAGGGGAAATCACGTGGGCCCCCAGGGGAAATCACGTGGGCCCCCAGGGGAAATCACGTGGGCCCCCAGGGGAAATCACGTGGGCCCCCAGGGGAAATCACGTGGGCCCCCAGGGGAAATCACGTGGGCCCCCAGGGGAAATCACGTGGGCCCCCAGGGGAAATCACGTGGGCCCCCAGGGGAAATCACGTGGGCCCCCAGGGGAAATCACGTGGGCCCCCAGGGGAAATCACGTGGGCCAGGTGGGGCAATCACGTGGGCCCCCAGGTGGAGCAATCACGTGGGCCCCCAGGGGAAATCACGTGGGCCCCCAGGGGAAATCACGTGGGCCCCCAGGGGAAATCACGTGGGCCCCCAGGGGAAATCACGTGGGCCCCCAGGGGAAATCACGTGGGCCCCCAGGGGAAATCACGTGGGCCCCCAGGGGAAATCACGTGGGCCAGGTGGGGCAATCACGTGGGCCAGGTGGGGCAATCACGTGGGCCCCCAGGGGAAATCACGTGGGCCCCCAGGGGAAATCACGTGGGCCCCCAGGGGAAATCACGTGGGCCCCCAGGGGAAATCACGTGGGCCCCCAGGGGAAATCACGTGGGCCCCCAGGGGAAATCACGTGGGCCCCCAGGGGAAATCACGTGGGCCCCCAGGGGAAATCACGTGGGCCCCCAGGGGAAATCACGTGGGCCAGGTGGGGAAATCACGTGGGCCCCCAGGGGAAATCACGTGGGCCCCCAGGGGAAATCACGTGGGCCCCCAGGGGAAATCACGTGGGCCCCCAGGGGAAATCACGTGGGCCCCCAGGGGAAATCACGTGGGCCCCCAGGGGAAATCACGTGGGCCCCCAGGGGAAATCACGTGGGCCCCCAGGGGAAATCACGTGGGCCCCCAGGGGAAATCACGTGGGCCCCCAGGGGAAATCACGTGGGCCAGGTGGGGAAATCACGTGGGCCAGGTGGGGCAATCACGTGGGCCCCCAGGGGAAATCACGTGGGCCCCCAGGGGAAATCACGTGGGCCCCCAGGGGAAATCACGTGGGCCCCCAGGGGAAATCACGTGGGCCCCCAGGGGAAATCACGTGGGCCCCCAGGGGAAATCACGTGGGCCCCCAGGGGAAATCACGTGGGCCCCCAGGGGAAATCACGTGGGCCCCCAGGGGAAATCACGTGGGCCAGGTGGGGCAATCACGTGGGCCCCCAGGGGAAATCACGTGGGCCCCCAGGGGAAATCACGTGGGCCCCCAGGGGAAATCACGTGGGCCCCCAGGGGAAATCACGTGGGCCCCCAGGGGAAATCACGTGGGCCCCCAGGGGAAATCACGTGGGCCCCCAGGGGAAATCACGTGGGCCCCCAGGGGAAATCACGTGGGCCCCCAGGGGAAATCACGTGGGCCAGGTGGGGAAATCACGTGGGCCCCCAGGGGAAATCACGTGGGCCCCCAGGGGAAATCACGTGGGCCCCCAGGGGAAATCACGTGGGCCCCCAGGGGAAATCACGTGGGCCCCCAGGGGAAATCACGTGGGCCCCCAGGGGAAATCACGTGGGCCCCCAGGGGAAATCACGTGGGCCCCCAGGGGAAATCACGTGGGCCAGGTGGGGCAATCACGTGGGCCCCCAGGGGAAATCACGTGGGCCCCCAGGGGAAATCACGTGGGCCCCCAGGGGAAATCACGTGGGCCCCCAGGGGAAATCACGTGGGCCCCCAGGGGAAATCACGTGGGCCCCCAGGGGAAATCACGTGGGCCCCCAGGGGAAATCACGTGGGCCAGGTGGGGCAATCACGTGGGCCCCCAGGGGAAATCACGTGGGCCCCCAGGGGAAATCACGTGGGCCCCCAGGGGAAATCACGTGGGCCCCCAGGGGAAATCACGTGGGCCCCCAGGGGAAATCACGTGGGCCCCCAGGGGAAATCACGTGGGCCCCCAGGGGAAATCACGTGGGCCAGGTGGGGAAATCACGTGGGCCCCCAGGGGAAATCACGTGGGCCCCCAGGGGAAATCACGTGGGCCCCCAGGGGAAATCACGTGGGCCCCCAGGGGAAATCACGTGGGCCCCCAGGGGAAATCACGTGGGCCCCCAGGGGAAATCACGTGGGCCCCCAGGGGAAATCACGTGGGCCAGGTGGGGAAATCACGTG
Organism: Rupicapra rupicapra; assembly: GCA_963981305.1. Classification (NCBI taxonomy): domain Eukaryota; kingdom Metazoa; phylum Chordata; class Mammalia; order Artiodactyla; family Bovidae; genus Rupicapra; species Rupicapra rupicapra. The sequence goes on along the minus strand of CAXCFB010000042.1, from coordinate 135,203 downwards.
GGCCCCCAGGTGGAAATCACGTGGGCCCCCAGGGGAAATCACGTGGGCCCCCAGGGGAAATCACGTGGGCCCCCAGGGGAAATCACGTGGGCCCCCAGGGGAAATCACGTGGGCCCCCAGGGGAAATCACGTGGGCCAGGTGGGGAAATCACGTGGGCCCCCAGGGGAAATCACGTGGGCCCCCAGGGGAAATCACGTGGGCCCCCAGGGGAAATCACGTGGGCCCCCAGGGGAAATCACGTGGGCCCCCAGGGGAAATCACGTGGGCCCCCAGGGGAAATCACGTGGGCCCCCAGGGGAAATCACGTGGGCCCCCAGGGGAAATCACGTGGGCCCCCAGGGGAAATCACGTGGGCCCCCAGGGGAAATCACGTGGGCCCCCAGGGGAAATCACGTGGGCCCCCAGGGGAAATCACGTGGGCCCCCAGGGGAAATCACGTGGGCCCCCAGGGGAAATCACGTGGGCCCCCAGGGGAAATCACGTGGGCCAGGTGGGGCAATCACGTGGGCCAGGTGGGGCAATCACGTGGGCCCCCAGGGGAAATCACGTGGGCCCCCAGGGGAAATCACGTGGGCCCCCAGGGGAAATCACGTGGGCCCCCAGGGGAAATCACGTGGGCCCCCAGGGGAAATCACGTGGGCCCCCAGGGGAAATCACGTGGGCCCCCAGGGGAAATCACGTGGGCCCCCAGGGGAAATCACGTGGGCCAGGTGGGGCAATCACGTGGGCCCCCAGGGGAAATCACGTGGGCCCCCAGGGGAAATCACGTGGGCCCCCAGGGGAAATCACGTGGGCCCCCAGGGGAAATCACGTGGGCCCCCAGGGGAAATCACGTGGGCCCCCAGGGGAAATCACGTGGGCCCCCAGGGGAAATCACGTGGGCCAGGTGGGGCAATCACGTGGGCCCCCAGGTGGAGCAATCACGTGGGCCCCCAGGGGAAATCACGTGGGCCCCCAGGGGAAATCACGTGGGCCCCCAGGGGAAATCACGTGGGCCAGGTGGGGCAATCACGTGGGCCAGGTGGGGCAATCACGTGGGCCCCCAGGGGAAATCACGTGGGCCCCCAGGGGAAATCACGTGGGCCCCCAGGGGAAATCACGTGGGCCCCCAGGGGAAATCACGTGGGCCCCCAGGGGAAATCACGTGGGCCCCCAGGGGAAATCACGTGGGCCCCCAGGGGAAATCACGTGGGCCCCCAGGGGAAATCACGTGGGCCCCCAGGGGAAATCACGTGGGCCCCCAGGGGAAATCACGTGGGCCCCCAGGGGAAATCACGTGGGCCCCCAGGGGAAATCACGTGGGCCCCCAGGGGAAATCACGTGGGCCCCCAGGGGAAATCACGTGGGCCCCCAGGGGAAATCACGTGGGCCAGGTGGGGCAATCACGTGGGCCCCCAGGGGAAATCACGTGGGCCCCCAGGGGAAATCACGTGGGCCCCCAGGGGAAATCACGTGGGCCCCCAGGGGAAATCACGTGGGCCCCCAGGGGAAATCACGTGGGCCCCCAGGGGAAATCACGTGGGCCCCCAGGGGAAATCACGTGGGCCAGGTGGGGAAATCACGTGGGCCAGGTGGGGAAATCACGTGGGCCCCCAGGGGAAATCACGTGGGCCCCCAGGGGAAATCACGTGGGCCAGGTGGGGCAATCACGTGGGCCCCCAGGTGGAAATCACGTGGGCCCCCAGGGGAAATCACGTGGGCCCCCAGGGGAAATCACGTGGGCCCCCAGGGGAAATCACGTGGGCCAGGTGGGGCAATCACGTGGGCCAGGTGGGGCAATCACGTGGGCCCCCAGGGGAAATCACGTGGGCCCCCAGGGGAAATCACGTGGGCCCCCAGGGGAAATCACGTGGGCCCCCAGGGGAAATCACGTGGGCCCCCAGGGGAAATCACGTGGGCCCCCAGGGGAAATCACGTGGGCCCCCAGGGGAAATCACGTGGGCCCCCAGGGGAAATCACGTGGGCCAGGTGGGGCAATCACGTGGGCCAGGTGGGGCAATCACGTGGGCCCCCAGGTGGAGCAATCACGTGGGCCCCCAGGGGAAATCACGTGGGCCCCCAGGGGAAATCACGTGGGCCCCCAGGGGAAATCACGTGGGCCCCCAGGGGAAATCACGTGGGCCCCCAGGGGAAATCACGTGGGCCCCCAGGGGAAATCACGTGGGCCCCCAGGGGAAATCACGTGGGCCCCCAGGGGAAATCACGTGGGCCCCCAGGGGAAATCACGTGGGCCCCCAGGGGAAATCACGTGGGCCCCCAGGGGAAATCACGTGGGCCAGGTGGGGCAATCACGTGGGCCAGGTGGGGCAATCACGTGGGCCCCCAGGGGAAATCACGTGGGCCCCCAGGGGAAATCACGTGGGCCCCCAGGGGAAATCACGTGGGCCCCCAGGGGAAATCACGTGGGCCCCCAGGGGAAATCACGTGGGCCCCCAGGGGAAATCACGTGGGCCAGGTGGGGCAATCACGTGGGCCCCCAGGGGAAATCACGTGGGCCCCCAGGGGAAATCACGTGGGCCCCCAGGGGAAATCACGTGGGCCCCCAGGGGAAATCACGTGGGCCCCCAGGGGAAATCACGTGGGCCCCCAGGGGAAATCACGTGGGCCCCCAGGGGAAATCACGTGGGCCCCCAGGGGAAATCACGTGGGCCAGGTGGGGAAATCACGTGGGCCAGGTGGGGCAATCACGTGGGCCCCCAGGGGAAATCACGTGGGCCCCCAGGGGAAATCACGTGGGCCCCCAGGGGAAATCACGTGGGCCCCCAGGGGAAATCACGTGGGCCCCCAGGGGAAATCACGTGGGCCCCCAGGGGAAATCACGTGGGCCCCCAGGGGAAATCACGTGGGCCAGGTGGGGCAATCACGTGGGCCAGGTGGGGCAATCACGTGGGCCCCCAGGGGAAATCACGTGGGCCCCCAGGGGAAATCACGTGGGCCCCCAGGGGAAATCACGTGGGCCCCCAGGGGAAATCACGTGGGCCCCCAGGGGAAATCACGTGGGCCCCCAGGGGAAATCACGTGGGCCCCCAGGGGAAATCACGTGGGCCCCCAGGGGAAATCACGTGGGCCCCCAGGGGAAATCACGTGGGCCAGGTGGGGCAATCACGTGGGCCCCCAGGGGAAATCACGTGGGCCCCCAGGGGAAATCACGTGGGCCCCCAGGGGAAATCACGTGGGCCAGGTGGGGCAATCACGTGGGCCCCCAGGGGAAATCACGTGGGCCCCCAGGGGAAATCACGTGGGCCCCCAGGGGAAATCACGTGGGCCCCCAGGGGAAATCACGTGGGCCCCCAGGGGAAATCACGTGGGCCCCCAGGGGAAATCACGTGGGCCCCCAGGGGAAATCACGTGGGCCAGGTGGGGCAATCACGTGGGCCCCCAGGGGAAATCACGTGGGCCCCCAGGGGAAATCACGTGGGCCCCCAGGGGAAATCACGTGGGCCCCCAGGGGAAATCACGTGGGCCCCCAGGGGAAATCACGTGGGCCCCCAGGGGAAATCACGTGGGCCCCCAGGGGAAATCACGTGGGCCAGGTGGGGCAATCACGTGGGCCCCCAGGGGAAATCACGTGGGCCCCCAGGGGAAATCACGTGGGCCCCCAGGGGAAATCACGTGGGCCAGGTGGGGCAATCACGTGGGCCCCCAGGGGAAATCACGTGGGCCCCCAGGGGAAATCACGTGGGCCCCCAGGGGAAATCACGTGGGCCCCCAGGGGAAATCACGTGGGCCCCCAGGGGAAATCACGTGGGCCCCCAGGGGAAATCACGTGGGCCCCCAGGGGAAATCACGTGGGCCAGGTGGGGCAATCACGTGGGCCCCCAGGGGAAATCACGTGGGCCCCCAGGGGAAATCACGTGGGCCCCCAGGGGAAATCACGTGGGCCCCCAGGGGAAATCACGTGGGCCAGGTGGGGCAATCACGTGGGCCCCCAGGGGAAATCACGTGGGCCCCCAGGGGAAATCACGTGGGCCCCCAGGGGAAATCACGTGGGCCCCCAGGGGAAATCACGTGGGCCCCCAGGGGAAATCACGTGGGCCCCCAGGGGAAATCACGTGGGCCAGGTGGGGAAATCACGTGGGCCCCCAGGGGAAATCACGTGGGCCCCCAGGGGAAATCACGTGGGCCAGGTGGGGAAATCACGTGGGCCCCCAGGTGGGGCAATCACGTGGGCCAGGTGGGGCAATCACGTGGGCCCCCAGGGGAAATCACGTGGGCCCCCAGGGGAAATCACGTGGGCCCCCAGGGGAAATCACGTGGGCCCCCAGGGGAAATCACGTGGGCCCCCAGGGGAAATCACGTGGGCCCCCAGGGGAAATCACGTGGGCCCCCAGGGGAAATCACGTGGGCCCCCAGGGGAAATCACGTGGGCCAGGTGGGGAAATCACGTGGGCCCCCAGGGGAAATCACGTGGGCCCCCAGGGGAAATCACGTGGGCCAGGTGGGGCAATCACGTGGGCCAGGTGGAGCAATCACGTGGGCCCCCAGGGGAAATCACGTGGGCCCCCAGGGGAAATCACGTGGGCCCCCAGGGGAAATCACGTGGGCCCCCAGGGGAAATCACGTGGGCCCCCAGGGGAAATCACGTGGGCCCCCAGGGGAAATCACGTGGGCCCCCAGGGGAAATCACGTGGGCCCCCAGGGGAAATCACGTGGGCCCCCAGGGGAAATCACGTGGGCCAGGTGGGGCAATCACGTGGGCCCCCAGGTGGAAATCACGTGGGCCCCCAGGGGAAATCACGTGGGCCCCCAGGGGAAATCACGTGGGCCCCCAGGGGAAATCACGTGGGCCCCCAGGGGAAATCACGTGGGCCAGGTGGGGCAATCACGTGGGCCCCCAGGGGAAATCACGTGGGCCCCCAGGGGAAATCACGTGGGCCCCCAGGGGAAATCACGTGGGCCCCCAGGGGAAATCACGTGGGCCCCCAGGGGAAATCACGTGGGCCCCCAGGGGAAATCACGTGGGCCAGGTGGGGAAATCACGTGGGCCCCCAGGGGAAATCACGTGGGCCCCCAGGGGAAATCACGTGGGCCCCCAGGGGAAATCACGTGGGCCAGGTGGGGCAATCACGTGGGCCAGGTGGGGCAATCACGTGGGCCCCCAGGTGGAGCAATCACGTGGGCCCCCAGGGGAAATCACGTGGGCCCCCAGGGGAAATCACGTGGGCCCCCAGGGGAAATCACGTGGGCCCCCAGGGGAAATCACGTGGGCCCCCAGGGGAAATCACGTGGGCCCCCAGGGGAAATCACGTGGGCCCCCAGGGGAAATCACGTGGGCCCCCAGGGGAAATCACGTGGGCCCCCAGGGGAAATCACGTGGGCCCCCAGGGGAAATCACGTGGGCCCCCAGGGGAAATCACGTGGGCCCCCAGGGGAAATCACGTGGGCCCCCAGGGGAAATCACGTGGGCCCCCAGGGGAAATCACGTGGGCCCCCAGGGGAAATCACGTGGGCCAGGTGGGGCAATCACGTGGGCCAGGTGGGGCAATCACGTGGGCCCCCAGGGGAAATCACGTGGGCCCCCAGGGGAAATCACGTGGGCCCCCAGGGGAAATCACGTGGGCCCCCAGGGGAAATCACGTGGGCCCCCAGGGGAAATCACGTGGGCCCCCAGGGGAAATCACGTGGGCCCCCAGGGGAAATCACGTGGGCCCCCAGGGGAAATCACGTGGGCCAGGTGGGGCAATCACGTGGGCCCCCAGGGGAAATCACGTGGGCCCCCAGGGGAAATCACGTGGGCCCCCAGGGGAAATCACGTGGGCCCCCAGGGGAAATCACGTGGGCCCCCAGGGGAAATCACGTGGGCCCCCAGGGGAAATCACGTGGGCCCCCAGGGGAAATCACGTGGGCCAGGTGGGGCAATCACGTGGGCCCCCAGGGGAAATCACGTGGGCCCCCAGGGGAAATCACGTGGGCCCCCAGGGGAAATCACGTGGGCCCCCAGGGGAAATCACGTGGGCCCCCAGGGGAAATCACGTGGGCCCCCAGGGGAAATCACGTGGGCCCCCAGGGGAAATCACGTGGGCCCCCAGGGGAAATCACGTGGGCCCCCAGGGGAAATCACGTGGGCCAGGTGGGGAAATCACGTGGGCCCCCAGGGGAAATCACGTGGGCCCCCAGGGGAAATCACGTGGGCCCCCAGGGGAAATCACGTGGGCCCCCAGGGGAAATCACGTGGGCCCCCAGGGGAAATCACGTGGGCCCCCAGGGGAAATCACGTGGGCCCCCAGGTGGGGCAATCACGTGGGCCAGGTGGGGCAATCACGTGGGCCCCCAGGGGAAATCACGTGGGCCCCCAGGGGAAATCACGTGGGCCCCCAGGGGAAATCACGTGGGCCCCCAGGGGAAATCACGTGGGCCCCCAGGGGAAATCACGTGGGCCCCCAGGGGAAATCACGTGGGCCCCCAGGGGAAATCACGTGGGCCCCCAGGGGAAATCACGTGGGCCCCCAGGGGAAATCACGTGGGCCAGGTGGGGCAATCACGTGGGCCCCCAGGGGAAATCACGTGGGCCCCCAGGGGAAATCACGTGGGCCCCCAGGGGAAATCACGTGGGCCCCCAGGGGAAATCACGTGGGCCCCCAGGGGAAATCACGTGGGCCAGGTGGGGCAATCACGTGGGCCCCCAGGGGAAATCACGTGGGCCCCCAGGGGAAATCACGTGGGCCCCCAGGGGAAATCACGTGGGCCCCCAGGGGAAATCACGTGGGCCCCAGGTGGGGCAAATCACGTGGGCCCCCAGGGGAAATCACGTGGGCCCCCAGGGGAAATCACGTGGGCCCCCAGGGGAAATCACGTGGGCCCCCAGGGGAAATCACGTGGGCCCCCAGGGGAAATCACGTGGGCCCCCAGGGGAAATCACGTGGGCCCCCAGGGGAAATCACGTGGGCCCCCAGGGGAAATCACGTGGGCCAGGTGGGGCAATCACGTGGGCCCCCAGGGGAAATCACGTGGGCCCCCAGGGGAAATCACGTGGGCCCCCAGGGGAAATCACGTGGGCCCCCAGGGGAAATCACGTGGGCCCCCAGGGGAAATCACGTGGGCCCCCAGGGGAAATCACGTGGGCCCCCAGGGGAAATCACGTGGGCCCCCAGGGGAAATCACGTGGGCCAGGTGGGGCAATCACGTGGGCCCCCAGGGGAAATCACGTGGGCCCCCAGGGGAAATCACGTGGGCCCCCAGGGGAAATCACGTGGGCCCCCAGGGGAAATCACGTGGGCCCCCAGGGGAAATCACGTGGGCCCCCAGGGGAAATCACGTGGGCCCCCAGGGGAAATCACGTGGGCCCCCAGGGGAAATCACGTGGGCCCCCAGGGGAAATCACGTGGGCCCCCAGGGGAAATCACGTGGGCCCCCAGGGGAAATCACGTGGGCCCCCAGGGGAAATCACGTGGGCCCCCAGGGGAAATCACGTGGGCCAGGTGGGGCAATCACGTGGGCCCCCAGGTGGGGCAATCACGTGGGCCCCCAGGGGAAATCACGTGGGCCCCCAGGGGAAATCACGTGGGCCCCCAGGGGAAATCACGTGGGCCCCCAGGGGAAATCACGTGGGCCCCCAGGGGAAATCACGTGGGCCCCCAGGGGAAATCACGTGGGCCCCCAGGGGAAATCACGTGGGCCCCCAGGGGAAATCACGTGGGCCCCCAGGGGAAATCACGTGGGCCCCCAGGGGAAATCACGTGGGCCCCCAGGGGAAATCACGTGGGCCCCCAGGGGAAATCACGTGGGCCCCCAGGGGAAATCACGTGGGCCCCCAGGGGAAATCACGTGGGCCAGGTGGGGCAATCACGTGGGCCCCCAGGGGAAATCACGTGGGCCCCCAGGGGAAATCACGTGGGCCCCCAGGGGAAATCACGTGGGCCCCCAGGGGAAATCACGTGGGCCCCCAGGGGAAATCACGTGGGCCCCCAGGGGAAATCACGTGGGCCCCCAGGGGAAATCACGTGGGCCCCCAGGGGAAATCACGTGGGCCCCCAGGGGAAATCACGTGGGCCCCCAGGGGAAATCACGTGGGCCCCCAGGGGAAATCACGTGGGCCCCCAGGGGAAATCACGTGGGCCAGGTGGGGCAATCACGTGGGCCCCCAGGGGAAATCACGTGGGCCCCCAGGGGAAATCACGTGGGCCCCCAGGGGAAATCACGTGGGCCCCCAGGGGAAATCACGTGGGCCCCCAGGGGAAATCACGTGGGCCCCCAGGGGAAATCACGTGGGCCCCCAGGGGAAATCACGTGGGCCCCCAGGGGAAATCACGTGGGCCAGGTGGGGCAATCACGTGGGCCCCCAGGGGAAATCACGTGGGCCCCCAGGGGAAATCACGTGGGCCCCCAGGTGGGGCAAATCACGTGGGCCCCCAGGGGAAATCACGTGGGCCCCCAGGGGAAATCACGTGGGCCCCCAGGGGAAATCACGTGGGCCCCCAGGGGAAATCACGTGGGCCCCCAGGGGAAATCACGTGGGCCCCCAGGGGAAATCACGTGGGCCCCCAGGGGAAATCACGTGGGCCCCCAGGGGAAATCACGTGGGCCCCCAGGGGAAATCACGTGGGCCCCCAGGGGAAATCACGTGGGCCAGGTGGGGCAATCACGTGGGCCCCCAGGGGAAATCACGTGGGCCCCCAGGGGAAATCACGTGGGCCCCCAGGGGAAATCACGTGGGCCCCCAGGGGAAATCACGTGGGCCCCCAGGGGAAATCACGTGGGCCCCCAGGGGAAATCACGTGGGCCCCCAGGGGAAATCACGTGGGCCCCCAGGGGAAATCACGTGGGCCCCCAGGGGAAATCACGTGGGCCCCCAGGGGAAATCACGTGGGCCCCCAGGGGAAATCACGTGGGCCCCCAGGGGAAATCACGTGGGCCAGGTGGGGCAATCACGTGGGCCCCCAGGTGGAGCAATCACGTGGGCCCCCAGGGGAAATCACGTGGGCCCCCAGGGGAAATCACGTGGGCCAGGTGGGGCAATCACGTGGGCCCCCAGGGGAAATCACGTGGGCCCCCAGGGGAAATCACGTGGGCCCCCAGGGGAAATCACGTGGGCCAGGTGGGGCAATCACGTGGGCCAGGTGGGGCAATCACGTGGGCCCCCAGGGGAAATCACGTGGGCCCCCAGGGGAAATCACGTGGGCCCCCAGGGGAAATCACGTGGGCCCCCAGGGGAAATCACGTGGGCCCCCAGGGGAAATCACGTGGGCCCCCAGGGGAAATCACGTGGGCCCCCAGGGGAAATCACGTGGGCCCCCAGGGGAAATCACGTGGGCCCCCAGGGGAAATCACGTGGGCCAGGTGGGGCAATCACGTGGGCCCCCAGGGGAAATCACGTGGGCCCCCAGGGGAAATCACGTGGGCCCCCAGGGGAAATCACGTGGGCCCCCAGGGGAAATCACGTGGGCCCCCAGGGGAAATCACGTGGGCCCCCAGGGGAAATCACGTGGGCCAGGTGGGGCAATCACGTGGGCCCCCAGGGGAAATCACGTGGGCCCCCAGGGGAAATCACGTGGGCCCCCAGGGGAAATCACGTGGGCCCCCAGGGGAAATCACGTGGGCCCCCAGGGGAAATCACGTGGGCCCCCAGGGGAAATCACGTGGGCCAGGTGGGGAAATCACGTGGGCCAGGTGGGGCAATCACGTGGGCCAGGTGGGGCAATCACGTGGGCACGGTGGAGCAATCACGTGGGCCCCCAGGGGAAATCACGTGGGCCCCCAGGGGAAATCACGTGGGCCCCCAGGGGAAATCACGTGGGCCCCCAGGGGAAATCACGTGGGCCCCCAGGGGAAATCACGTGGGCCCCCAGGGGAAATCACGTGGGCCCCCAGGGGAAATCACGTGGGCCCCCAGGGGAAATCACGTGGGCCCCCAGGGGAAATCACGTGGGCCCCCAGGGGAAATCACGTGGGCCCCCAGGGGAAATCACGTGGGCCCCCAGGGGAAATCACGTGGGCCCCCAGGGGAAATCACGTGGGCCCCCAGGGGAAATCACGTGGGCCCCCAGGGGAAATCACGTGGGCCAGGTGGGGCAATCACGTGGGCCCCCAGGGGAAATCACGTGGGCCCCCAGGGGAAATCACGTGGGCCCCCAGGGGAAATCACGTGGGCCCCCAGGGGAAATCACGTGGGCCCCCAGGGGAAATCACGTGGGCCCCCAGGGGAAATCACGTGGGCCAGGTGGGGCAATCACGTGGGCCCCCAGGGGAAATCACGTGGGCCCCCAGGGGAAATCACGTGGGCCCCCAGGGGAAATCACGTGGGCCCCCAGGGGAAATCACGTGGGCCAGGTGGGGCAATCACGTGGGCCAGGTGGGGCAATCACGTGGGCCCCCAGGGGAAATCACGTGGGCCCCCAGGGGAAATCACGTGGGCCCCCAGGGGAAATCACGTGGGCCCCCAGGGGAAATCACGTGGGCCCCCAGGGGAAATCACGTGGGCCCCCAGGGGAAATCACGTGGGCCCCCAGGGGAAATCACGTGGGCCCCCAGGGGAAATCACGTGGGCCAGGTGGGGCAATCACGTGGGCCCCCAGGGGAAATCACGTGGGCCCCCAGGGGAAATCACGTGGGCCCCCAGGGGAAATCACGTGGGCCCCCAGGGGAAATCACGTGGGCCCCCAGGGGAAATCACGTGGGCCCCCAGGGGAAATCACGTGGGCCCCCAGGGGAAATCACGTGGGCCAGGTGGGGCAATCACGTGGGCCCCCAGGGGAAATCACGTGGGCCCCCAGGGGAAATCACGTGGGCCCCCAGGGGAAATCACGTGGGCCCCCAGGGGAAATCACGTGGGCCCCCAGGGGAAATCACGTGGGCCCCCAGGGGAAATCACGTGGGCCCCCAGGGGAAATCACGTGGGCCCCCAGGGGAAATCACGTGGGCCCCCAGGGGAAATCACGTGGGCCAGGTGGGGCAATCACGTGGGCCCCCAGGGGAAATCACGTGGGCCCCCAGGGGAAATCACGTGGGCCCCCAGGGGAAATCACGTGGGCCCCCAGGGGAAATCACGTGGGCCCCCAGGGGAAATCACGTGGGCCCCCAGGGGAAATCACGTGGGCCAGGTGGGGCAATCACGTGGGCCAGGTGGGGCAATCACGTGGGCCCCCAGGGGAAATCACGTGGGCCCCCAGGGGAAATCACGTGGGCCCCCAGGGGAAATCACGTGGGCCCCCAGGGGAAATCACGTGGGCCCCCAGGGGAAATCACGTGGGCCCCCAGGGGAAATCACGTGGGCCCCCAGGGGAAATCACGTGGGCCCCCAGGGGAAATCACGTGGGCCCCCAGGGGAAATCACGTGGGCCAGGTGGGGCAATCACGTGGGCCCCCAGGGGAAATCACGTGGGCCCCCAGGGGAAATCACGTGGGCCCCCAGGGGAAATCACGTGGGCCCCCAGGGGAAATCACGTGGGCCCCCAGGGGAAATCACGTGGGCCAGGTGGGGCAATCACGTGGGCCCCCAGGGGAAATCACGTGGGCCCCCAGGGGAAATCACGTGGGCCCCCAGGGGAAATCACGTGGGCCCCCAGGGGAAATCACGTGGGCCCCCAGGGGGCAATCACGTGGGCCCCCAGGGGAAATCACGTGGGCCCCCAGGGGAAATCACGTGGGCCCCCAGGGGAAATCACGTGGGCCCCCAGGGGAAATCACGTGGGCCCCCAGGGGAAATCACGTGGGCCCCCAGGGGAAATCACGTGGGCCCCCAGGGGAAATCACGTGGGCCCCCAGGGGAAATCACGTGGGCCAGGTGGGGCAATCACGTGGGCCCCCAGGGGAAATCACGTGGGCCCCCAGGGGAAATCACGTGGGCCCCCAGGTGGAAATCACGTGGGCCCCCAGGGGAAATCACGTGGGCCCCCAGGGGAAATCACGTGGGCCCCCAGGGGAAATCACGTGGGCCCCCAGGGGAAATCACGTGGGCCCCCAGGGGAAATCACGTGGGCCAGGTGGGGCAATCACGTGGGCCCCCAGGGGAAATCACGTGGGCCCCCAGGGGAAATCACGTGGGCCCCCAGGTGGAAATCACGTGGGCCCCCAGGGGAAATCACGTGGGCCCCCAGGGGAAATCACGTGGGCCCCCAGGGGAAATCACGTGGGCCCCCAGGGGAAATCACGTGGGCCCCCAGGGGAAATCACGTGGGCCCCCAGGGGAAATCACGTGGGCCCCCAGGGGAAATCACGTGGGCCCCCAGGGGAAATCACGTGGGCCCCCAGGGGAAATCACGTGGGCCCCCAGGGGAAATCACGTGGGCCAGGTGGGGCAATCACGTGGGCCCCCAGGGGAAATCACGTGGGCCCCCAGGGGAAATCACGTGGGCCCCCAGGGGAAATCACGTGGGCCCCCAGGGGAAATCACGTGGGCCCCCAGGGGAAATCACGTGGGCCCCCAGGGGAAATCACGTGGGCCCCCAGGGGAAATCACGTGGGCCCCCAGGGGAAATCACGTGGGCCCCCAGGGGAAATCACGTGGGCCCCCAGGGGAAATCACGTGGGCCCCCAGGGGAAATCACGTGGGCCCCCAGGGGAAATCACGTGGGCCCCCAGGGGAAATCACGTGGGCCCCCAGGGGAAATCACGTGGGCCCCCAGGGGAAATCACGTGGGCCAGGTGGGGCAATCACGTGGGCCCCCAGGGGAAATCACGTGGGCCCCCAGGGGAAATCACGTGGGCCCCCAGGGGAAATCACGTGGGCCCCCAGGGGAAATCACGTGGGCCCCCAGGGGAAATCACGTGGGCCCCCAGGGGAAATCACGTGGGCCCCCAGGGGAAATCACGTGGGCCCCCAGGGGAAATCACGTGGGCCCCCAGGGGAAATCACGTGGGCCCCCAGGGGAAATCACGTGGGCCCCCAGGGGAAATCACGTGGGCCCCCAGGGGAAATCACGTGGGCCAGGTGGGGCAATCACGTGGGCCCCCAGGGGAAATCACGTGGGCCCCCAGGGGAAATCACGTGGGCCCCCAGGTGGAAATCACGTGGGCCCCCAGGGGAAATCACGTGGGCCCCCAGGGGAAATCACGTGGGCCCCCAGGGGAAATCACGTGGGCCCCCAGGGGAAATCACGTGGGCCCCCAGGGGAAATCACGTGGGCCAGGTGGGGCAATCACGTGGGCCCCCAGGGGAAATCACGTGGGCCCCCAGGGGAAATCACGTGGGCCCCCAGGGGAAATCACGTGGGCCCCCAGGGGAAATCACGTGGGCCCCCAGGGGAAATCACGTGGGCCCCCAGGGGAAATCACGTGGGCCCCCAGGGGAAATCACGTGGGCCCCCAGGGGAAATCACGTGGGCCCCCAGGGGAAATCACGTGGGCCCCCAGGGGAAATCACGTGGGCCCCCAGGGGAAATCACGTGGGCCCCCAGGGGAAATCACGTGGGCCCCCAGGGGAAATCACGTGGGCCAGGTGGGGCAATCACGTGGGCCCCCAGGGGAAATCACGTGGGCCCCCAGGGGAAATCACGTGGGCCCCCAGGGGAAATCACGTGGGCCCCCAGGGGAAATCACGTGGGCCCCCAGGGGAAATCACGTGGGCCCCCAGGGGAAATCACGTGGGCCCCCAGGGGAAATCACGTGGGCCCCCAGGGGAAATCACGTGGGCCCCCAGGGGAAATCACGTGGGCCCCCAGGGGAAATCACGTGGGCCCCCAGGGGAAATCACGTGGGCCCCCAGGGGAAATCACGTGGGCCAGGTGGGGCAATCACGTGGGCCCCCAGGTGGAGCAATCACGTGGGCCCCCAGGGGAAATCACGTGGGCCCCCAGGGGAAATCACGTGGGCCAGGTGGGGCAATCACGTGGGCCCCCAGGGGAAATCACGTGGGCCCCCAGGGGAAATCACGTGGGCCCCCAGGGGAAATCACGTGGGCCAGGTGGGGCAATCACGTGGGCCAGGTGGGGCAATCACGTGGGCCCCCAGGGGAAATCACGTGGGCCCCCAGGGGAAATCACGTGGGCCCCCAGGGGAAATCACGTGGGCCCCCAGGGGAAATCACGTGGGCCCCCAGGGGAAATCACGTGGGCCCCCAGGGGAAATCACGTGGGCCCCCAGGGGAAATCACGTGGGCCCCCAGGGGAAATCACGTGGGCCCCCAGGGGAAATCACGTGGGCCAGGTGGGGCAATCACGTGGGCCCCCAGGGGAAATCACGTGGGCCCCCAGGGGAAATCACGTGGGCCCCCAGGGGAAATCACGTGGGCCCCCAGGGGAAATCACGTGGGCCCCCAGGGGAAATCACGTGGGCCCCCAGGGGAAATCACGTGGGCCAGGTGGGGCAATCACGTGGGCCCCCAGGGGAAATCACGTGGGCCCCCAGGGGAAATCACGTGGGCCCCCAGGGGAAATCACGTGGGCCCCCAGGGGAAATCACGTGGGCCCCCAGGGGAAATCACGTGGGCCCCCAGGGAAAATCACGTGGGCCAGGTGGGGAAATCACGTGGGCCAGGTGGGGAAATCACGTGGGCCAGGTGGGGCAATCACGTGGGCCCCCAGGTGGAGCAATCACGTGGGCCCCCAGGGGAAATCACGTGGGCCCCCAGGGGAAATCACGTGGGCCCCCAGGGGAAATCACGTGGGCCCCCAGGGGAAATCACGTGGGCCCCCAGGGGAAATCACGTGGGCCCCCAGGGGAAATCACGTGGGCCCCCAGGGGAAATCACGTGGGCCCCCAGGGGAAATCACGTGGGCCCCCAGGGGAAATCACGTGGGCCCCCAGGGGAAATCACGTGGGCCCCCAGGGGAAATCACGTGGGCCCCCAGGGGAAATCACGTGGGCCCCCAGGGGAAATCACGTGGGCCCCCAGGGGAAATCACGTGGGCCCCCAGGGGAAATCACGTGGGCCAGGTGGGGCAATCACGTGGGCCCCCAGGGGAAATCACGTGGGCCCCCAGGGGAAATCACGTGGGCCCCCAGGGGAAATCACGTGGGCCCCCAGGGGAAATCACGTGGGCCCCCAGGGGAAATCACGTGGGCCCCCAGGGGAAATCACGTGGGCCAGGTGGGGCAATCACGTGGGCCCCCAGGGGAAATCACGTGGGCCCCCAGGGGAAATCACGTGGGCCCCCAGGGGAAATCACGTGGGCCCCCAGGGGAAATCACGTGGGCCCCCAGGGGAAATCACGTGGGCCAGGTGGGGCAATCACGTGGGCCCCCAGGGGAAATCACGTGGGCCCCCAGGGGAAATCACGTGGGCCCCCAGGGGAAATCACGTGGGCCAGGTGGGGCAATCACGTGGGCCCCCAGGGGAAATCACGTGGGCCCCCAGGGGAAATCACGTGGGCCCCCAGGGGAAATCACGTGGGCCCCCAGGGGAAATCACGTGGGCCCCCAGGGGAAATCACGTGGGCCCCCAGGGGAAATCACGTGGGCCCCCAGGGGAAATCACGTGGGCCAGGTGGGGCAATCACGTGGGCCCCCAGGGGAAATCACGTGGGCCCCCAGGGGAAATCACGTGGGCCCCCAGGGGAAATCACGTGGGCCCCCAGGGGAAATCACGTGGGCCCCCAGGGGAAATCACGTGGGCCCCCAGGGGAAATCACGTGGGCCCCCAGGGGAAATCACGTGGGCCAGGTGGGGCAATCACGTGGGCCAGGTGGGGCAATCACGTGGGCCCCCAGGGGAAATCACGTGGGCCCCCAGGGGAAATCACGTGGGCCCCCAGGGGAAATCACGTGGGCCCCCAGGGGAAATCACGTGGGCCAGGTGGGGCAATCACGTGGGCCAGGTGGGGCAATCACGTGGGCCCCCAGGGGAAATCACGTGGGCCCCCAGGGGAAATCACGTGGGCCCCCAGGGGAAATCACGTGGGCCCCCAGGGGAAATCACGTGGGCCCCCAGGGGAAATCACGTGGGCCAGGTGGGGCAATCACGTGGGCCAGGTGGGGCAATCACGTGGGCCCCCAGGGGCAATCACGTGGGCCCCCAGGGGAAATCACGTGGGCCCCCAGGGGAAATCACGTGGGCCCCCAGGGGAAATCACGTGGGCCCCCAGGGGAAATCACGTGGGCCCCCAGGGGAAATCACGTGGGCCCCCAGGGGAAATCACGTGGGCCCCCAGGGGAAATCACGTGGGCCCCCAGGGGAAATCACGTGGGCCAGGTGGGGCAATCACGTGGGCCAGGTGGGGCAATCACGTGGGCCCCCAGGGGAAATCACGTGGGCCAGGTGGGGCAATCACGTGGGCCCCCAGGGGAAATCACGTGGGCCCCCAGGGGAAATCACGTGGGCCCCCAGGGGAAATCACGTGGGCCCCCAGGGGAAATCACGTGGGCCCCCAGGGGAAATCACGTGGGCCCCCAGGGGAAATCACGTGGGCCCCCAGGGGAAATCACGTGGGCCCCCAGGGGAAATCACGTGGGCCCCCAGGGGAAATCACGTGGGCCCCCAGGTGGAAATCACGTGGGCCCCCAGGGGAAATCACGTGGGCCCCCAGGGGAAATCACGTGGGCCCCCAGGGGAAATCACGTGGGCCCCCAGGGGAAATCACGTGGGCCCCCAGGGGAAATCACGTGGGCCCCCAGGGGAAATCACGTGGGCCAGGTGGGGCAATCACGTGGGCCAGGTGGGGCAATCACGTGGGCCCCCAGGGGAAATCACGTGGGCCCCCAGGGGAAATCACGTGGGCCAGGTGGGGCAATCACGTGGGCCCCCAGGGGAAATCACGTGGGCCCCCAGGGGAAATCACGTGGGCCCCCAGGGGAAATCACGTGGGCCCCCAGGGGAAATCACGTGGGCCCCCAGGGGAAATCACGTGGGCCCCCAGGGGAAATCACGTGGGCCCCCAGGGGAAATCACGTGGGCCCCCAGGGGAAATCACGTGGGCCAGGTGGGGCAATCACGTGGGCCAGGTGGAGCAATCACGTGGGCCCCCAGGGGAAATCACGTGGGCCCCCAGGGGAAATCACGTGGGCCCCCAGGGGAAATCACGTGGGCCCCCAGGGGAAATCACGTGGGCCCCCAGGGGAAATCACGTGGGCCCCCAGGGGAAATCACGTGGGCCCCCAGGGGAAATCACGTGGGCCCCCAGGGGAAATCACGTGGGCCCCCAGGGGAAATCACGTGGGCCCCCAGGGGAAATCACGTGGGCCAGGTGGGGCAATCACGTGGGCCCCCAGGGGAAATCACGTGGGCCCCCAGGGGAAATCACGTGGGCCCCCAGGTGGAAATCACGTGGGCCCCCAGGGGAAATCACGTGGGCCCCCAGGGGAAATCACGTGGGCCCCCAGGGGAAATCACGTGGGCCCCCAGGGGAAATCACGTGGGCCCCCAGGGGAAATCACGTGGGCCAGGTGGGGCAATCACGTGGGCCCCCAGGGGAAATCACGTGGGCCCCCAGGGGAAATCACGTGGGCCCCCAGGGGAAATCACGTGGGCCCCCAGGGGAAATCACGTGGGCCCCCAGGGGAAATCACGTGGGCCCCCAGGGGAAATCACGTGGGCCCCCAGGGGAAATCACGTGGGCCCCCAGGGGAAATCACGTGGGCCCCCAGGGGAAATCACGTGGGCCCCCAGGGGAAATCACGTGGGCCCCCAGGGGAAATCACGTGGGCCCCCAGGGGAAATCACGTGGGCCCCCAGGGGAAATCACGTGGGCCAGGTGGGGCAATCACGTGGGCCCCCAGGGGAAATCACGTGGGCCCCCAGGGGAAATCACGTGGGCCCCCAGGGGAAATCACGTGGGCCCCCAGGGGAAATCACGTGGGCCCCCAGGGGAAATCACGTGGGCCCCCAGGGGAAATCACGTGGGCCCCCAGGGGAAATCACGTGGGCCCCCAGGGGAAATCACGTGGGCCCCCAGGGGAAATCACGTGGGCCCCCAGGGGAAATCACGTGGGCCCCCAGGGGAAATCACGTGGGCCCCCAGGGGAAATCACGTGGGCCCCCAGGGGAAATCACGTGGGCCCCCAGGGGAAATCACGTGGGCCAGGTGGGGCAATCACGTGGGCCAGGTGGAGCAATCACGTGGGCCCCCAGGGGAAATCACGTGGGCCCCCAGGGAAAATCACGTGGGCCCCCAGGGGAAATCACGTGGGCCCCCAGGGGAAATCACGTGGGCCCCCAGGGGAAATCACGTGGGCCAGGTGGGGCAATCACGTGGGCCCCCAGGGGAAATCACGTGGGCCCCCAGGGGAAATCACGTGGGCCCCCAGGGGAAATCACGTGGGCCCCCAGGGGAAATCACGTGGGCCCCCAGGGGAAATCACGTGGGCCCCCAGGGGAAATCACGTGGGCCCCCAGGGGAAATCACGTGGGCCCCCAGGGGAAATCACGTGGGCCCCCAGGGGAAATCACGTGGGCCCCCAGGGGAAATCACGTGGGCCCCCAGGGGAAATCACGTGGGCCCCCAGGGGAAATCACGTGGGCCCCCAGGGGAAATCACGTGGGCCAGGTGGGGCAATCACGTGGGCCAGGTGGAGCAATCACGTGGGCCCCCAGGGGAAATCACGTGGGCCCCCAGGGGAAATCACGTGGGCCCCCAGGGGAAATCACGTGGGCCCCCAGGGGAAATCACGTGGGCCCCCAGGGGAAATCACGTGGGCCCCCAGGGGAAATCACGTGGGCCCCCAGGGGAAATCACGTGGGCCCCCAGGGGAAATCACGTGGGCCCCCAGGGGAAATCACGTGGGCCCCCAGGGGAAATCACGTGGGCCAGGTGGGGCAATCACGTGGGCCCCCAGGGGAAATCACGTGGGCCCCCAGGGGAAATCACGTGGGCCCCCAGGGGAAATCACGTGGGCCCCCAGGGGAAATCACGTGGGCCCCCAGGGGAAATCACGTGGGCCCCCAGGGGAAATCACGTGGGCCAGGTGGGGCAATCACGTGGGCCCCCAGGGGAAATCACGTGGGCCCCCAGGGGAAATCACGTGGGCCCCCAGGGGAAATCACGTGGGCCCCCAGGGGAAATCACGTGGGCCCCCAGGGGAAATCACGTGGGCCCCCAGGGGAAATCACGTGGGCCAGGTGGGGCAATCACGTGGGCCCCCAGGGGAAATCACGTGGGCCCCCAGGGGAAATCACGTGGGCCCCCAGGGGAAATCACGTGGGCCAGGTGGGGCAATCACGTGGGCCAGGTGGGGCAATCACGTGGGCCAGGTGGAGCAATCACGTGGGCCCCCAGGGGAAATCACGTGGGCCCCCAGGGGAAATCACGTGGGCCCCCAGGGGAAATCACGTGGGCCCCCAGGGGAAATCACGTGGGCCCCCAGGGGAAATCACGTGGGCCCCCAGGGGAAATCACGTGGGCCCCCAGGGGAAATCACGTGGGCCCCCAGGGGAAATCACGTGGGCCCCCAGGGGAAATCACGTGGGCCCCCAGGGGAAATCACGTGGGCCCCCAGGGGAAATCACGTGGGCCCCCAGGGGAAATCACGTGGGCCCCCAGGGGAAATCACGTGGGCCCCCAGGGGAAATCACGTGGGCCCCCAGGGGAAATCACGTGGGCCAGGTGGGGCAATCACGTGGGCCAGGTGGGGCAATCACGTGGGCCCCCAGGGGAAATCACGTGGGCCCCCAGGGGAAATCACGTGGGCCCCCAGGGGAAATCACGTGGGCCCCCAGGGGAAATCACGTGGGCCCCCAGGGGAAATCACGTGGGCCCCCAGGGGAAATCACGTGGGCCCCCAGGGGAAATCACGTGGGCCCCCAGGTGGAGCAATCACGTGGGCCCCCAGGGGAAATCACGTGGGCCCCCAGGGGAAATCACGTGGGCCCCCAGGGGAAATCACGTGGGCCCCCAGGGGAAATCACGTGGGCCCCCAGGGGAAATCACGTGGGCCCCCAGGGGAAATCACGTGGGCCCCCAGGGGAAATCACGTGGGCCCCCAGGGGAAATCACGTGGGCCAGGTGGGGCAATCACGTGGGCCCCCAGGGGAAATCACGTGGGCCCCCAGGGGAAATCACGTGGGCCAGGTGGGGCAATCACGTGGGCCCCCAGGGGAAATCACGTGGGCCCCCAGGGGAAATCACGTGGGCCCCCAGGGGAAATCACGTGGGCCCCCAGGGGAAATCACGTGGGCCCCCAGGGGAAATCACGTGGGCCCCCAGGGGAAATCACGTGGGCCCCCAGGGGAAATCACGTGGGCCAGGTGGGGCAATCACGTGGGACAGGTGGGGCAATGACGTGGGCCCCCAGGGGAAATCACGTGGGCCCCCAGGGAAATCACGTTGGCCCCCAGGGGAAATCACCTGGGCCCCCAGGGGAAATCACGTGGGCCCCCAGGGGAAATCACGTGGGCCAGGTGGGGCAATCACGTGGGCCCCCAGGGGAAATCACGTGGGCCCCCAGGGGAAATCACGTGGGCCCCCAGGGGAAATCACGTGGGCCAGTTGGGGCAATCACGTGGGCCCACAGGGGAAATCACGTGGGCCCCCAGGGGAAATCACGTGGGCCCCCAGGAGAAATCACGTGGGACCCCAGGGGAAATCACGTGGGCCCCCAGGGGAAATCACGTGGGCCCCCAGGGGAAATCACGTGGGCCCCAAGGGGAAATCACGTGGGCCAGGTGGGGCAATTACGTGGGCCACCAGGGGCAATCACCGGGCACCCAGGGGCAATCACGTGGGCCCACAGGGGCAATCACGTGGGCCCCCAGGGGAAATCACGTGGGCCCCCAAGGCAAATCACGTGGGCCCCCAGGGGAAATCACGTGGGCCCCCAGGGGAAATCACGTGGGCCAGGTGGGGCAATCACGTGGGCCAGGTGGGGCAATCACGTGGGCCAGGTGTGGTAATCACGTGGGCCCCCAGGGGAAATCACGTGGGCCCTCAGGGGAAATCACGTGGCCCCCAGGGGAAATCACGTGGGCCCCCAGGGGAAATCACGTGGGCCCCCAGGGGAAATCACGTGGGCCACCAGGGGAAATCACGTGGGCCAGGTGGGGCAATCACGTGGGCCCCCAGGGGCAATCACGTGGGCCCCCAGGGGAAATCACGTGGGCCCCCAGGGGAAATCACGTGGGCCCCCAGGGGAAATCACGTGGGCCCCCAGGGGAAATCACGTGGGCCCCCAGGGGAAATCACGTGGGCCCCCAGGGGAAATCACGTGGGCCAGGTGGGGCAATCACGTGGGCCAGGTGGGGCAATCACGTGGGCCCCCAGGGGAAATCACGTGGGCCCCCAGGGGAAATCACGTGGGCCCCCAGGGGAAATCACGTGGCCCCCAGGGGAAATCACGTGGGCCCCCAGGGGAAATCACGTGGGCCCCCAGGGGAAATCTCGTGGGTCCCCAGGGGAAATTACGTGGGCCCCCAGGGGAAATCACGTGGGCCCCCAGGGGAAATCACGTGGGCCAGGTGGGGCAATCACGTGGGCCAGGTGGGGCAATCACGTGGGCCCCCAGGGGAAATCACGTGGGCCAGGTGGGGCAATCACGTGGGCCCCCAGGGGCAATCACGTGGGCCCCCAGGGGAAATCACGTGGGCCCCCAGGGGAAATCACGTGGGCCCCCAGGGGAAATCACGTGGGCCCCCAGGGGAAATCACGTGGGCCCCCAGGGGAAATCACGTGGGCCCCCAGGGGAAATCACGTGGGCCCCCAGGGGAAATCACGTGGGCCCCCAGGGGAAATCACGTGGGCCCCCAGGGGAAATCACGTGGGCCAGGTGGGGCAATCACGTGGGCCAGGTGGGGCAATCACGTGGGCCCCCAGGGGAAATCACGTGGGCCCCCAGGGGAAATCACGTGGGCCCCCAGGGGAAATCACGTGGGCCCCCAGGGGAAATCACGTGGGCCCCCAGGGGAAATCACGTGGGCCCCCAGGGGAAATCACGTGGGCCCCCAGGGGAAATCACGTGGGCCCCCAGGGGAAATCACGTGGGCCCCCAGGGGAAATCACGTGGGCCAGGTGGAGCAATCACGTGGGCCCCCAGGGGAAATCACGTGGGCCCCCAGGGGAAATCACGTGGGCCCCCAGGGGAAATCACGTGGGCCCCCAGGGGAAATCACGTTGTCCCCCAGGGCAAATCACGTGGGCCCCCAGAGGAAATCACGTGGGCCCCCAGGGGAAATCTCGTGGGCCAGGTGGGGCAATCACGTGGGCCCCCAGGGGAAATCACCTGGGCCCCCAGGAGACATTACGTGGGCCCCCAGGGGAAATCACGTGGGCCCCCAGGGGAAATCACGTGGGTCCCCAGGGGAAATCAAGTCGGCCCCCAGGGGAAATCACGTGGGCCGCCAGGGGAAATCACGTGGGCCCCCAGGAGAAATCCCGTGGGCCCCCAGGGGAAATCACGTGGGCCATGTGGGGCAATCACTTGGGCCAGGTGGGGCAATCACGTGGGCCAGGTGTGGCCATCACGTGGGCCCCCAGGGGAAATCAATTGGGCCCCCAGGGGAAATCACGTGGGCCCCCAGGGGAAATCACGTGGGCCCCCAGGGGAAATCACGTGAGCCCCCAGGGGAAATCACGTGGGCCCCCAGGGGAAATCACGTGGGCCAGGTGGGGCAATAACGTGGGCCACCAGGGGCAATCACGTGGGCCCCCAGGGGCAATCACTTGGGCCCACAGGGACAATCACGTGGGCCCCCAGGGGAAATCACGTGGGCCCCCAGGGGAAATCACGTGGGCCCCCAAGGCACATCACGTGGGCCCCCAGGGCAAATCACGTGGGCCCCCAGGGGAAATCACGTGGGCCAGGTGGGGCAATCACGTGGGCCCCCAGGGGAAATCACGTGGGCCCCCAGGGGAAATCACGTGGGCCAGGTGGGGCAATCACGTGGGCCCCCAGGGGAAATCACGTGGGCCCCCAGGGGAAATCACGTGGGCCCCCAGGGGAAATCACGTGGGCCCCCAGGGGAAATCACGTGGGCCCCCAGGGGAAATCACGTGGGCCCCCAGGGGAAATCACGTGGGCCCCCAGGGGAAATCACGTGGGCCAGGTGGGGCAATCACGTGGGCCAGGTGGGGCAATCACGTGGGCCCCCAGGGGAAATCACGAGGGCCCCCAGGGGAAATCACGTGGGCCCCCAGGGGAAATCACGTGGGCCCCCAGGGGAAATCACGTGGGCCCCCAGGGGAAATCACTTGGGCCAGGTGGGGCAATCACGTGGGCCCCCAGGGGCAATCACGTGGGCCCCCAGGGGAAATCACGTGGGCCCCCAGGGGAAATCACGTGGGCCAGTTGGGGCAATCACGTGGGCCCACAGGGGAAATCACGTGGGCCCCCAGGGGAAATCACGTGGGCCCCCAGGAGAAATCACGTGGGACCCCAGGGGAAATCACGTGGGCCCCCAGGGGAAATCACGTGGGCCCCCAGGGGAAATCACGTGGGCCCCCAGGGGAAATCACGTGGGCCAGGTGGGGCAATCACGTGGGCCCCCAGGGGCAATCACGTGGGCCCCCAGGGGAAATCACGTGGGCCCCCAGGGGAAATCACGTGGGCCCCCAGGGGAAATCACGTGGGCCCCCAGGGGAAATCACGTGGGCCCCCAGGGGAAATCACGTGGGCCCCCAGGGGAAATCACGTGGGCCAGGTGGGGCAATCACGTGGGCCAGGTGGGGCAATCACGTGGGCCAGGTGTGGTAATCACGTGGGCCCCCAGGGGAAATCACGTGGGCCCCCAGGGGAAATCACGTGGGCCCCCAGGGGAAATCACGTGGGCCCCCAGGGGAAATCACGTGGGCCCCCAGGGGAAATCACGTGGGCCCCCAGGGGAAATCACGTGGGCCAGGTGGGGCAATCACGTGGGCCCCCAGGGGCAATCACGTGGGCCCCCAGGGGAAATCACGTGGGCCCCCAGGGGAAATCACGTGGGCCCCCAGGGGAAATCACGTGGGCCCCCAGGGGAAATCACGTGGGCCCCCAGGGGAAATCACGTGGGCCAGGTGGGGCAATCACGTGGGCCAGGTGGGGCAATCACGTGGGCCAGGTGTGGTAATCACGTGGGCCCCCAGGGGAAATCACGTGGGCCCTCAGGGGAAATCACGTGGCCCCCAGGGGAAATCACGTGGGCCCCCAGGGGAAATCACGTGGGCCCCCAGGGGAAATCTCGTGGGTCCCCAGGGGAAATTACGTGGGCCCCCAGGGGAAATCACGTGGGCCCCCAGGGGAAATCACGTGGGCCAGGTGGGGCAATCACGTGGGCCAGGTGGGGCAATCACGTGGGCCCCCAGGGGAAATCACGTGGGCCAGGTGGGGCAATCACGTGGGCCCCCAGGGGAAATCACGTGGGCCCCCAGGGGAAATCACGTGGGCCCCCAGGGGAAATCACGTGGGCCCCCAGGGGAAATCACGTGGGCCCCCAGGGGAAATCACGTGGGCCCCCAAGGCAAATCACGTGGGCCCCCAGGGCAAATCACGTGGGCCCCCAGGGGAAATCACGTGGGCCCCAAAGAGACATCACGTCGGCCCCCAGGGGAAATCACGTCGGCCAGTTGGGGCAATCACGTGGGCCAGGTGGGGCAATCACGTGGGCCCCCAGGGGAAATCACGTGGGCCCCCAGGGGAAATCACGTGGGCCCCCAGGGGAAATCACGTGGGCCCCCAGGGGAAATCACGTGGGCCCCCAGGGGAAATCACGTGGGCCCCCAGGGGAAATCACGTGGGCCCCCAGGGGAAATCACGTGGGCCCCCAGGGGAAATCACGTGGGCCCCCAGGGGAAATCACGTGGGCCAGGTGGGGCAATCACGTGGGCCCCCAGGGGAAATCACGTGGGCCCCCAGGGGAAATCACGTGGGCCCCCAGGGGAAATCACGTGGGCCCCCAGGGCAAATCACGTGGGCCCCCAGGGGAAATCACGTGGGCCCCCAGGGGAAATCACGTGGGCCCCCAGGGGAAATCACGTGGGCCAGGTGGGGCAATCACGTGGGCCCCCAGGGGAAATCACGTGGGCCCCCAGGGGAAATCACGTGGGCCCCCAGGGGAAATCACGTGGGCCCCCAGGGGAAATCACGTGGGCCCCCAGGGGAAATCACGTGGGCCCCCAGGGGAAATCACGTGGGCCCCCAGGGGAAATCACGTGGGCCCCCAGGGGAAATCACGTGGGCCCCCAGGGGAAATCACGTGGGCCATGTGGGGCAATCACGTGGGCCAGGTGGGGCAATCACGTGGGCCCCCAGGGGAAATCACGTGGGCCCCCAGGGGAAATCACGTGGGCCCCCAGGGGAAATCACGTGGGCCCCCAGGGGAAATCACGTGGGCCCCCAGGGGAAATCACGTGGGCCCCCAGGGGAAATCACGTGGGCCCCCAGGGGAAATCACGTGGGCCAGGTGGGGCAATCACGTGGGCCCCCAGGGGCAATCACGTGGGCCCCCAGGGGAAATCACGTGGGCCCCCAGGGACAATCACGTGGGCCCCCAGGGGAAATCACGTGGGCCCCCAGGGGAAATCACGTGGGCCCCCAGGGGAAATCACGTGGGCCCCCAGGGGAAATCACGTGGGCCCCCAGGGGAAATCACGTGGGCCAGGTGGGGCAATCACGTGGGCCCCCAGGGGAAATCACGTGGGCCCCCAGGGGAAATCACGTGGGCCAGGTGGGGCAATCACGTGGGCCCCCAGGGGAAATCACGTGGGCCCCCAGGGGAAATCACGTGGGCCCCCAGGGGAAATCACGTGGGCCCCCAGGGGAAATCACGTGGGCCCCCAGGGGAAATCACGTGGGCCCCCAGGGGAAATCACGTGGGCCCCCAGGGGAAATCACGTGGGCCAGGTGGGGCAATCACGTGGGCCAGGTGGGGCAATCACGTGGGCCCCCAGGGGAAATCACGTGGGCCCCCAGGGGAAATCACGTGGGCCCCCAGGGGAAATCACGTGGGCCCCCAGGGGAAATCACGTGGGCCCCCAGGGGAAATCACGTGGGCCAGGTGGGGCAATCACGTGGGCCCCCAGGGGAAATCACGTGGGCCCCCAGGGGAAATCACGTGGGCCCCCAGGGGAAATCACGTGGGCCAGGTGGGGCAATCACGTGGGCCCCCAGGGGAAATCACGTGGGCCCCCAGGGGAAATCACGTGGGCCCCCAGGGGAAATCACGTGGGCCCCCAGGGGAAATCACGTGGGCCCCCAGGGGAAATCACGTGGGCCCCCAGGGGAAATCACGTGGGCCCCCAGGGGAAATCACGTGGGCCAGGTGGGGCAATCACGTGGGCCACCAGGGGCAATCACGTGGGCCCCCAGGGGAAATCACGTGGGCCCCCAGGGGAAATCACGTGGGCCCCCAGGGGAAATCACGTGGGCCCCCAGGGGAAATCACGTGGGCCCCCAGGGGAAATCACGTGGGCCCCCAGGGGAAATCACGTGGGCCAGGTGGGGCAATCACGTGGGCCAGGTGGGGCAATCACGTGGGCCCCCAGGGGAAATCACGTGGGCCCCCAGGGGAAATCACGTGGGCCCCCAGGGGAAATCACGTGGGCCCCCAGGGGAAATCACGTGGGCCCCCAGGGGAAATCACGTGGGCCCCCAGGGGAAATCACGTGGGCCCCCAGGGGAAATCACGTGGGCCAGGTGGGGCAATCACGTGGGCCCCCAGGGGCAATCACGTGGGCCCCCAGGGGAAATCACGTGGGCCCCCAGGGGCAATCACGTGGGCCCCCAGGGGAAATCACGTGGGCCCCCAGGGCAAATCACGTGGGCCCCCAGGGGAAATCACGTGGGCCCCCAGGGGAAATCACGTGGGCCAGGTGGGGCAATCACGTGGGCCAGGTGGGGCAATCACGTGGGCCCCCAGGGGAAATCACGTGGGCCCCCAGGGGAAATCACGTGGGCCCCCAGGGGAAATCACGTGGGCCCCCAGGGGAAATCACGTGGGCCCCCAGGGGAAATCACGTGGGCCCCCAGGGGAAATCACGTGGGCCCCCAGGGGAAATCACGTGGGCCCCCAGGGGAAATCACGTGGGCCCCCAGGGGAAATCACGTGGGCCAGGTGGGGCAATCACGTGGGCCAGGTGGAGCAATCACGTGGGCCCCCAGGGGAAATCACGTGGGCCAGGTGGAGCAATCACGTGGGCCCCCAGGGGCAATCACGTGGGCCCCCAGGGGCAATCACGTGGGCCCACAGGGGAAATCACGTGGGCCCCCAGGGGAAATCACGTGGGCCCCCAGGGGAAATCACGTGGGCCCCCAGGGGAAATCACGTGGGCCCCCAGGGGAAATCACGTGGGCCCCCAGGGGAAATCACGTGGGCCCCCAGGGGAAATCACGTGGGCCCCCAGGGGAAATCACGTGGGCCAGGTGGGGCAATCACGTGGGCCAGGTGGGGCAATCACGTGGGCCAGGTGTGGTAATCACGTGGGCCCCCAGGGGAAATCACGTGGGCCCTCAGGGGAAATCACGTGGCCCCCAGGGGAAATCACGTGGGCCCCCAGGGGAAATCACGTGGGCCCCCAGGGGAAATCACGTGGGCCCCCAGGGGAAATCACGTGGGCCCCCAGGGGAAATCACGTGGGCCCCCAGGGGAAATCACGTGGGCCAGGTGGGGCAATCACGTGGGCCCCCAGGGGAAATCACGTGGGCCCCCAGGGGAAATCACGTGGGCCCCCAGGGGAAATCACGTGGGCCCCCAGGGGAAATCACGTGGGCCCCCAGGGCAAATCACGTGGGCCCCCAGGGGAAATCACGTGGGCCCCCAGGGGAAATCACGTGGGCCAGGTGGGGCAATCACGTGGGCCCCCAGGGGAAATCACGTGGGCCCCCAGGGGAAATCACGTGGGCCCCCAGGGGAAATCACGTGGGCCCCCAGGGGAAATCACGTGGGCCCCCAGGGGAAATCACGTGGGCCCCCAGGGGAAATCACGTGGGCCGCCAGGGGAAATCACGTGGGCCCCCAGGGGAAATCACGTGGGCCCCCAGGGGAAATCACGTGGGCCATGTGGGGCAATCACGTGGGCCAGGTGGGGCAATCACGTGGGCCAGGTGTGGAAATCACGTGGGCCCCCAGGGGAAATCACGTGGGCCCCCAGGGGAAATCACGTGGGCCCCCAGGGGAAATCACGTGGGCCCCCAGGGGAAATCACGTGGGCCCCCAGGGGAAATCACGTGGGCCCCCAGGGGAAATCACGTGGGCCAGGTGGGGCAATCACGTGGGCCACCAGGGGAAATCACGTGGGCCCCCAGGGGCAATCACGTGGGCCCACAGGGACAATCACGTGGGCCCCCAGGGGAAATCACGTGGGCCCCCAGGGGAAATCACGTGGGCCCCCAGGGGAAATCACGTGGGCCCCCAGGGGAAATCACGTGGGCCCCCAGGGGAAATCACGTGGGCCAGGTGGGGCAATCACGTGGGCCACCAGGGGCAATCACGTGGGCACCCAGGGGAAATCACGTGGGCCCCCAGGGGCAATCACGTGGGCCCCCAGGGGAAATCACGTGGGCCCCCAGGGCAAATCACGTGGGCCCCCAGGGGAAATCACGTGGGCCCCCAGGGGAAATCACGTGGGCCCCCAGGGGAAATCACGTGGGCCAGGTGGGGCAATCACGTGGGCCAGGTGGGGCAATCACGTGGGCCAGGTGTGGTAATCACGTGGGCCCCCAGGGGAAATCACGTGGGCCCCCAGGGGAAATCACGTGGGCCCCCAGGGGAAATCACGTGGGCCCCCAGGGGAAATCACGTGGGCCCCCAGGGGAAATCACGTGGGCCCCCAGGGGAAATCACGTGGGCCCCCAGGGGAAATCACGTGGGCCCCCAGGGGAAATCACGTGGGCCAGGTGGGGCAATCACGTGGGCCAGGTGGGGCAATCACGTGGGCCCCAAGGGGAAATCACGTGGGCCAGGTGGGGCAATTACGTGGGCCACCAGGGGCAATCACGTGGGCCCCCAGGGGCAATCACGTGGGCCCCCAGGGGCAATCACGTGGGCCCCCAGGGGAAATCACGTGGGCCCCCAGGGGAAATCACGTGGGCCCCCAGGGGAAATCACGTGGGCCCCCAGGGCAAATCACGTGGGCCCCCAGGGGAAATCACGTGGGCCCCCAGGGGAAATCACGTGGGCCAGGTGGAGCAATCACGTGGGCTCCCAGGGGAAATCACGTGGGCCCCCAGGGGCAATCACGTGGGCCCCCAGGGGAAATCACGTGGGCCCCCAGGGGAAATCACCTGGGCCCCCAAGAGACATCACGTCGGCCCCCAGGGGAAATCACGTCGGCCAGTTGGGGCAATCACGTGGGCCAGGTGGGGCAATCACTTGGGCCAGGTGTGGTAATCACGTGGGCCCCCAGGGGAAATCACGTGGGCCCCCAGGGGAAATCACGTGGGCCCCCAGGGGAAATCACGTGGGCCCCCAGGGGAAATCACGTGGGCCCCCAGGGGAAATCACGTGGGCCCCCAGGGGAAATCACGTGGGCCCCCAGGGGAAATCACGTGGGCCCCCAGGGGAAATCACGTGGGCCAGGTGGGGCAATCACGTGGGCCCCCAGGGGAAATCACGTGGGCCCCCAGGGGAAATCACGTGGGCCCCCAGGGGAATCACGTGGGCCCCCAGGGCAAATCACGTTGTCCCCCAGGGCAAATCACGTGGGCCCCCAGTGGAAATCACGTGGGCCCCCAGGGGAAATCACGTGGGCCAGGTGGGGCAATCACGTGGGACCCCAGGGGGAAATCACGTGGGCCCCCAGGAGAAATCACGTGGGCCCCCAGGGGAAATCACGTGGGCCCCCAGGGGAAATCACGTGGGCCCCCAGGGGAAATCACGTGGGCCCCCAGGGGAAATCACGTGGGCCCCCAGGGGAAATCACGTGGGCCAGGTGGGGCAATCACGTGGGCCCCCAGGGGAAATCACGTGGGCCCCCAGGGGAAATCACGTGGGCCCCCAGGGGAAATCACGTGGGCCCCCAGGGGAAATCACGTGGGCCCCCAGGGGAAATCACGTGGGCCCCCAGGGGAAATCACGTGGGCCCCCAGGGGAAATCACGTGGGCCCCCAGGGGAAATCACGTGGGCCCCCAGGGGAAATCACGTGGGCCGCCAGGGGAAATCACGTGGGCCCCCAGGGGAAATCACGTGGGCCCCCAGGAGAAATCACGTGGGCCCCCAGGGGAAATCACGTGGGCCAGGTGGGGCAATCACGTGGGCCCCCAGGGGAAATCACGTGGGCCCCCAGGGGAAATCACGTGGGCCCCCAGGGGAAATCACGTGGGCCCCCAGGGGAAATCACGTGGGCCCCCAGGGGAAATCACGTGGGCCCCCAGGGGAAATCACGTGGGCCCCCAGGGGAAATCACGTGGGCCAGGTGGGGCAATCACGTGGGCCAGGTGGGGCAATGACGTGGGCCCCCAGGGGAAATCACGTGGGCCCCCAGGGGAAATCACGTGGGCCCCCAGGGGAAATCACGTGGGCCCCCAGGAGAAATCACGAGGGCCCCCAGGGGAAATCACGTGGGCCAGGTGGGGCAATCACGTGGGACCCCAGGGGAAATCACGTGGGCCCCCAGGGAAAATCACGTGGGCCCCCAGGGGAAATCACGTGGGCCAGTTGGGGCAATCACGTGGGCCCCCAGGGGAAATCACGTGGGCCCCCAGGGGAAATCACGTGGGCCCCCAGGGGAAATCACGTGGGCCCCCAGGGGAAATCACGTGGGCCCCCAGGGGAAATCACGTGGGCCAGGTGGGGCAATAACGTGGGCCACCAGGGGCAATCACGTGGGCCCCCAGGGGCAATCACTTGGGCCCACAGGGACAATCACGTGGGCCCCCAGGGGAAATCACGTGGGCCCCCAGGGGAAATCACGTGGGCCCCCAAGGCACATCACGTGGGCCCCCAGGGCAAATCACGTGGGCCCCCAGGGGAAATCACGTGGGCCAGGTGGGGCAATCACGTGGGCCCCCAGGGGAAATCACGTGGGCCCCCAGGGGAAATCACGTGGGCCAGGTGGGGCAATCACGTGGGTCCCCAGGGGAAATCACGTGGGCCCCCAGGGGAAATCACGTGGGCCCCCAGGGGAAATCACGTGGGCCCCCAGGGGAAATCACGTGGGCCCCCAGGGGAAATCACGTGGGCCCCCAGGGGAAATCACGTGGGCCCCCAGGGGAAATCACGTGGGCTAGGTGGGGCAATCACGTGGGACAGGTGGGGCAATGACGTGGGCCCCCAGGGGAAATCACGTGGGCCCCCAGGGGAAATCACGTGGGCCCCCAGGGGAAATCACCTGGGCCCCCAGGAGACATCACGTGGGCCCCCAGGGGAAATCACGTGGGCCAGGTGGGGCAATCACGTGGGACCCCAGGGGAAATCACGTGGGCCCCCAGGGGAAATCACGTGGGCCCCCAGGGGAAATCACGTGGGCCAGTTGGGGCAATCACGTGGGCCCACAGGGGAAATCACGTGGGCCCCCAGGGGAAATCACGTGGGCCCCCAGGGGAAATCACGTGGGCCCCCAGGGGAAATCACGTGGGCCCCCAGGGGAAATCACGTGGGCCCCCAGGGGAAATCACGTGGGCCCCCAGGGGAAATCACGTGGGCCAGGTGGGGAAATTACGTGGGCCACCAGGGGCAATCACCGGGCACCCAGGGGCAATCACGTGGGCCCACAGGGGCAATCACGTGGGCCCCCAGGGGAAATCACGTGGGCCCCCAAGGCAAATCACGTGGGCCCCCAAGGGGAAATCACGTGGGCCCCCAGGGGAAATCACGTGGGCCCCCAGGGGAAATCACGTGGGCCAGGTGGGGCAATCACGTGGGCCACGTGGGGCAATCACGTGGGCCAGGTGTGGTAATCACGTGGGCCCCCAGGGGAAATCACGTGGGCCCTCAGGGGAAATCACGTGGCCCCCAGGGGAAATCACGTGGGCCCCCAGGGGAAATCACGTGGGCCCCCAGGGGAAATCTCGTGGGCCCCCAGGGGAAATCACGTGGGCCAGGTGGAGCAATCACGTGGGCCCCCAGGGGAAATCACGTGGGCCCCCAGGGGAAATCACGTGGGCCGCCAGGGGAAATCACGTGGGCCCCCAGGGGAAATCACCTGGGCCCCCAAGAGACATCACGTCGGCCCCCAGGGGAAATCACTTCGGCCAGTTGGGGCAATCACGTGGGCCAGGTGGGGCAATCACGTGGGCCAGGTGTGGTAATCACGTGGGCCCCCAGAGGAAATCACGTGGGCCCTCAGGGGAAATCACGTGGCCCCCAGGGGAAATCACGTGGGCCAGGTGGGGCAACCATGTGGGCCCCCAGGGGAAGTCACGTGGGACCTCAGGGGAAATCACTTGAGCCAGGTGGGCAACCACGTGGGCCCCCAGGGGAAATCACGTGGGCCCCCAGGGGAAATCACGTGGGCCAGGTGGGGCAATCACGTGGGGCAGGTGGGGAAATCACGTGGGCCAGGTGGGGCAATCACGTGGGCCAGGTGGAGCAATCACGTGGGCCCCCAGGGGAAATCACGTGGGCCCCCAGGGCAAATCACGTGGGCCCCCAGGGGAAATCACGTGGGCCCCCAGGGCAAATCACGTGAGCCCCCAGGGCAAATCACGTGGGCCCCCAGGGGAAATCACGTGGGCCCCCAGGGGAAATCACGTGGGCCCCCAGGGCAAATCACGTGGGCCGCCAGGGGAAATCACGTGGGCCCCCAGGGCAAATCACGTGAGCCCCCAGGGCATATCACGTGGGCCCCCAGGGGAAATCACGTGGGCCCCCAGGGGAAATCACGTGGGCCCCCAGGGGAAATCACGTGGGCCGCCAGGGGAAATCACGTGGGCCCCCAGGGGAAATCACGTGGGCCGCCAGGGGAAATCACGTGGGTCCCCAGGAGAAATCCCGTGGGCCCCCAGGGGAAATCACGTGGGCCAGGTGGGGCAATCACGTGGGCCAGGTGGGGCAATCACGTGGGCCAGGTGTGGCAATCACGTGGGCCTCCAGGGCAAATCACGTGGGGCCCCAGGGGAAATCACGTGGGCCCCCAGGGGAAATCACGTGGGCCCCCAGGGGAAATCACGTGGGCCCCCAGGGGAAATCACGTGGGCCCCCAGGGGAAATCACGTGGGCCCCCAGGGGAAATCACGTGGGCCCCCAGGGGAAATCACGTGGGCCCCCAGGGGAAATCACGTGGGCCCGCAGGGGAAATCACGTGGGCCAGGTGGGGCAATCACGTGGGCCCCCATGTGAAATCACGTGGGCCCCCAGGGGAAATCACGTGGGCCCCCAGGATAAATCACGTGGGCCAGGTGGGGCAATCACGTGGGCCAGGTGGGGCAATCACGTGGGGCCCCAGGGGAAATCACGTGGGCCCCCAGGGGAAATCACGTGGGCCCCCAGGATAAATCACGTGGGCCAGGTGGGGCAATCACGTGGGCCAGGTGGGGCAATCACGTGGGCCACGTGGAGCAATCACGTGGGCCCCCAGGGGAAATCACGTGGGCCCCCAGGGGAAATCATGTGGGCCCCCAGGGCAAATCACGTGGGCCGCCAGGGGAAATCATGTGGGCCCCAAGGGGAAATCACGTGGGCCCCCAGGGGAAATCACGTGGGCCCCCAGGGGAAATCACGTGGGCCCCCAGGGGAAATCACGTGGGCCCCCAGGGGAAATCACGTGGGCCCCCAGGGGAAATCACGTGGGCCAGGTGGGGCAATCACGTGGGCCAGGTGGAGCAATCACGTGGGCCCCCAGGGGAAATCACGTGGGCCCCCAGGGGAAATCACGTGGGCCCCCAGGGGAAATCACGTGGGCCCTCAGGGGAAATCACGTGGGCCAGGTGGGAAATCACGTGGGCCCCCAGGTGAAATCACGTGGGCCCCCAGGGGAAATCACGTGGGCCTCCAGGGGAAATCACGTGGGCCAGGTGGGGCAATCACGTGAGGCCCCAGGGGAAATCACGTGGGCCCCCGGGGGAAATCACGTGGGCCCCCAGGGGAAATCACGTGGGCCCCCAGGGGAAATCACGTGGGCCCCCAGGGGAAATCACGTGGGCCCCCAGGGGAAATCACGTGGGCCAGGTGGGGCAATCACGTGGGCCAGGTGGAGCAATCATGTGGGCCAGGTGAAGCAATCACGTGGGCCCCCAGGGGAAATCACGTGGGCCCCCAGGGTAAATCACGTGGGCCCCCAGGGGAAATCACGTGGGCCCCCAGGGGAAATCACGTGGGCCCCCAGGGGAAATCACGTGGGCCCCCAGGGGAAATCACGTGGGCCCCCAGCGGAAATCCCGTGGGCCCCCAGGGGAAATCCCGTGGGCCCCCAGGGGAAATCACGTGGGCCAGGTGGGGCAATCACGTGGGCCAGGTGGAGCAATCACGTGGGCCCCCAGGGGAAATCACGTGGGCCCCCAGGGGAAATCACGTGGGCCCCCAGGGGAAATCACGTGGGCCAGGTGGGGCAATCACATGGGCCAGGTGGGGCAATCACGTGGGGCCCCAGGGGAAATCACGAGAGCCCCCAGGGCAAATCACGTGGGCCCCCAGGGGAAATCACGTGGGCCCCCAGGGGAAATCACGTGGGCCCCCAGGGGAAATCACGTGGGCCCCCAGTGGAAATCACGTGGGCCCCCAGGGGAAATCACGTGGGCCAGGTGGGGCAATCACGTGGGCCAGGTGGGGCAATCACGTGGGCCAGGTGGAGCAATCACGTGGGCCCCCAGGGGAAATCACGTGGGCCCCCAGGGGAAATCACGAGGGCCCCCAAGGCAAATCACGTGGGCCCCCAAGGGAAATCACGTGGGCCCCCAGGGGAAATCACGTGGGCCCCCAGGGGAAATCACCTGGGCCCCTAGGGGAAATCACGTGGGCCCCCAGGGGAAATCACGTGGGCCAGGTGGGGCAATCACGTGGGCCAGGTGGAGCAATCACGTGGGCCCCCAGTGGAAATCACGTGGGCCCCCAGGGGAAATCACGTGGGCCCCTAGGGGAAATCACGTGGGCCCCCAGGGGAAATCCCGTGGGCCAGGTGGGGCAATCAGGTGAGCCCACAGGTGAAATCACGTGGGCCCCCAGGGGAAATCACGGGGGCCCCCACGGGAAATCACGTGGTCCCACAGGGGAAATCACGTGGGCCTCCAGGGGAAATCAAGTGGGCCAGGTGGGGCAATCACGTGGGGCCCCAGGGGAAATCATGTGGGCCCCCAGGGGAAATCACGTGGGCCCCCAGGGGAAATCACGTGGGCCCCCAGGGGAAATCACGTGGGCCCCCAGGGGAAATCACGTGGGCCCCCAGGGGAAATCACGTGGGCCCCCAGGGGAAATCACGTGGGCCCCCAGGGGAAATCACGTGGGCCCCCAGGGGAAATCACGTGGGCCCCCGTGGGAAATCACGTGGGCCCCCAGGGGAAATAACGTGGGCCCCCAGGGGAAATCACGTGGGCCAGGTGGGGCAATCACGTGGGCCAGGTGGAGCAATCACGTGGGCCCCCAGGGGAAATCACGTGGGCCCCCAGGGGAAATCACGTGGGCCCCCAGGGGAAATCACGTGGGCCCCCAGGGGAAATCACGTGGGCCCCCAGGGGAAATCACGTGGGCCCCCAGGGGAAATCACGTGGGCCCCCAGGGGAAATCACGTGGGCCCCCAGGGGAAATCACGTGGGCCCCCAGGGGAAATCACGTGGGCCAGGTGGGGCAATCACGTGGGCCAGGTGGAGCAATCACGTGGGCCCCCAGGGGAAATCACGTGGGCCCCCAGGGGATATCACGTGGGTCCCCAGGGGAAATCACGTGGGCCAGGTGGGGCAATCACGTGGGCCAGGTGGGGCAATCACGTGGGCCCCCAGGGGAAATCACGAGGGCCCCCAGGGCAAATCACGTGGGCCACCAGGGGAAATCACGTGGGCCCCCAGGGGAAATCACGTGGGCCCCCAGGGGAAATCACGTGGGCCCCCAGGGGATATCACGTGGGCCCCCAGGGTAAATCACGTGGGCCCCCAGGGGAAATCACGTGGGCCCCCAGGGGAAATCACGTGGGCCCCCAGGGGAAATCACGTGGGCCCCCAGGGGAAATCACGTGGGCCAGGTGGGGCAATCACGTGGGCCAGGTGGGGCAATCACGTGGGCCAGGTGGAGCAATCACGTGGGCCCCCAGGGGAAATCACGTGGGCCCCCAGGGGAAATCACGTGGGCCCCCAGGGCAAATCACGTGGGCCGCCAGGGTAAATCACGTGGGCCCCCAGGGGAAATCACGTGGGCCCCCAGGGGAAATAACGTGGGCCCCCAGGGGAAATCACGTGGGCCCCCAGGGGAAATCACGTGGGCACCCAGGGGAAATCACGTGGGCCCCCAGGGGAAATCACGTGGGCCAGGTGGGGCAATCACGTGGGCCAGGTGGCGCAATCCCGTGGGCCCCCAGGGGAAATCACGAGGGCCCCCAGGGCAAATCACGTGGGCCCCCAGGGGAAATCACGTGGGCCAGGTGGGGCAATCACGTGGGCCAGGTGGAGCAATCACGTGGGCCCCCAGGGGATATCAGGTGGGCCCCCAGGGGAAATCACGTCGGCCCCCAGGGGAAATCACGTGGGCCCCCAGGGGAAATCAAGTGGGCCAGGTGGGGCAATCACGTGGGCCCCCAGGTGAAATCACGTGGGCCCCCAGGGGAAATCACGTGGGCCCCCACGGGAAATCACGTGGTCCCCCAGGGGAAATCACGTGGGCCTCCAGGGGAAATCACTTGGGCCAGGTGGGGCAATCACGTGGGGCCCCAGGGGAAATCACGTGGGCCCCCAGGGGAAATCACGTGGGCCCCCAGGGGAAATCACGTGGGCCCCCAGGGGAAATCACGTGGGCCAGGTGGGGCAATCACGTGGGCCAGGTGGGGCAATCACGTGGGCCAGGTGGAGCAATCACGTGGGCCAGGTGGAGCAATCACGTGGGCCCCCAGGGGAAATCACGTGGGCCCCCAGGGGAAATCACGAGGGCCCCCAAGGCAAATCACGTGGGCCCCCAAGGGAAATCACGTGGGCCCCCAGGGGAAATCACGTGGGCCCCCATTGGAAATCACGTGGGCCCCTAGGGGAAATCACGTGGGCCCCCAGGGGAAATCACGTGGGCCAGGTGGGGCAATCACGTGGGCCAGGTGGAGCAATCACGTGGGCCCCCAGTGGAAATCACGTGGGCCCCCAGGGGAAATCACGTGGGCCCCTAGGGGAAATCACGTGGGCCCCCAGGGGAAATCACGTGGGCCAGGTGGGGCAATCAGGTGAGCCCACAGGTGAAATCACGTGGGCCCCCAGGGGAAATCACGGGGGCCCCCACGGGAAATCACGTGGTCCCACAGGGGAAATCACGTGGGCCTCCAGGGGAAATCACGTGGGCCAGGTGGGGCAATCACGTGGGGCCCCAGGGGAAATCATGTGGGCCCCCAGGGGAAATCACGTGGGCCCCCAGGGGAAATCACGTGGGCCCCCAGGGGAAATCACGTGGGCCCCCAGGGGAAATCACGTGGGCCAGGTGGGGCAATCACGTGGGACCCCAGGTGAAATCACGTGGGCCCCCAGGGGAAATCACGTGGGCCTCCAGGGGAAATCACGTGGGCCAGGTGGGGCAATCACGTGGGGCCCCAGGGGAAATCATGTGGGCCCCCAGGGGAAATCACGTGGGCCCCCACGGGAAATCACGTGGGCCCCCAGGGGAAATTACGTGGGCCCCCAGGGGAAATCACGTGGGCCAGGTGGGGCAATCACATGGGCCAGGTGGAGCAATCACGTGGGCCCCCTGGGGAAATCACGTGGGCCCCCAGGGGAAATCACGTGGGCCCCCAGGGGAAATCACGTGGGCCCCCAGGGGAAATCACGTGGGCCCCCAGGGGAAATCACGTGGGCCCCCATGGGAAATCACGTGGGCCCCCAGGGGAAATAACGTGGGCCCCCAGGGGAAATCACGTGGGCCAGGTGGGGCAAACACGTGGGCCAGGTGGAGCAATCACGTGGGCCCCAGGGGAAATCACGTGGGCCCCCAGGGGAAATCACGTGGGCCCCCAGGGGAAATCACGTGGGCACCCAGGGGAAATCACGTGGGCCCCCAGGGGAAATCACGTGGGCCCCCAGGGGAAATCACGTGGGCCCCCAGGGGAAATCACGTGGGCCCCCAGGGGAAATCACGTGGGCCCCCAGGGGAAATCACGTGGGCCCCCAGGGGAAATCACGTGGGCCAGGTGGAGCAATCACGTGGGCCCCCAGGGGAAATCACGTGGGCCCCCAGGGGATATCACGTGGGTCCCCAGGGGAAATCACGTGGGCCAGGTGGGGCAATCACGTGGGCCAGGTGGGGCAATCACGTGGGCCCCCAGGGGAAATCACGAGGGCCCCCAGGGCAAATCACGTGGGCCACCAGGGGAAATCACGTGGGCCTCCAGGGGAAATCACGTGGGCCCCCAGGGGAAATCACGTGGGCCCCCAGGGGATATCACGTGGGCCCCCAGGGTAAATCACGTGGGCCCCCAGGGGAAATCAAGTGGGCCCCCAGGGGAAATCACGTGGGCCCCAGGGGAAATCACGTGGGCCCCCAGGGGAAATCACGTGGGCCAGGTGGGGCAATCACGTGGGCCAGGTGGGGCAATCACGTGGGCCAGGTGGAGCAATCACGTGGGCCCCCAGGGGAAATCACGTGGGCCCCCAGGGGAAATCACGTGGGCCCCCAGGGCAAATCACGTGGGCCGCCAGGGTAAATCACGTGGGCCCCCAGGGGAAATCACGTGGGCCCCCAGGGGAAATAACGTGGGCCCCCAGGGGAAATCACGTGGGCCCCCAGGGGAAATCACGTGGGCACCCAGGGGAAATCACGTGGACCCCCAGGGGAAATCACGTGGGCCAGGTGGGGCAATCACGTGGGCCAGGTGGGGCAATCCCGTGGGCCCCCAGGGGAAATCACGAGGGCCCCCAGGGCAAATCACGTGGGCCCCCAGGGGAAATCACGTGGGCCAGGTGGGGCAATCTCGTGGGCCAGGTGGAGCAATCACGTGGGCCCCCAGGGGATATCAGGTGGGCCCCCAGGGGAAATCACGTGGGCCCCCAGGGGAAATCACGTGGGCCCCCAGGGGAAATCAAGTGGGCCAGGTGGGGCAATCACGTGGGCCCCCAGGTGAAATCACGTGGGCCCCCAGGGGAAATCACGTGGGCCCCCACGGGAAATCACGTGGTCCCCCAGGGGAAATCACGTGGGCCTCCAGGGGAAATCACTTGGGCCAGGTGGGGCAATCACGTGGGGCCCCAGGGGAAATCACGTGGGCCCCCAGGGGAAATCACGTGGGCCCCCAGGGGAAATCACGTGGGCCCCCAGGGGAAATCACGTGGGCCCCCAGGGGAAATCACGTGGGCCAGGTGGGGCAATCACGTGGGCCAGGTGGGGCAATCCCGTGGGACCCCAGGGGAAATCACGAGGGCCCCCAGGGGAAATCACGTGGGCCCCCAGGGGAAATCACGAGGGCCCCCAAGGCAAATCACGTGGGCCCCCAAGGGAAATCACGTGGGCCCCCAGGGGAAATCACGTGGGCCCCCATTGGAAATCACGTGGGCCCCTAGGGGAAATCACGTGGGCCCCCAGGGGAAATCACGTGGGCCAGGTGGGGCAATCACGT
Organism: Rupicapra rupicapra; assembly: GCA_963981305.1. NCBI lineage: Eukaryota > Metazoa > Chordata > Mammalia > Artiodactyla > Bovidae > Rupicapra > Rupicapra rupicapra. Next base: position 95,834 of record CAXCFB010000042.1, on the reverse strand, counting down.
GGGCCAGGTGGAGCAATCACGTGGGCCCCCAGTGGAAATCACGTGGGCCCCCAGGGGAAATCACGTGGGCCCCTAGGGGAAATCACGTGGGCCCCCAGGGGAAATCACGTGGGCCAGGTGGGGCAATCAGGTGAGCCCACAGGTGAAATCACGTGGGCCCCCAGGGGAAATCACGGGGGCCCCCACGGGAAATCACGTGGTCCCACAGGGGAAATCACGTGGGCCTCCAGGGGAAATCACGTGGGCCAGGTGGGGCAATCACGTGGGGCCCCAGGGGAAATCATGTGGGCCCCCAGGGGAAATCACGTGGGCCCCCAGGGGAAATCACGTGGGCCCCCAGGGGAAATCCCGTGGGCCCCCAGGGGAAATCACGTGGGCCCCCAGGGGAAATCACGTGGGCCAGGTGGGGCAATCACGTGGGACCCCAGGTGAAATCACGTGGGCCCCCAGGGGAAATCACGTGGGCCTCCAGGGGAAATCACGTGGGCCAGGTGGGGCAATCACGTGGGGCCCCAGGGGAAATCATGTGGGCCCCCAGGGGAAATCACGTGGGCCCCCACGGGAAATCACGTGGGCCCCCAGGGGAAATTACGTGGGCCCCCAGTGGAAATCACGTGGGCCAGGTGGGGCAATCACATGGGCCAGGTGGAGCAATCACGTGGGCCCCCTGGGGAAATCACGTGGGCCCCCAGGGGAAATCACGTGGGCCCCCAGGGGAAATCACGTGGGCCCCCAGGGGAAATCACGTGGGCCCCCAGGGGAAATCACGTGGGCCCCCATGGGAAATCACGTGGGCCCCCAGGGGAAATAACGTGGGCCCCCAGGGGAAATCACGTGGGCCAGGTGGGGCAAACACGTGGGCCAGGTGGAGCAATCACGTGGGCCCCAGGGGAAATCACGTGGGCCCCCAGGGGAAATCACGTGGGCCCCCAGGGGAAATCACGTGGGCACCCAGGGGAAATCACGTGGGCCCCCAGGGGAAATCACGTGGGCCCCCAGGGGAAATCACGTGGGCCCCCAGGGGAAATCACGTGGGCCCCCAGGGGAAATCACGTGGGCCCCCAGGGGAAATCACGTGGGCCAGGTGGGGCAATCACGTGGGCCAGGTGGAGCAATCACGTGGGCCCCCAGGGGAAATCACGTGGGCCCCCAGGGGATATCACGTGGGTCCCCAGGGGAAATCACGTGGGCCAGGTGGGGCAATCACGTGGGCCAGGTGGGGCAATCACGTGGGCCCCCAGGGGAAATCACGAGGGCCCCCAGGGCAAATCACGTGGGCCACCAGGGGAAATCACGTGGGCCCCCAGGGGAAATCACGTGGGCCCCCAGGGGAAATCACGTGGGCCCCCAGGGGATATCACGTGGGCCCCCAGGGTAAATCACGTGGGCCCCCAGGGGAAATCAAGTGGGCCCCCAGGGGAAATCACGTGGGCCCCAGGGGAAATCACGTGGGCCACCTGGGGAAATCACTTGGGCCAGGTGGGGCAATCACGTGGGCCAGGTGGGGCAATCACGTGGGCCAGGTGGAGCAATCACGTGGGCCCCCAGGGGAAATCACGTGGGCCCCCAGGGGAAATCACGTGGGCCCCCAGGGCAAATCACGTGGGCCGCCAGGGTAAATCACGTGGGCCCCCAGGGGAAATCACGTGGGCCCCCAGGGGAAATAACGTGGGCCCCCAGGGGAAATCACGTGGGCCCCCAGGGGAAATCACGTGGGCACCCAGGGGAAATCACGTGGACCCCCAGGGGAAATCACGTGGGCCAGGTGGGGCAATCACGTGGGCCAGGTGGGGCAATCCCGTGGGCCCCCAGGGGAAATCACGAGGGCCCCCAGGGCAAATCACGTCGGCCCCCAGGGGAAATCACGTGGGCCAGGTGGGGCAATCACGTGGGCCAGGTGGAGCAATCACGTGGGCCCCCAGGGGATATCAGGTGGGCCCCCAGGGGAAATCACGTGGGCCCCCAGGGGAAATCACGTGGGCCCCCAGGGGAAATCAAGTGGGCCAGGTGGGGCAATCACGTGGGCCCCCAGGTGAAATCACGTGGGCCCCCAGGGGAAATCACGTGGGCCCCCACGGGAAATCACGTGGTCCCCCAGGGGAAATCACGTGGGCCTCCAGGGGAAATCACTTGGGCCAGGTGGGGCAATCACGTGGGGCCCCAGGGGAAATCACGTGGGCCCCCAGGGGAAATCACGTGGGCCCCCAGGGGAAATCACGTGGGCCCCCAGGGGAAATCACGTGGGCCCCCAGGGGAAATCACGTGGGCCAGGTGGGGCAATCACGTGGGCCAGGTGGGGCAATCCCGTGGGACCCCAGGGGAAATCACGAGGGCCCCCAGGGGAAATCACGTGGGCCCCCAGGGGAAATCACGTGGGCCCCCAGGGGAAATCACGTGGGCCCCCAGGGGAAATCACGTGGGCCCCCAGGGGAAATCACGTGGGCCAGGTGGGGCAATCACGTGGGCCAGGTGGAGCAATCACATGGGCCCCCAGGGGAAATCACGGGGGCCCCCAGGGGAAATCACGTGGGCCCCCAGGGGAAATCACGTGGGCCCCCAGGGGAAATCAAGTGGGCCAGGTGGGGAATCACGTGGGCCCCCAGGTGAAATCACGTGGGCCCCCAGGGGAAATCACGAGGGGCGCCACGGGAAATCACGTGGTCCCCCAGGGGAAATCACGTGGGCCTCCAGGGGAAATCACGTGGGCCAGGTGGGGCAATCACGTGGGGCCCCAGGGGAAATCACGTGAGCCCCCAGGGGAAATCACGTGGGCCCCCAGGGGAAATCACGTGGGCCCCCAGGGGAAATCACGTGGGCCCCCAGGGGAAATCACGTGGGCCCCCAGGGGAAATCACGTGGGCCAGGTGGGGCAATCACGTGGACCCCCAGGTGAAATCACGTGGGCCCCCAGGGGAAATCACGTGAGCCCCCACGGGAAATCACGTGGTCCCCCAGGGGAAATCACGTGGGCCTCCAGGGGAAATCACGTGGGCCAGGTGGGGCAATCACGTGGGGCCCCAGGGGAAATCACGTGGGCCCCCAGGGGAAATCTCGTGGGTCCCCAGGGGAAATCACGTGGGCCCCCAGGGGAAATCACGTGGGCCCCCAGGGGAAATCACGTGGGCCAGGTGGGGCAATCAGGTGAGCCCACAGGTGAAATCACGTGGGCCCCCAGGGGAAATCACGGGGGCCCCCACGGGAAATCACGTGGTCCCACAGGGGAAATCACGTGGGCCTCCAGGGGAAATCACGTGGGCCAGGTGGGGCAATCACGTGGGGCCCCAGGGGAAATCATGTGGGCCCCCAGGGGAAATCACGTGGGCCCCCAGGGGAAATCACGTGGGCCCCCAGGGGAAATCACGTGGGCCCCCAGGGGAAATCACGTGGGCCAGGTGGGGCAATCACGTGGGACCCCAGGTGAAATCACGTGGGCCCCCAGGGGAAATCACGTGGGCCTCTAGGGGAAATCACGTGGGCCAGGTGGGGCAATCACGTGGGGCCCCAGGGGAAATCATGTGGGCCCCCAGGGGAAATCACGTGGGCCCCCACGGGAAATCACGTGGGCCCCCAGGGGAAATTACGTGGGCCCCCAGGGGAAATCACGTGGGCCAGGTGGGGCAATCACATGGGCCAGGTGGAGCAATCACGTGGGCCCCCTGGGGAAATCACGTGGGCCCCCAGGGGAAATCACGTGGGCCCCCAGGGGAAATCACGTGGGCCCCCAGGGGAAATCACGTGGGCCCCCAGGGGAAATCACGTGGGCACCCATGGGAAATCACGTGGGCCCCCAGGGGAAATAACGTGGGCCCCCAGGGGAAATCACGTGGGCCAGGTGGGGCAAACACGTGGGCCAGGTGGAGCAATCACGTGGGCCCCAGGGGAAATCACGTGGGCCCCCAGGGGAAATCACGTGGGCCCCCAGGGGAAATCACGTGGGCACCCAGGGGAAATCACGTGGGCCCCCAGGGGAAATCACGTGGGCCCCCAGGGGAAATCACGTGGGCCCCCAGGGGAAATCACGTGGGCCCCCAGGGGAAATCACGTGGGCCCCCAGGGGAAATCACGTGGGCCAGGTGGGGCAATCACGTGGGCCAGGTGGAGCAATCACGTGGGCCCCCAGGGGAAATCACGTGGGCCCCCAGGGGATATCACGTGGGTCCCCAGGGGAAATCACGTGGGCCAGGTGGGGCAATCACGTGGGCCAGGTGGGGCAATCACGTGGGCCCCCAGGGGAAATCACGAGGGCCCCCAGGGCAAATCACGTGGGCCACCAGGGGAAATCACGTGGGCCTCCAGGGGAAATCACGTGGGCCCCCAGGGGAAATCACGTGGGCCCCCAGGGGATATCACGTGGGCCCCCAGGGTAAATCACATGGGCCCCCAGGGGAAATCAAGTGGGCCCCCAGGGGAAATCACGTGGGCCCCAGGGGAAATCACGTGGGCCCCCAGGGGAAATCACGTGGGCCAGGTGGGGCAATCACGTGGGCCAGGTGGGGCAATCACGTGGGCCAGGTGGAGCAATCACGTGGGCCCCCAGGGGAAATCACGTGGGCCCCCAGGGGAAATCACGTGGGCCCCCAGGGCAAATCACGTGGGCCGCCAGGGTAAATCACGTGGGCCCCCAGGGGAAATCACGTGGGCCCCCAGGGGAAATAACGTGGGCCCCCAGGGGAAATCACGTGGGCCCCCAGGGGAAATCACGTGGGCACCCAGGGGAAATCACGTGGACCCCCAGGGGAAATCACGTGGGCCAGGTGGGGCAATCACGTGGGCCAGGTGGGGCAATCCCGTGGGCCCCCAGGGGAAATCACGAGGGCCCCCAGGGCAAATCACGTGGGCCCCCAGGGGAAATCACGTGGGCCAGGTGGGGCAATCACGTGGGCCAGGTGGAGCAATCACGTGGGCCCCCAGGGGATATCAGGTGGGCCCCCAGGGGAAATCACGTGGGCCCCCAGGGGAAATCACGTGGGCCCCCAGGGGAAATCAAGTGGGCCAAGTGGGGCAATCACGTGGGCCCCCAGGTGAAATCACGTGGGCCCCCAGGGGAAATCACGTGGGCCCCCACGGGAAATCACGTGGTCCCCCAGGGGAAATCACGTGGGCCTCCAGGGGAAATCACTTGGGCCAGGTGGGGCAATCACGTGGGGCCCCAGGGGAAATCACGTGGGCCCCCAGGGGAAATCACGTGGGCCCCCAGGGGAAATCACGTGGGCCCCCAGGGGAAATCACGTGGGCCCCCAGGGGAAATCACGTGGGCCAGGTGGGGCAATCACGTGGGCCAGGTGGGGCAATCCCGTGGGACCCCAGGGGAAATCACGAGGGCCCCCAGGGGAAATCACGTGGGCCCCCAGGGGAAATCACGAGGGCCCCCAAGGCAAATCACGTGGGCCCCCAAGGGAAATCACGTGGGCCCCCAGGGGAAATCACGTGGGCCCCCATTGGAAATCACGTGGGCCCCTAGGGGAAATCACGTGGGCCCCCAGGGGAAATCACGTGGGCCAGGTGGGGCAATCACGTGGGCCAGGTGGAGCAATCACGTGGGCCCCCAGTGGAAATCACGTGGGCCCCCAGGGGAAATCACGTGGGCCCCTAGGGGAAATCACGTGGGCCCCCAGGGGAAATCACGTGGGCCAGGTGGGGCAATCAGGTGAGCCCACAGGTGAAATCACGTGGGCCCCCAGGGGAAATCACGGGGGCCCCCACGGGAAATCACGTGGTCCCACAGGGGAAATCACGTGGGCCTCCAGGGGAAATCACGTGGGCCAGGTGGGGCAATCACGTGGGGCCCCAGGGGAAATCATGTGGGCCCCCAGGGGAAATCACGTGGGCCCCCAGGGGAAATCACGTGGGCCCCCAGGGGAAATCACGTGGGCCCCCAGGGGAAATCACGTGGGCCCCCAGGGGAAATCACGTGGGCCAGGTGGGGCAATCACGTGGGACCCCAGGTGAAATCACGTGGGCCCCCAGGGGAAATCACGTGGGCCTCCAGGGGAAATCACGTGGGCCAGGTGGGGCAATCACGTGGGGCCCCAGGGGAAATCATGTGGGCCCCCAGGGGAAATCACGTGGGCCCCCACGGGAAATCACGTGGGCCCCCAGGGGAAATTACGTGGGCCCCCAGTGGAAATCACGTGGGCCAGGTGGGGCAATCACATGGGCCAGGTGGAGCAATCACGTGGGCCCCCTGGGGAAATCACGTGGGCCCCCAGGGGAAATCACGTGGGCCCCCAGGGGAAATCACGTGGGCCCCCAGGGGAAATCACGTGGGCCCCCAGGGGAAATCACGTGGGCCCCCATGGGAAATCACGTGGGCCCCCAGGGGAAATAACGTGGGCCCCCAGGGGAAATCACGTGGGCCAGGTGGGGCAAACACGTGGGCCAGGTGGAGCAATCACGTGGGCCCCAGGGGAAATCACGTGGGCCCCCAGGGGAAATCACGTGGGCCCCCAGGGGAAATCACGTGGGCACCCAGGGGAAATCACGTGGGCCCCCAGGGGAAATCACGTGGGCCCCCAGGGGAAATCACGTGGGCCCCCAGGGGAAATCACGTGGGCCCCCAGGGGAAATCACGTGGGCCCCCAGGGGAAATCACGTGGGCCAGGTGGGGCAATCACGTGGGCCAGGTGGAGCAATCACGTGGGCCCCCAGGGGAAATCACGTGGGCCCCCAGGGGATATCACGTGGGTCCCCAGGGGAAATCACGTGGGCCAGGTGGGGAAATCACGTGGGCCAGGTGGGGCAATCACGTGGGCCCCCAGGGGAAATCACGAGGGCCCCCAGGGCAAATCACGTGGGCCACCAGGGGAAATCACGTGGGCCCCCAGGGGAAATCACGTGGGCCCCCAGGGGAAATCACGTGGGCCCCCAGGGGATATCACGTGGGCCCCCAGGGTAAATCACGTGGGCCCCCAGGGGAAATCAAGTGGGCCCCCAGGGGAAATCACGTGGGCCCCAGGGGAAATCACGTGGGCCCCCAGGGGAAATCACGTGGGCCAGGTGGGGCAATCACGTGGGCCAGGTGGGGCAATCACGTGGGCCAGGTGGAGCAATCACGTGGGCCCCCAGGGGAAATCACGTGGGCCCCCAGGGGAAATCACGTGGGCCCCCAGGGCAAATCACGTGGGCCGCCAGGGTAAATCACGTGGGCCCCCAGGGGAAATCACGTGGGCCCCCAGGGGAAATAACGTGGGCCCCCAGGGGAAATCACGTGGGCCCCCAGGGGAAATCACGTGGGCACCCAGGGGAAATCACGTGGACCCCCAGGGGAAATCACGTGGGCCAGGTGGGGCAATCACGTGGGCCAGGTGGGGCAATCCCGTGGGCCCCCAGGGGAAATCACGAGGGCCCCCAGGGCAAATCACGTGGGCCCCCAGGGGAAATCACGTGGGCCAGGTGGGGCAATCACGTGGGCCAGGTGGAGCAATCACGTGGGCCCCCAGGGGATATCAGGTGGGCCCCCAGGGGAAATCACGTGGGCCCCCAGGGGAAATCACGTGGGCCCCCAGGGGAAATCAAGTGGGCCAGGTGGGGCAATCACGTGGGCCCCCAGGTGAAATCACGTGGGCCCCCAGGGGAAATCACGTGGGCCCCCACGGGAAATCACGTGGTCCCCCAGGGGAAATCACGTGGGCCTCCAGGGGAAATCACTTGGGCCAGGTGGGGCAATCACGTGGGGCCCCAGGGGAAATCACGTGGGCCCCCAGGGGAAATCACGTGGGCCCCCAGGGGAAATCACGTGGGCCCCCAGGGGAAATCACGTGGGCCCCCAGGGGAAATCACGTGGGCCAGGTGGGGCAATCACGTGGGCCAGGTGGGGCAATCCCGTGGGACCCCAGGGGAAATCACGAGGGCCCCCAGGGGAAATCACGTGGGCCCCCAGGGGAAATCACGTGGGCCCCCAGGGGAAATCACGTGGGCCCCCAGGGGAAATCACGTGGGCCCCCAGGGGAAATCACGTGGGCCAGGTGGGGCAATCACGTGGGCCAGGTGGTGCAATCACGTGGGCCCCCAGGGGAAATCACGGGGGCCCCCAGGGGAAATCACGTGGGCCCCCAGGGGAAATCACGTGGGCCCCCAGGGGAAATCAAGTGGGCCAGGTGGGGAATCACGTGGGCCCCCAGGTGAAATCACGTGGGCCCCCAGGGGAAATCACGAGGGGCCCCACGGGAAATCACGTGGTCCCCCAGGGGAAATCACGTGGGCCTCCAGGGGAAATCACGTGGGCCAGGTGGGGCAATCACGTGGGGCCCCAGGGGAAATCACGTGAGCCCCCAGGGGAAATCACGTGGGCCCCCAGGGGAAATCACGTGGGCCCCCAGGGGAAATCACGTGGGCCCCCAGGGGAAATCACGTGGGCCCCCAGGGGAAATCACGTGGGCCAGGTCGGGCAATCACGTGGACCCCCAGGTGAAATCACGTGGGCCCCCAGGGGAAATCACGTGAGCCCCCACGGGAAATCACGTGGTCCCCCAGGGGAAATCACGTGGGCCTCCAGGGGAAATCACGTGGGCCAGGTGGGGCAATCACGTGGGGCCCCAGGGGAAATCACGTGGGCCCCCAGGGGAAATCTCGTGGGTCCCCAGGGGAAATCATGTGGGCCCCCAGGGGAAATCACGTGGGCCCCCAGGGGAAATCACGTGGTCCCCCAGGGGAAATCACGTGGGCCCCCACGGGAAATCACGTGGTCCCCCAGGGGAAATCACGTGGGCCTCCAGGGGAAATCACGTGGGCCAGGTGGGGCAATCACGAGAGGCCCCAGGGGAAATCACGTGGGCCCCCGGGGGAAATCACGTGGGCCCCCAGGGGAAATCACGTGGGCCCCCAGGGGAAATCACGTGGGCCCCCAGGGGAAATCACGTGGGCCCCCAGGGGAAATCACGTGGGACCCCAGGGGAAATCACGTGGGCCAGGTGAGGCAATCATGTGGGCCAGGTGGAGCAATCACGTGGGCCCCCAGGGGAAATCACGTGGGCCCCCAGGTGAAATCACGTGGGCCCCCAGGGTAAATCACGTGGGCCCCCAGGGGAAATCACGTGGGCCCCCAGGGGAAATCACGTGGGCCCCCAGGGGAAATCACGTGGGCCCCCAGGGGAAATCACGTGGGCCCCCAGCGGAAATCCCGTAGGCCCCCAGGGGAAATCCCGTGGGCCCCCAGGGGAAATCACGTGGGCCAGGTGGGGCAATCACGTGGGCCAGGTGGAGCAATCACGTGGGCCCCCAGGGGAAATCACGTGGGCCCCAGGGGAAATCACGTGGGCCCCCAGGGGAAATCACGTGGGCCAGGTGGGGCAATCACATGGGCCAGGTGGGGCAATCACGTGGGGCCCCAGGGGAAATCACGAGAGCCCCCAGGGCAAATCACGTGGGCCCCCAGGGGAAATCACGTGGGCCCCCAGGGGAAATCACGTGGGCCCCCAGGGGAAATCACGTGGGCCCCCAGGGGAAATCACGTGGGCCCCCAGGGGAAATCACGTGGGCCAGGTGGGGCAATCACGTGGGCCAGGTGGGGCAATCACGTGGGCCAGGAGGAGCAATCACGTGGGCCCCCAGGTGAAATCACGTGGGCCTCCAGGGGAAATCACGTGGGCCAGGTGGGGCAATCACGTGGGGCCCCAGGGGAAATCACGTGGGCCCCCAGGGGAAATCTCGTGGGCCCCCAGGGGAAATCATGTGGGCCCCCAGGGGAAATCACGTGGGCCCCCAGGGGAAATCACGTGGGCCCCCAGGGGAAATCACGTGGGCCAGGTGGGGCAATCACGTGGGCCAGGTGGAGCAATCACGTGGGCCCCCAGGGGAAATCACGTGGGCCCCCAGGGGAAATCACGTGGAGCCCCAGGGGAAATCACGTGGGCCCCCAGGGGAAATCACGTGGGCCAGGTGGGAAATCACGTGGGCCCCCAGGTGAAATCACGTGGGCCCCCAGGGGAAATCACGTGGGCCAGGTGTGGCAATCACGTGGGCCAGGTGGGGCAATCACGTGGGCCAGGTGGAGCAATCACGTGGGCCCCCAGGGGAAATCACGTGGGCCCCCAGGGGAAATCACGTGGGCCCCCAGGGCAAATCACGTGGGCCGCCAGGGGAAATCACGTGGGCCCCAATGGGAAATCACGTGGGCCCCCAGGGGAAATAACGTGGGCCCCCAGGGGAAATCACGTGGGCCCCCAGGGGAAATCACGTGGGCCCCCAGGGGAAATCACGTGGGCCAGGTGGGGCAATCACGTGGGCCAGGTGGAGCAATCACGTGGGCCCCCAGTGGAAATCACGTGGGCCCCCAGGGGAAATCACGTGGGCCCCCAGGGGAAATCACGTGGGCCCCCAGGGGAAATCACGTGGGCCAGGTGGGGCAATCACGTGAGCCCCCAGGTGAAATCACGTGGGCCCCCAGGGGAAATCACGTGGGCCCCCACGGGAAATCACGTGGTCCCCCAGGGACAATCTCGTGGGCCTCCAAGGGAAATCACGTGGGCCAGGTGGGGCAATCATTTGGGGCCCCAGGGGAAATCATGTGGGCCCCCAGGGGAAATCACGTGGGCCCCCAGGGGAAATCACGTGGGCCCCCAGGGGAAATCACATGGGCCCCCAGGGGAAATCACGTGGGCCAGGTGGGGCAATCACGTGGGCCCCCACGGGAAATCACGTGGGCCCCCAGGGGAAATTACGTGGGCCCCCAGGGGAAATCACGTGGGCCAGGTGGGGCAATCACGTGGGCCAGGTGGAGCAATCACGTTGGCCCCCAGGGGAAATCACGTGGGCCCCCAGGGGAAATCACGTGGGCCCCCAGGGGAAATCATGTGAGCCCCCAGGGGAAATCACGTGGGCCCCCAGGGGAAATCACGTGGGCACCAAGGGGAAATCACGTGGGACCCCAGGGGAAATCACGTGGGCCCCCAGGGGGAATCACGTGGGCCCCCAGGGGAAATCACGTGGGCCCCCAGGGGAAATCACGTGGACCCCAGGGGAAATCACGTGGGCCAGGTGGGGCAATCACGTGGGCCAGGTGGAGCAATCACGTGGGCCCCCAGGGGAAATCACGTGGGCCCCCAGGGGAAATCACGTGGGCCCCCAGGGGAAATCACGTGGGCCAGGTGGGGCAATCACGTGGGCCAGGTGGGGCAATCACGTGGGCCAGGTGGAGCAATCACGTGGGCCCCCAGGGGAAATCACGTGGGCCCCCAGGGGAAATCACGTGGGCCCCCAGGGGAAATCACGTGGGCCAGGTGGGGCAATCACGTGGGCCAGGTGGAGCAATCACGTGGGCCCCCAGGGGAAATCACGTGGGCCCCCAAGGGAAATCACGTGGGCCCCCAGGGGAAATCACGTGGGCCCCCGGGGGAAATCACGTGGGCCCCCGGGGGAATCACGTGGGCCCCCGGGGGAAATCACGTGGGCCCCCGGGGGAAATCACGTGGGCCCCCGGGGGAAATCACGTGGGCCAGGTGGGGCAATCACGTGGGCCAGGTGGGGCAATCACGTGGGCCAGGTGGAGCAATCACGTGGGCCCCCAGGGGAAATCACGTGGGCCCCCAGGGGAAATCACGTGGGCCCCCAGGGCAAATCACGTGGGCCGCCAGGGGAAATCACGTGGGCCCCCATGGGAAATCACGTGGGCCCCCAGGGGAAATCACGTGGGCCCCCAGGGGAAATCACGTGGGCCAGGTGGGGCAATCACGTGGGCCAGGTGGAGCAATCACATGGGCCCCCAGGGGAAATCACGGGGGCCCCCAGGGGAAATCACGTGGGCCCCCAGGGGAAATCACGTGGGCCCCCAGGGGAAATCAAGTGGGCCAGGTGGGGAATCACGTGGGCCCCCAGGTGAAATCACGTGGGCCCCCAGGGGAAATCACGAGGGGCGCCACGGGAAATCACGTGGTCCCCCAGGGGAAATCACGTGGGCCTCCAGGGGAAATCACGTGGGCCAGGTGGGGCAATCACGTGGGGCCCCAGGGGAAATCACGTGAGCCCCCAGGGGAAATCACGTGGGCCCCCAGGGGAAATCACGTGGGCCCCCAGGGGAAATCACGTGGGCCCCCAGGGGAAATCACGTGGGCCCCCAGGGGAAATCACGTGGGCCAGGTGGGGCAATCACGTGGACCCCCAGGTGAAATCACGTGGGCCCCCAGGGGAAATCACGTGAGCCCCCACGGGAAATCACGTGGTCCCCCAGGGGAAATCACGTGGGCCTCCAGGGGAAATCACGTGGGCCAGGTGGGGCAATCACGTGGGGCCCCAGGGGAAATCACGTGGGCCCCCAGGGGAAATCTCGTGGGTCCCCAGGGGAAATCATGTGGGCCCCCAGGGGAAATCACGTGGGCCCCCAGGGGAAATCACGTGGGCCAGGTGGGGCAATCAGGTGAGCCCACAGGTGAAATCACGTGGGCCCCCAGGGGAAATCACGGGGGCCCCCACGGGAAATCACGTGGTCCCACAGGGGAAATCACGTGGGCCTCCAGGGGAAATCACGTGGGCCAGGTGGGGCAATCACGTGGGGCCCCAGGGGAAATCATGTGGGCCCCCAGGGGAAATCACGTGGGCCCCCAGGGGAAATCACGTGGGCCCCCAGGGGAAATCACGTGGGCCCCCAGGGGAAATCACGTGGGCCAGGTGGGGCAATCACGTGGGACCCCAGGTGAAATCACGTGGGCCCCCAGGGGAAATCACGTGGGCCTCCAGGGGAAATCACGTGGGCCAGGTGGGGCAATCACGTGGGGCCCCAGGGGAAATCATGTGGGCCCCCAGGGGAAATCACGTGGGCCCCCACGGGAAATCACGTGGGCCCCCAGGGGAAATTACGTGGGCCCCCAGGGGAAATCACGTGGGCCAGGTGGGGCAATCACATGGGCCAGGTGGAGCAATCACGTGGGCCCCCTGGGGAAATCACGTGGGCCCCCAGGGGAAATCACGTGGGCCCCCAGGGGAAATCACGTGGGCCCCCAGGGGAAATCACGTGGGCCCCCAGGGGAAATCACGTGGGCACCCATGGGAAATCACGTGGGCCCCCAGGGGAAATAACGTGGGCCCCCAGGGGAAATCACGTGGGCCAGGTGGGGCAAACACGTGGGCCAGGTGGAGCAATCACGTGGGCCCCAGGGGAAATCACGTGGGCCCCCAGGGGAAATCACGTGGGCCCCCAGGGGAAATCACGTGGGCACCCAGGGGAAATCACGTGGGCCCCCAGGGGAAATCACGTGGGCCCCCAGGGGAAATCACGTGGGCCCCCAGGGGAAATCACGTGGGCCCCCAGGGGAAATCACGTGGGCCCCCAGGGGAAATCACGTGGGCCAGGTGGGGCAATCACGTGGGCCAGGTGGAGCAATCACGTGGGCCCCCAGGGGAAATCACGTGGGCCCCCAGGGGATATCACGTGGGTCCCCAGGGGAAATCACGTGGGCCAGGTGGGGCAATCACGTGGGCCAGGTGGGGCAATCACGTGGGCCCCCAGGGGAAATCACGAGGGCCCCCAGGGCAAATCACGTGGGCCACCAGGGGAAATCACGTGGGCCTCCAGGGGAAATCACGTGGGCCCCCAGGGGAAATCACGTGGGCCCCCAGGGGATATCACGTGGGCCCCCAGGGTAAATCACATGGGCCCCCAGGGGAAATCAAGTGGGCCCCCAGGGGAAATCACGTGGGCCCCAGGGGAAATCACGTGGGCCCCCAGGGGAAATCACGTGGGCCAGGTGGGGCAATCACGTGGGCCAGGTGGGGCAATCACGTGGGCCAGGTGGAGCAATCACGTGGGCCCCCAGGGGAAATCACGTGGGCCCCCAGGGGAAATCACGTGGGCCCCCAGGGCAAATCACGTGGGCCGCCAGGGTAAATCACGTGGGCCCCCAGGGGAAATCACGTGGGCCCCCAGGGGAAATAACGTGGGCCCCCAGGGGAAATCACGTGGGCCCCCAGGGGAAATCACGTGGGCACCCAGGGGAAATCACGTGGACCCCCAGGGGAAATCACGTGGGCCAGGTGGGGCAATCACGTGGGCCAGGTGGGGCAATCCCGTGGGCCCCCAGGGGAAATCACGAGGGCCCCCAGGGCAAATCACGTGGGCCCCCAGGGGAAATCACGTGGGCCAGGTGGGGCAATCACGTGGGCCAGGTGGAGCAATCACGTGGGCCCCCAGGGGATATCAGGTGGGCCCCCAGGGGAAATCACGTGGGCCCCCAGGGGAAATCACGTGGGCCCCCAGGGGAAATCAAGTGGGCCAAGTGGGGCAATCACGTGGGCCCCCAGGTGAAATCACGTGGGCCCCCAGGGGAAATCACGTGGGCCCCCACGGGAAATCACGTGGTCCCCCAGGGGAAATCACGTGGGCCTCCAGGGGAAATCACTTGGGCCAGGTGGGGCAATCACGTGGGGCCCCAGGGGAAATCACGTGGGCCCCCAGGGGAAATCACGTGGGCCCCCAGGGGAAATCACGTGGGCCCCCAGGGGAAATCACGTGGGCCCCCAGGGGAAATCACGTGGGCCAGGTGGGGCAATCACGTGGGCCAGGTGGGGCAATCCCGTGGGACCCCAGGGGAAATCACGAGGGCCCCCAGGGGAAATCACGTGGGCCCCCAGGGGAAATCACGAGGGCCCCCAAGGCAAATCACGTGGGCCCCCAAGGGAAATCACGTGGGCCCCCAGGGGAAATCACGTGGGCCCCCATTGGAAATCACGTGGGCCCCTAGGGGAAATCACGTGGGCCCCCAGGGGAAATCACGTGGGCCAGGTGGGGCAATCACGTGGGCCAGGTGGAGCAATCACGTGGGCCCCCAGTGGAAATCACGTGGGCCCCCAGGGGAAATCACGTGGGCCCCTAGGGGAAATCACGTGGGCCCCCAGGGGAAATCACGTGGGCCAGGTGGGGCAATCAGGTGAGCCCACAGGTGAAATCACGTGGGCCCCCAGGGGAAATCACGGGGGCCCCCACGGGAAATCACGTGGTCCCACAGGGGAAATCACGTGGGCCTCCAGGGGAAATCACGTGGGCCAGGTGGGGCAATCACGGGGGCCCCAGGGGAAATCATGTGGGCCCCCAGGGGAAATCACGTGGGCCCCCAGGGGAAATCACGTGGGCCCCCAGGGGAAATCACGTGGGCCCCCAGGGGAAATCACGTGGGCCCCCAGGGGAAATCACGTGGGCCAGGTGGGGCAATCACGTGGGACCCCAGGTGAAATCACGTGGGCCCCCAGGGGAAATCACGTGGGCCTCCAGGGGAAATCACGTGGGCCAGGTGGGGCAATCACGTGGGGCCCCAGGGGAAATCATGTGGGCCCCCAGGGGAAATCACGTGGGCCCCCACGGGAAATCACGTGGGCCCCCAGGGGAAATTACGTGGGCCCCCAGTGGAAATCACGTGGGCCAGGTGGGGCAATCACATGGGCCAGGTGGAGCAATCACGTGGGCCCCCTGGGGAAATCACGTGGGCCCCCAGGGGAAATCACGTGGGCCCCCAGGGGAAATCACGTGGGCCCCCAGGGGAAATCACGTGGGCCCCCAGGGGAAATCACGTGGGCCCCCATGGGAAATCACGTGGGCCCCCAGGGGAAATAACGTGGGCCCCCAGGGGAAATCACGTGGGCCAGGTGGGGCAAACACGTGGGCCAGGTGGAGCAATCACGTGGGCCCCAGGGGAAATCACGTGGGCCCCCAGGGGAAATCACGTGGGCCCCCAGGGGAAATCACGTGGGCACCCAGGGGAAATCACGTGGGCCCCCAGGGGAAATCACGTGGGCCCCCAGGGGAAATCACGTGGGCCCCCAGGGGAAATCACGTGGGCCCCCAGGGGAAATCACGTGGGCCCCCAGGGGAAATCACGTGGGCCAGGTGGGGCAATCACGTGGGCCAGGTGGAGCAATCACGTGGGCCCCCAGGGGAAATCACGTGGGCCCCCAGGGGATATCACGTGGGTCCCCAGGGGAAATCACGTGGGCCAGGTGGGGAAATCACGTGGGCCAGGTGGGGCAATCACGTGGGCCCCCAGGGGAAATCACGAGGGCCCCCAGGGCAAATCACGTGGGCCACCAGGGGAAATCACGTGGGCCCCCAGGGGAAATCACGTGGGCCCCCAGGGGAAATCACGTGGGCCCCCAGGGGATATCACGTGGGCCCCCAGGGTAAATCACGTGGGCCCCCAGGGGAAATCAAGTGGGCCCCCAGGGGAAATCACGTGGGCCCCAGGGGAAATCACGTGGGCCCCCAGGGGAAATCACGTGGGCCAGGTGGGGCAATCACGTGGGCCAGGTGGGGCAATCACGTGGGCCAGGTGGAGCAATCACGTGGGCCCCCAGGGGAAATCACGTGGGCCCCCAGGGGAAATCACGTGGGCCCCCAGGGCAAATCACGTGGGCCGCCAGGGTAAATCACGTGGGCCCCCAGGGGAAATCACGTGGGCCCCCAGGGGAAATAACGTGGGCCCCCAGGGGAAATCACGTGGGCCCCCAGGGGAAATCACGTGGGCACCCAGGGGAAATCACGTGGACCCCCAGGGGAAATCACGTGGGCCAGGTGGGGCAATCACGTGGGCCAGGTGGGGCAATCCCGTGGGCCCCCAGGGGAAATCACGAGGGCCCCCAGGGCAAATCACGTGGGCCCCCAGGGGAAATCACGTGGGCCAGGTGGGGCAATCACGTGGGCCAGGTGGAGCAATCACGTGGGCCCCCAGGGGATATCAGGTGGGCCCCCAGGGGAAATCACGTGGGCCCCCAGGGGAAATCACGTGGGCCCCCAGGGGAAATCAAGTGGGCCAGGTGGGGCAATCACGTGGGGCCCCCAGGTGAAATCACGTGGGCCCCCAGGGGAAATCACGTGGGCCCCCACGGGAAATCACGTGGTCCCCCAGGGGAAATCACGTGGGCCTCCAGGGGAAATCACTTGGGCCAGGTGGGGCAATCACGTGGGGCCCCAGGGGAAATCACGTGGGCCCCCAGGGGAAATCACGTGGGCCCCCAGGGGAAATCACGTGGGCCCCCAGGGGAAATCACGTGGGCCCCCAGGGGAAATCACGTGGGCCAGGTGGGGCAATCACGTGGGCCAGGTGGGGCAATCCCGTGGGACCCCAGGGGAAATCACGAGGGCCCCCAGGGGAAATCACGTGGGCCCCCAGGGGAAATCACGTGGGCCCCCAGGGGAAATCACGTGGGCCCCCAGGGGAAATCACGTGGGCCCCCAGGGGAAATCACGTGGGCCAGGTGGGGCAATCACGTGGGCCAGGTGGTGCAATCACGTGGGCCCCCAGGGGAAATCACGGGGGCCCCCAGGGGAAATCACGTGGGCCCCCAGGGGAAATCACGTGGGCCCCCAGGGGAAATCAAGTGGGCCAGGTGGGGAATCACGTGGGCCCCCAGGTGAAATCACGTGGGCCCCCAGGGGAAATCACGAGGGGCCCCACGGGAAATCACGTGGTCCCCCAGGGGAAATCACGTGGGCCTCCAGGGGAAATCACGTGGGCCAGGTGGGGCAATCACGTGGGGCCCCAGGGGAAATCACGTGAGCCCCCAGGGGAAATCACGTGGGCCCCCAGGGGAAATCACGTGGGCCCCCAGGGGAAATCACGTGGGCCCCCAGGGGAAATCACGTGGGCCCCCAGGGGAAATCACGTGGGCCAGGTGGGGCAATCACGTGGACCCCCAGGTGAAATCACGTGGGCCCCCAGGGGAAATCACGTGAGCCCCCACGGGAAATCACGTGGTCCCCCAGGGGAAATCACGTGGGCCTCCAGGGGAAATCACGTGGGCCAGGTGGGGCAATCACGTGGGGCCCCAGGGGAAATCACGTGGGCCCCCAGGGGAAATCTCGTGGGTCCCCAGGGGAAATCATGTGGGCCCCCAGGGGAAATCACGTGGGCCCCCAGGGGAAATCACGTGGTCCCCCAGGGGAAATCACGTGGGCCCCCACGGGAAATCACGTGGTCCCCCAGGGGAAATCACGTGGGCCTCCAGGGGAAATCACGTGGGCCAGGTGGGGCAATCACGAGAGGCCCCAGGGGAAATCACGTGGGCCCCCGGGGGAAATCACGTGGGCCCCCAGGGGAAATCACGTGGGCCCCCAGGGGAAATCACGTGGGCCCCCAGGGGAAATCACGTGGGCCCCCAGGGGAAATCACGTGGGACCCCAGGGGAAATCACGTGGGCCAGGTGAGGCAATCATGTGGGCCAGGTGGAGCAATCACGTGGGCCCCCAGGGGAAATCACGTGGGCCCCCAGGTGAAATCACGTGGGCCCCCAGGGTAAATCACGTGGGCCCCCAGGGGAAATCACGTGGGCCCCCAGGGGAAATCACGTGGGCCCCCAGGGGAAATCACGTGGGCCCCCAGGGGAAATCACGTGGGCCCCCAGCGGAAATCCCGTAGGCCCCCAGGGGAAATCCCGTGGGCCCCCAGGGGAAATCACGTGGGCCAGGTGGGGCAATCACGTGGGCCAGGTGGAGCAATCACGTGGGCCCCCAGGGGAAATCACGTGGGCCCCAGGGGAAATCACGTGGGCCCCCAGGGGAAATCACGTGGGCCAGGTGGGGCAATCACATGGGCCAGGTGGGGCAATCACGTGGGGCCCCAGGGGAAATCACGAGAGCCCCCAGGGCAAATCACGTGGGCCCCCAGGGGAAATCACGTGGGCCCCCAGGGGAAATCACGTGGGCCCCCAGGGGAAATCACGTGGGCCCCCAGGGGAAATCACGTGGGCCCCCAGGGGAAATCACGTGGGCCAGGTGGGGCAATCACGTGGGCCAGGTGGGGCAATCACGTGGGCCAGGAGGAGCAATCACGTGGGCCCCCAGGTGAAATCACGTGGGCCTCCAGGGGAAATCACGTGGGCCAGGTGGGGCAATCACGTGGGGCCCCAGGGGAAATCACGTGGGCCCCCAGGGGAAATCTCGTGGGCCCCCAGGGGAAATCATGTGGGCCCCCAGGGGAAATCACGTGGGCCCCCAGGGGAAATCACGTGGGCCCCCAGGGGAAATCACGTGGGCCAGGTGGGGCAATCACGTGGGCCAGGTGGAGCAATCACGTGGGCCCCCAGGGGAAATCACGTGGGCCCCCAGGGGAAATCACGTGGAGCCCCAGGGGAAATCACGTGGGCCCCCAGGGGAAATCACGTGGGCCAGGTGGGAAATCACGTGGGCCCCCAGGTGAAATCACGTGGGCCCCCAGGGGAAATCACGTGGGCCAGGTGTGGCAATCACGTGGGCCAGGTGGGGCAATCACGTGGGCCAGGTGGAGCAATCACGTGGGCCCCCAGGGGAAATCACGTGGGCCCCCAGGGGAAATCACGTGGGCCCCCAGGGCAAATCACGTGGGCCGCCAGGGGAAATCACGTGGGCCCCCAATGGGAAATCACGTGGGCCCCCAGGGGAAATAACGTGGGCCCCCAGGGGAAATCACGTGGGCCCCCAGGGGAAATCACGTGGGCCCCCAGGGGAAATCACGTGGGCCAGGTGGGGCAATCACGTGGGCCAGGTGGAGCAATCACGTGGGCCCCCAGTGGAAATCACGTGGGCCCCCAGGGGAAATCACGTGGGCCCCCAGGGGAAATCACGTGGGCCCCCAGGGGAAATCACGTGGGCCAGGTGGGGCAATCACGTGAGCCCCCAGGTGAAATCACGTGGGCCCCCAGGGGAAATCACGTGGGCCCCCACGGGAAATCACGTGGTCCCCCAGGGACAATCTCGTGGGCCTCCAAGGGAAATCACGTGGGCCAGGTGGGGCAATCATTTGGGGCCCCAGGGGAAATCATGTGGGCCCCCAGGGGAAATCACGTGGGCCCCCAGGGGAAATCACGTGGGCCCCCAGGGGAAATCACATGGGCCCCCAGGGGAAATCACGTGGGCCAGGTGGGGCAATCACGTGGGCCCCCACGGGAAATCACGTGGGCCCCCAGGGGAAATTACGTGGGCCCCCAGGGGAAATCACGTGGGCCAGGTGGGGCAATCACGTGGGCCAGGTGGAGCAATCACGTTGGCCCCCAGGGGAAATCACGTGGGCCCCCAGGGGAAATCACGTGGGCCCCCAGGGGAAATCATGTGAGCCCCCAGGGGAAATCACGTGGGCCCCCAGGGGAAATCACGTGGGCACCAAGGGGAAATCACGTGGGACCCCAGGGGAAATCACGTGGGCCCCCAGGGGGAATCACGTGGGCCCCCAGGGGAAATCACGTGGGCCCCCAGGGGAAATCACGTGGACCCCAGGGGAAATCACGTGGGCCAGGTGGGGCAATCACGTGGGCCAGGTGGAGCAATCACGTGGGCCCCCAGGGGAAATCACGTGGGCCCCCAGGGGAAATCACGTGGGCCCCCAGGGGAAATCACGTGGGCCAGGTGGGGCAATCACGTGGGCCAGGTGGGGCAATCACGTGGGCCAGGTGGAGCAATCACGTGGGCCCCCAGGGGAAATCACGTGGGCCCCCAGGGGAAATCACGTGGGCCCCCAGGGGAAATCACGTGGGCCAGGTGGGGCAATCACGTGGGCCAGGTGGAGCAATCACGTGGGCCCCCAGGGGAAATCACGTGGGCCCCCAAGGGAAATCACGTGGGCCCCCAGGGGAAATCACGTGGGCCCCCGGGGGAAATCACGTGGGCCCCCGGGGGAATCACGTGGGCCCCCGGGGGAAATCACGTGGGCCCCCGGGGGAAATCACGTGGGCCCCCGGGGGAAATCACGTGGGCCAGGTGGGGCAATCACGTGGGCCAGGTGGGGCAATCACGTGGGCCAGGTGGAGCAATCACGTGGGCCCCCAGGGGAAATCACGTGGGCCCCCAGGGGAAATCACGTGGGCCCCCAGGGCAAATCACGTGGGCCGCCAGGGGAAATCACGTGGGCCCCCATGGGAAATCACGTGGGCCCCCAGGGGAAATAACGTGGGCCCCCAGGGGAAATCACGTGGGCCCCCAGGGGAAATCACGTGGGCCCCCAGGGGAAATCACGTGGGCCAGGTGGGGCAATCACGTGGGCCAGGTGGAGCAATCACGTGGGCCCCCAGTGGAAATCACGTGGACCCCCAGGGGAAATCACGTGGGCCCCCAGGGGAAATCACGTGGGCCCCCAGGGGAAATCACGTGGGCCAGGTGGGGCAATCACGTGGGCCCCCACGGGAAATCACGTGGGCCCCCAGGGGAAATTACGTGGGCCCCCAGGGGAAATCACGTGGGCCAGGTGGGGCAATCACGTGGGCCAGGTGGAGCAATCACGTGGGCCCCCAGGGGAAATCACGTGGGCCCCCAGGGGAAATCACGTGGGCCCCCAGGGGAAATCACGTGGGCCCCAAGGGGAAATCACGTGGGCCCCCAGGGGAAATCACGTGGACCCCCAGGGGGAATCACGTGGGCCCCCAGGGGAAATCACGTGGGCCCCCAGGGAAATCACGTGGGCCAGGTGGGGCAATCACGTGGGCCAGGTGGGGCAATCACGTGGGCCCCCAGGGGAAATCACGAGGGCCCCCAGGGCAAATCACGTGGGCCCCCAGGGCAAATCACGTGGGCCCCCAGGGGAAATCACGTGGGCCCCCAGGGGAAATCACGTGGGCCCCCAGGGGAAATCACGTGGGCCAGGTGGGGCAATCACGTGGGCCAGGTGGGGCAATCACGTGGGCCAGGTGGAGCAATCACGTGGGCCCCCAGGGGAAATCACGTGGGCCCCCAGGGGAAATCACGTGGGCCCCCAGGGCAAATCACGTGGGCCCCCAGGGCAAATCACGTGGGCCCCCAGGGGAAATCACGTGGGCCCCCAGGGGAAATCACGTGGGCCCCCAGGGGAAATCACGTGGGCCCCCAGAGGAAATCACGTGGGCCCCCAGGGGAAATCACGTGGGCCCCCAGGGGAAATCACGTGGGCCCCCAGGGGAAATCACGTGGGCGCTCAGGGGAAATCACGTGGGCCCCCAGGGGAAATCACGTGGGCCCCCAGGGGAAATCACGTGGGCCAGGTGGGGCAATCACGTGGGCCAGGTGGGGCAATCACGTGGGCCAGGTGGAGCAATCACGTGGGCCCCCAGGGGAAATCACGTGGGCCCCCGGGGGAAATCACGTGGGCCCCCAGGGGAAATAACGTGGGCCCCCAGGGGAAATCACGTGGGCCAAGTGGGGCAATCACGTGGGCAAGGTGGGGCAATCACGTGGGCCAGGTGGAGCAATCACGTGGACCCCCAGGGGAAATAACGTGGGCCCCCAGGGGAAATCACGTGGGCCCCCAGGGGAAATCACGTGGGCCCCCAGGGGAAATCACGTGGGCCATGTGGGGCAATCACGTGGGCCCCCACGGGAAATCACGTGGGCCCCCAGGGGAAATTACGTGGGCCCCCAGGGGAAATCACGTGGGCCAGGTGGGGCAATCACGTGGGCCAGGTGGAGCAATCACGGGGGCCCCCAGGGGAAATCACGTGGGCCCCCAGGGGAAATCACGTGGGCCCCCAGGGGAAATCACGTGGGCC
This sequence comes from Rupicapra rupicapra, assembly GCA_963981305.1. Lineage (NCBI taxonomy): Eukaryota > Metazoa > Chordata > Mammalia > Artiodactyla > Bovidae > Rupicapra > Rupicapra rupicapra. The sequence continues at coordinate 73,433 of CAXCFB010000042.1, read as the reverse complement.
CCCAGGGGAAATCACGTGGGCCCCCAGGGGAAATCACGTGGGCCCCCAGGGGAAATCACGTGGGCCCCCAGGGGAAATCACGTGGTCCCCCAGGGGGAATCACGTGGGCCCCAAGTGGAAATCACGTGGGCCCCCAGGGGAAATCACGTGGACCCCAGGGGAAATCACGTGGGCCAGGTGGGGCAATCACGTGGGCCAGGTGGAGCAATCACGTGGGCCCCCAGGGGAAATCACGTGGGCCCCCAGGGGAAATCACGTGGGCCCCCAGGGGAAATCACATGGGCCAGGTGGGGCAATCACGTGGGCCAGGTGGGGCAATCACGTGGGCCCCCAGGGGAAATCACGAGGGCCCCCAGGGCAAATCACGTGGGCCCCCAGGGCAAATCACGTGGGCCCCCAGGGGAAATCACGTGGGCCCCCAGGGGAAATCACGTGGTCCCCCAGGGGAAATCACGTGGGCCCCCAGGGGAAATCACGTGGGCCCCCAGGGGAAATCACGTGGGCCCCCAGGGGAAATCACGTGGGCCCCCAGGGGAAATCACGTGGGCCAGGTGGGGCAATCACGTGGGCCAGGTGGGGCAATCACGTGGGCCAGGTGGAGCAATCACGTTGGCCCCCAGGGGAAATCACGTGGGCCCCCAGGGGAAATCACGTGGGCCCCCAGGGCAAATCACGTGGGCCGCCAGGGTAAATCACGTGGGCCCCCAGGGGAAATCACGTGGGCCCCCAGGGGAAATAACGTGGGCCCCCAGGGGAAATCACGTGGGCCCCCAGGGGAAATCACTTGGGCACACAGGGGAAATCACGTGGGCCCCCAGGGGAAATCACGTGGGCACCCAGGGGAAATCACGTGGGCCCCCAGGAGAAATCATGTGGGCCCCCAGGGGAAATCACGTGGGCCCCCAGGGGAAATAATGTGGGCCCCCAGGGGAAATCACGTGGGCCCCCAGGGGAAATCACGTGGGCCAGGTGGAGCAATCACGTGGGCCCCAGGGGAAATCACGTGGGCCCCCAGGGGCAATCACGTGGGCCAGGTGGGGCAATCACGTGGGCCCCCAGGTGAAATCACGTGGGCCCCCAGGGGAAATCACGTGGGCATCCATGGGAAATCACGTGGGCCCCCAGGGGAAATCACGTGGGCCCCCAGGGGAAATCACGTGGGCCCCCAGGGGAAATCACGTGGGCCCCCAGGGGAAATCACGTGGGCCAGGTGGGGCAATCACGTGGGCCAGGTGGGGCAATCACGTGGGCCAGGTGGAGCAATCACGTTGGCCCCCAGGGGAAATCACGTGGGCCCCCAGGGGAAATCACGTGGGCCCCCAGGGCAAATCACGTGGGCCGCCAGGGTAAATCACGTGGGCCCCCAGGGGAAATCACGTGGGCCCCCAGGGGAAATAACGTGGGCCCCCAGGGGAAATCACGTGGTCCCCCAGGGGAAATCACTTGGGCACACAGGGGAAATCACGTGGGCCCCCAGGGGAAATCACGTGGGCCAGGTGGAGCAATCACGTGGGCCCCAGGGGAAATCACGTGGGCCCCCAGGGGCAATCACGTGGGCCAGGTGGGGCAATCACGTGGGCCCCCAGGTGAAATCACGTGGGCCCCCAGGGGAAATCACGTGGGCATCCATGGGAAATCACGTGGGCCCCCAGGGGAAATCACGTGGGCCCCCAGGGGAAATCACGTGGGCCCCCAGGGGAAATCACGTGGGCCCCCAGGGGAAATCACGTGGGCCCCCAGGGGAAATCACGTGGGCCCCCAGGGGAAATCACGTGGGCCCCCAGGGGAAATCACGTGGGCCAGGTGGGGCAATCACGTGGGCCAGGTGGAGCAATCACGTGGGCCCCCAGGGGAAATCACGTGGGCCCCAGGGGAAATCACGTGGGCCCCCAGGGGAAATCACGTGGGCCAGGTGGGGCAATCACGTGGGCCAGGTGGAGCAATCACGTGGGCCCCCAGGGGAAATCACGTGGGCCAGGTGGGGCAATCACGTGGGCCAGGTGGGGCAATCCCGTGGGCCCCCAGGGGAAATCACGAGGGCCCCCAGGTCAAATCACGTGGGCCCCCAGGGGAAATCATGTGGGCCCGCAGGGGAAATCACGTGGGCCCCCAGGGGAAATCACGTGGGCCCCCAGGGGAAATCACGTGGGCCAGGTGGGGCAATCACGTGGGCCAGGTGGAGCAATCACGTGGGCCCCCAGGGGAAATCACGTGGGCCCCCAGGGGAAATCACGTGGGCCCCCAGGGGAAATCACGTGGGCCCCCAGGGGAAATCACGTGGGCCAGGTGGGGCAATCACGTGGGCCCCCAGGTGAAATCACGTGGGCCCCCAGGGGAAATCACGTGGGCCCCCACGGGAAATCACGTGGTCCCCCAGGGGAAATCACGTGGGCCTCCAGGGGAAATCACGTGGGCCAGGTGGGGCAATCACGTGGGCCCCCAGGTGAAATCACGTGGGCCCCCAGGGGAAATCACGTGGGCCCCCACGGGAAATCACGTGGTCCCCCAGGGGAAATCACGTGGGCCAGGTGGGGCAATCACGTGGGCCAGGTGGAGCAATCACGTGGGCCCCCAGGGGAAATCACGTGGGCCCCCAGGGGAAATCACGTGGGCCCCCAGGGGAAATCACGTGAGCCCCCAGGGGAAATCACCTGGGCCCCCAGGGGAAATCACGTGGGCACCAAGGGGAAATCACGTGGGACCCCAGGGGAAATCACGTGGGCCCCCAGGGGGAATCACGTGGGCCCCCAGGGGAAATCACGTGGGCCCCCAGGGGAAATCACGTGGACCCCAGGGGAAATCACGTGGGCCAGGTGGGGCAATCACGTGGGCCAGGTGGAGCAATCACGTGGGCCCCCATGGGAAATCACGTGGGCCCCCAGGGGAAATCACGTGGGCCCCCAGGGGAAATCACGTGGGCCAGGTGGGGCAATCACGTGGGCCAGGTGGGGCAATGACGTGGGCCCCCAGGGGAAATCACGAGGGCCCCCAGGGCAAATCACGTGGGCCCCCAGGGCAAATCACGTGGGCCCCCAGGGGAAATCACGTGGGCCCCCAGGGGAAATCACGTGGGCCCCCAGGGGAAATCACGTGGGCCCCCAGGGGAAATCACGTGGGCCCCCAGGGGAAATCACGTGGGCCCGCAGGGGAAATCACGTGGGCCCCCAGGGGAAATCACGTGGGCCCCCAGGGGAAATCACGTGGGCCAGGTGGGGCAATCACGTGGGCCAGGTGGAGCAATCACGTGGGCCCCCAGGGGAAATCACGTGGGCCCACAGGGGAAATCACGTGGGCCCCCAGGGGAAATCACGTGGGCCAGGTGGGGCAATCACGTGGGCCCCCAGGTGAAATCACGTGGGCCCCCAGGGGAAATCACGTGGGCCCCCACGGGATATCACGTGGTCCCCCAGGGCAAATCACGTGGGCCTCCAGGGGAAATCACGTGGGCCAGGTGGGGCAATCACGTGGGCCCCCAGGTGAAATCATGTGGGCCCCCAGGGGAAATCACGTGGGCCCCCACGGGAAATCACGTGGTCCCCCAGGGGAAATCACGTGGGCCCCCGGGGGAAATCACGTGGGCCCCCGGGGGAAATCACGTGGGCCCCCGGGGGAAATCACGTGGGCCCCCGGGGGAAATCACGTGGGCCCCCGGGGGAAATCACGTGGGCCCCAGGGGAAATCACGTGGGCCAGGTGGGGCAATCACGTGGGCCAGGTGGAGCAATCACGTGGGCCCCCAGGGGAAATCACGTGGGCCAGGTGGGGCAATCACGTGGGCCCCCAGGTGAAATCACGTGGGCCCCCAGGGGAAATCACGTGGGCCCCCACGGGAAATCACGTGGTCCCCCAGGGGAAATCACGTGGGCCTCCAGGGGAAATCACGTGGGCCAGGTGGGGCAATCACGTGGGCCCCCAGGTGAAATCACGTGGGCCCCCAGGGGAAATCACGTGGGCCCCCAGGGGAAATCACGTGGGCCAGGTGGGGCAATCACGTGGGCCAGGTGGAGCAATCACGTGGGCCCCCAGGGGAAATCACGTGGGCCAGGTGGGGCAATCACGTGGGCCCCCAGGTGAAATCACGTGGGCCCCCAGGGGAAATCACGTGGGCCCCCACGGGAAATCACGTGGTCCCCCAGGGGAAATCACGTGGGCCTCCAGGGGAAATCACGTGGGCCAGGTGGGGCAATCACGTGGGCCCCCAGGTGAAATCACGTGGGCCCCCAGGGGAAATCACGTGGGCCCCCACGGGAAATCACGTGGTCCCCCAGGGGAAATCACGTGGGCCAGGTGGGGCAATCACGTGGGCCAGGTGGAGCAATCACGTGGGCCCCCAGGGGAAATCACGTGGGCCCCCAGGGGAAATCACGTGGGCCCCCAGGGGAAATCACGTGGGCCCCCAGGGGAAATCACGTGGGCCCCCAGGGGAAATCACGTGGGCACCAAGGGGAAATCACGTGGGACCCCAGGGGAAATCACGTGGGCCCCCAGGGGGAATCACGTGGGCCCCCAGGGGAAATCACGTGGGCCCCCAGGGGAAATCACGCGGACCCCAGGGGAAATCACGTGGGCCAGGTGGGGCAATCACGTGGGCCAGGTGGAGCAATCACGTGGGCCCCCATGGGAAATCACGTGGGCCCCCAGGGGAAATCACGTGGGCCCCCAGGGGAAATCACGTGGGCCAGGTGGGGCAATCACGTGGGCCAGGTGGGGCAATCACGTGGGCCCCCAGGGGAAATCACGAGGGCCCCCAGGGCAAATCACGTGGGCCCCCAGGGCAAATCACGTGGGCCCCCAGGGGAAATCACGTGGGCCCCCAGGGGAAATCACGTGGGCCCCCAGGGGAAATCACGTGGGCCCCCAGGGGAAATCACGTGGGCCCCCAGGGGAAATCACGTGGGCCCGCAGGGGAAATCACGAGGGCCCCCAGGGGAAATCACGTGGGCCCCCAGGGGAAATCACGTGGGCCAGGTGGGGCAATCACGTGGGCCAGGTGGAGCAATCACGTGGGCCCCCAGGGGAAATCACGTGGGCCCACAGGGGAAATCACGTGGGCCCCCAGGGGAAATCACGTGGGCCAGGTGGGGCAATCACGTGGGCCCCCAGGTGAAATCACGTGGGCCCCCAGGGGAAATCACGTGGGCCCCCAAGGGATATCACGTGGTCCCCCAGGGCAAATCACGTGGGCCTCCAGGGGAAATCACGTGGGCCAGGTGGGGCAATCACGTGGGCCCCCAGGTGAAATCATGTGGGCCCCCAGGGGAAATCACGTGGGCCCCCACGGGAAATCACGTGGTCCCCCAGGGGAAATCACGTGGGCCCCCGGGGGAAATCACGTGGGCCCCCGGGGGAAATCACGTGGGCCCCCGGGGGAAATCACGTGGGCCCCCGGGGGGAAATCACGTGGGCCCCCGGGGGAAATCACGTGGGCCAGGTGGGGCAATCACGTGGGCCAGGTGGGGCAATCACGTGGGCCAGGTGGAGCAATCACGTGGGCCCCCAGGGGAAATCACGTGGGCCCCCAGGGGAAATCACGTGGGCCCCCAGGGGAAATCACGAGGGCCCCCAGGGCAAATCACGTGGGCCCCCAGGGCAAATCACGTGGGCCCCCAGGGGAAATCACGTGGGCCCCCAGGGGAAATCACGTGGGCCCCCAGGGGAAATCACGTGGGCCCCCAGCGGAAATCACGTGGGCCAGGTGGGGCAATCACGTGGGCCAGGTGGGGCAATCACGTGGGCCAGGTGGAGCAATCACGTGGGCCCCCAGGGGAAATCACGTGGGCCCCCAGGGGAAATCACGTGGGCCCCCAGGGGAAATCACGTGGGCCCCCAGGGCAAATCACGTGGGCCCCCAGGGGAAATCACGTGGGCCCCCAGGGGAAATCACGTGGGCCCCCAGGGGAAATCACGTGGGCCCCCAGGGGAAATCACGTGGGCCCCCGGGGGAATTCACGTGGGCCCCCAGGGGAAATAACGTGGGCCCCCAGGGGAAATCACGTGGGCCAGGTGGGGCAATCACGTGTGCCAGGTGGGGCAATCACGTGGGCCAGGTGGAGCAATCACGTGGGCCCCCAGGGGAAATCACGTGGGCCCCCAGGGGAAATCACGTGGGCCCCCAGGGCAAATCACGTGGGCCGCCAGGGGAAATCACGTGGGCCCCCATAGGAAATCACGTGGGCCCCCAGGGGAAATAACGTGGGCCCCCAGGGGAAATCACGTGGGCCCCCAGGGGAAATCACGTGGGCCCCCAGGGGAAATCACGTGGGCCAGGTGGGGCAATCACGTGGGCCAGGTGGAGCAATCACATGGGCCCCCAGTGGAAATCACGTGGTCCCCCAGGGGAAATCACGTGGGCCTCCAGGGGAAATCACGTGGGCCAGGTGGGGCAATCATGTGGGGCCCCAGGGGAAATCACGTGGGCCCCCAGGGGAAATCACGTGGGCCCCCAGGGGAAATCACGTGGGCCCCCAGGGGAAATCACGTGGGCCCCCAGGGGAAATCACGTGGGCCAGGTGGGGCAATCACGTGGGCCCCCACGGGAAATCACGTGGGCCCCCAGGGGAAATTACGTGGGCCCCCAGGGGAAATCACGTGGGCCAGGTGGGGCAATCACGTGGGCCAGGTGGAGCAATCACGTGGGCCCCCAGGGGAAATCACGTGGGCCCCCAGGGGAAATCACGTGGGCCCCCAGGGGAAATCACGTGGGCCCCCAGGGGAAATCACGTGGGCCCCCAGGGGAAATCACGTGGGCCCCCAGGGGGAATCACGTGGGCCCCCAGTGGAAATCACGTGGGCCCCCAGGGGAAATCACGTGGACCCCAGGGGAAATCACGTGGGCCAGGTGGGGCAATCACGTGGGCCAGGTGGAGCAATCACGTGGGCCCCCAGGGGAAATCACGTGGGCCCCCAGGGGAAATCACGTGGGCCAGGTGGGGCAATCACGTGGGCCAGGTGGGGCAATCACGTGGGCCCCCAGGGGAAATCACGAGGGCCCCCAGGGCAAATCACGTGGGCCCCCAGGGCAAATCACGTGGGCCCCCAGGGGAAATCACGTGGGCCCCCAGGGGAAATCACGTGGTCCCCCAGGGGAAATCACGTGGGCCCCCGGGGGAAATCACGTGGGCCCCCGGGGGAAATCACGTGGGCCCACGGGGGAAATCACGTGGGCCAGGTGGGGCAATCACGTGGGCCAGGTGGGGCAATCACGTGGGCCAGGTGGAGCAATCACGTGGGCCCCCAGGGGAAATCACGTGGGCCCCCAGGGGAAATCACGTGGGCCCCCAGGGGAAATCACGAGGGCCCCCAGGGCAAATCACGTGGGCCCCCAGGGCAAATCACGTGGGCCCCCAGGGGAAATCACGTGGGCCCCCAGGGGAAATCACGTGGGCCCCCAGGGGAAATCACGTGGGCCCCCAGCGGAAATCACGTGGGCCAGGTGGGGCAATCACGTGGGCCAGGTGGGGCAATCACGTGGGCCAGGTGGAGCAATCACGTGGGCCCCCAGGGGAAATCACGTGGGCCCCCAGGGGAAATCACGTGGGCCCCCAGGGGAAATCACGTGGGCCCCCAGGGCAAATCACGTGGGCCCCCAGGGGAAATCACGTGGGCCCCCAGGGGAAATCACGTGGGCCCCCAGGGGAAATCACGTGGGCCCCCAGGGGAAATCACGTGGGCCCCCGGGGGAATTCACGTGGGCCCCCAGGGGAAATAACGTGGGCCCCCAGGGGAAATCACGTGGGCCAGGTGGGGCAATCACGTGTGCCAGGTGGGGCAATCACGTGGGCCAGGTGGAGCAATCACGTGGGCCCCCAGGGGAAATCACGTGGGCCCCCAGGGGAAATCACGTGGGCCCCCAGGGCAAATCACGTGGGCCGCCAGGGGAAATCACGTGGGCCCCCATAGGAAATCACGTGGGCCCCCAGGGGAAATAACGTGGGCCCCCAGGGGAAATCACGTGGGCCCCCAGGGGAAATCACGTGGGCCCCCAGGGGAAATCACGTGGGCCAGGTGGGGCAATCACGTGGGCCAGGTGGAGCAATCACATGGGCCCCCAGTGGAAATCACGTGGTCCCCCAGGGGAAATCACGTGGGCCTCCAGGGGAAATCACGTGGGCCAGGTGGGGCAATCATGTGGGGCCCCAGGGGAAATCACGTGGGCCCCCAGGGGAAATCACGTGGGCCCCCAGGGGAAATCACGTGGGCCCCCAGGGGAAATCACGTGGGCCCCCAGGGGAAATCACGTGGGCCAGGTGGGGCAATCACGTGGGCCCCCACGGGAAATCACGTGGGCCCCCAGGGGAAATTACGTGGGCCCCCAGGGGAAATCACGTGGGCCAGGTGGGGCAATCACGTGGGCCAGGTGGAGCAATCACGTGGGCCCCCAGGGGAAATCACGTGGGCCCCCAGGGGAAATCACGTGGGCCCCCAGGGGAAATCACGTGGGCCCCCAGGGGAAATCACGTGGGCCCCCAGGGGAAATCACGTGGGCCCCCAGGGGGAATCACGTGGGCCCCCAGTGGAAATCACGTGGGCCCCCAGGGGAAATCACGTGGACCCCAGGGGAAATCACGTGGGCCAGGTGGGGCAATCACGTGGGCCAGGTGGAGCAATCACGTGGGCCCCCAGGGGAAATCACGTGGGCCCCCAGGGGAAATCACGTGGGCCAGGTGGGGCAATCACGTGGGCCAGGTGGGGCAATCACGTGGGCCCCCAGGGGAAATCACGAGGGCCCCCAGGGCAAATCACGTGGGCCCCCAGGGCAAATCACGTGGGCCCCCAGGGGAAATCACGTGGGCCCCCAGGGGAAATCACGTGGTCCCCCAGGGGAAATCACGTGGGCCCCCAGGGGAAATCACGTGGGCCCCCAGGGGAAATCACGTGGGCCCCCAGGGGAAATCACGTGGGCCCCCAGGGGAAATCACGTGGGCCAGGTGGGGCAATCACGTGGGCCAGGTGGGGCAATCACGTGGGCCAGGTGGAGCAATCACGTTGGCCCCCAGGGGAAATCACGTGGGCCCCCAGGGGAAATCACGTGGGCCCCCTGGGCAAATCACGTGGGCCGCCAGGGTAAATCACGTGGGCCCCCAGGGGAAATCACGTGGGCCCCCAGGGGAAATAAAGTGGGCCCCCAGGGGAAATCACGTGGGCCCCCAGGGGAAATCACGTGGGCACCCAGGGGAAATCACGTGGGCCCCCAGGGGAAATCACGTGGGCACCCAGGGGAAATCACGTGGGCCCCCAGGGGAAATCACGTGGGCCCCCAGGGGAAATCACGTGGGCCAGGTGGGGCAATCACGTGGGCCCCCAGGTGAAATCACGTGGGCCCCCAGGGGAAATCACGTGGGCCCCCACGGGAAATCACGTGGTCCCCCAGGGGAAATCACGTGGGCCTCCAGGGGAAATCACGTGGGCCAGGTGGGGAAATCACGTGGGGCCCCAGGGGAAATCACGTGGGCCCCCAGGGGAAATCACGTGGGCCCCCAGGGGAAATCACGTGGGCCCCCAGGGGAAATCACGTGGGCCCCCAGGGGAAATCACGTGGGCACCCAGGGGAAATCACGTGGGCCCCCAGGGGAAATCATGTGGGCCCCCAGGGGAAATCACGTGGGCCCCCAGGGGAAATCACGTGGGCCCCCAGGGGAAATCACGTGGGCCCCCAGGGGAAATCACGGGGGCCAGGTGGAGCAATCACGTGGGCCCCAGGGGAAATCACGTGGGCCCCCAGGGGCAATCACGTGGGCCAGGTGGGGCAATCACGTGGGACCCCAGGGGAAATCACGTGGGCCCACAGGGGAAATCACGTGGGCCCCCAGGGGAAATCACGTGGGCCAGGTGGGGCAATCACGTGGGCCCCCAGGTGAAATCACGTGGGCCCCCAGGGGAAATCACGTGGGCCCCCACGGGATATCACGTGGTCCCCCAGGGCAAATCACGTGGGCCTCCAGGGGAAATCACGTGGGCCAGGTGGGGCAATCACGTGGGCCCCCAGGTGAAATCATGTGGGCCCCCAGGGGAAATCACGTGGGCCCCCACGGGAAATCACGTGGTCCCCCAGGGGAAATCACGTGGGCCCCCGGGGGAAATCACGTGGGCCCCCGGGGGAAATCACGTGGGCCCCCGGGGGAAATCACGTGGGCCCCCGGGGGAAATCACGTGGGCCAGGTGGGGCAATCACGTGGGCCAGGTGGGGCAATCACGTGGGCCAGGTGGAGCAATCACGTGGGCCCCCAGGGGAAATCACGTGGGCCCCCAGGGGAAATCACGTGGGCCCCCAGGGGAAATCACGAGGGCCCCCAGGGCAAATCACGTGGGCCCCCAGGGCAAATCACGTGGGCCCCCAGGGGAAATCACGTGGGCCCCCAGGGGAAATCACGTGGGCCAGGTGGGGCAATCACGTGGGCCAGGTGGAGCAATCACGTGGGCCCCCAGGGGAAATCACGTGGGCCCACAGGGGAAATCACGTGGGCCCCCAGGGGAAATCACGTGGGCCAGGTGGGGCAATCACGTGGGCCCCCAGGTGAAATCACGTGGGCCCCCAGGGGAAATCACGTGGGCCCCCAAGGGATATCACGTGGTCCCCCAGGGCAAATCATGTGGGCCTCCAGGGGAAATCACGTGGGCCAGGTGGGGCAATCACGTGGGCCCCCAGGTGAAATCATGTGGGCCCCCAGGGGAAATCACGTGGGCCCCCACGGGAAATCACGTGGTCCCCCAGGGGAAATCACGTGGGCCCCCGGGGGAAATCACGTGGGCCCCCGGGGGAAATCACGTGGGCCCCCGGGGGAAATCACGTGGGCCCACGGGGGAAATCACGTGGGCCAGGTGGGGCAATCACGTGGGCCAGGTGGGGCAATCACGTGGGCCAGGTGGAGCAATCACGTGGGCCCCCAGGGGAAATCACGTGGGCCCCCAGGGGAAATCACGTGGGCCCCCAGGGGAAATCACGAGGGCCCCCAGGGCAAATCACGTGGGCCCCCAGGGCAAATCACGTGGGCCCCCAGGGGAAATCACGTGGGCCCCCAGGGGAAATCACGTGGGCCCCCAGGGGAAATCACGTGGGCCCCCAGCGGAAATCACGTGGGCCAGGTGGGGCAATCACGTGGGCCAGGTGGGGCAATCACGTGGGCCAGGTGGAGCAATCACGTGGGCCCCCAGGGGAAATCACGTGGGCCCCCAGGGGAAATCACGTGGGCCCCCAGGGGAAATCACGTGGGCCCCCAGGGCAAATCACGTGGGCCCCCAGGGGAAATCACGTGGGCCCCCAGGGGAAATCACGTGGGCCCCCAGGGGAAATCACGTGGGCCCCCAGGGGAAATCACGTGGGCCCCCGGGGGAATTCACGTGGGCCCCCAGGGGAAATAACGTGGGCCCCCAGGGGAAATCACGTGGGCCAGGTGGGGCAATCACGTGTGCCAGGTGGGGCAATCACGTGGGCCAGGTGGAGCAATCACGTGGGCCCCCAGGGGAAATCACGTGGGCCCCCAGGGGAAATCACGTGGGCCCCCAGGGCAAATCACGTGGGCCGCCAGGGGAAATCACGTGGGCCCCCATAGGAAATCACGTGGGCCCCCAGGGGAAATAACGTGGGCCCCCAGGGGAAATCACGTGGGCCCCCAGGGGAAATCACGTGGGCCCCCAGGGGAAATCACGTGGGCCAGGTGGGGCAATCACGTGGGCCAGGTGGAGCAATCACATGGGCCCCCAGTGGAAATCACGTGGTCCCCCAGGGGAAATCACGTGGGCCTCCAGGGGAAATCACGTGGGCCAGGTGGGGCAATCATGTGGGGCCCCAGGGGAAATCACGTGGGCCCCCAGGGGAAATCACGTGGGCCCCCAGGGGAAATCACGTGGGCCCCCAGGGGAAATCACGTGGGCCCCCAGGGGAAATCACGTGGGCCAGGTGGGGCAATCACGTGGGCCCCCACGGGAAATCACGTGGGCCCCCAGGGGAAATAACGTGGGCCCCCAGGGGAAATCACGTGGGCCAGGTGGGGCAATCACGTGGGCCAGGTGGAGCAATCACGTGGGCCCCCAGGGGAAATCACGTGGGCCCCCAGGGGAAATCACGTGGGCCCCCAGGGGAAATCACGTGGGCCCCCAGGGGAAATCACGTGGGCCCCCAGGGGAAATCACGTGGGCCCCCAGGGGAAATCACGTGGGCCCCCAGGGGAAATCACGTGGGCCCCCAGGGGGAATCACGTGGGCCCCCAGTGGAAATCACGTGGGCCCCCAGGGGAAATCACGTGGACCCCAGGGGAAATCACGTGGGCCAGGTGGGGCAATCACGTGGGCCAGGTGGAGCAATCACGTGGGCCCCCAGGGGAAATCACGTGGGCCCCCAGGGGAAATCACGTGGGCCAGGTGGGGCAATCACGTGGGCCAGGTGGGGCAATCACGTGGGCCCCCAGGGGAAATCACGAGGGCCCCCAGGGCAAATCACGTGGGCCCCCAGGGCAAATCACGTGGGCCCCCAGGGGAAATCACGTGGGCCCCCAGGGGAAATCACGTGGTCCCCCAGGGGAAATCACGTGGGCCCCCAGGGTAAATCACGTGGGCCCCCAGGGGAAATCACGTGGGCCCCCAGGGGAAATCACGTGGGCCCCCAGGGGAAATCACGTGGGCCAGGTGGGGCAATCACGTGGGCCAGGTGGGGCAATCACGTGGGCCAGGTGGAGCAATCACGTTGGCCCCCAGGGGAAATCACGTGGGCCCCCAGGGGAAATCACGTGGGCCCCCTGGGCAAATCACGTGGGCCGCCAGGGTAAATCACGTGGGCCCCCAGGGGAAATCACGTGGGCCCCCAGGGGAAATAAAGTGGGCCCCCAGGGGAAATCACGTGGGCCCCCAGGGGAAATCACGTGGGCACCCAGGGGAAATCACGTGGGCCCCCAGGGGAAATCACGTGGGCACCCAGGGGAAATCACGTGGGCCCCCAGGGGAAATCATGTGGGCCCCCAGGGGAAATCACGTGGGCCCCCAGGGGAAATCACGTGGGCCCCCAGGGGAAATCACGTGGGCCCCCAGGGGAAATCACGGGGGCCAGGTGGAGCAATCACGTGGGCCCCAGGGGAAATCACGTGGGCCCCCAGGGGCAATCACGTGGGCCAGGTGGGGCAATCACGTGGGACCCCAGGGGAAATCACGTGGGCCCCCAGGGGAAATCACGTGGGCCCCCAGGGGAAATCACGTGGGCCCCCAGGGGCAATCACGTGGGCCAGGTGGAGCAATCACGTGGGCCCCCAGGGGAAATCACGTGGGCCCCCAGGGGAAATCACGTGGGCCCCCAGGGGAAATCACGTGGGCCCCCAGGGGAAATCACGTGGGCCAGGTGGGGCAATCACGTGGGCCCCCAGGTGAAATCACGTGGGCCCCCAGGGGAAATCACGTGGGCCCCCACGGGAAATCACGTGGTCCCCCAGGGGAAATCACGTGGGCCTCCAGGGGAAATCACGTGGGCCAGGTGGGGAAATCACGTGGGGCCCCAGGGGAAATCACGTGGGCCCCCAGGGGAAATCACGTGGGCCCCCAGGGGAAATCACGTGGGCCCCCAGGGGAAATCACGTGGGCCCCCAGGGGAAATCACGTGGGCACCCAGGGGAAATCACGTGGGCCCCCAGGGGAAATCATGTGGGCCCCCAGGGGAAATCACGTGGGCCCCCAGGGGAAATCACGTGGGCCCCCAGGGGAAATCACGTGGGCCCCCAGGGGAAATCACGGGGGCCAGGTGGAGCAATCACGTGGGCCCCAGGGGAAATCACGTGGGCCCCCAGGGGCAATCACGTGGGCCAGGTGGGGCAATCACGTGGGACCCCAGGGGAAATCACGTGGGCCCACAGGGGAAATCACGTGGGCCCCCAGGGGAAATCACGTGGGCCAGGTGGGGCAATCACGTGGGCCCCCAGGTGAAATCACGTGGGCCCCCAGGGGAAATCACGTGGGCCCCCACGGGATATCACGTGGTCCCCCAGGGCAAATCACGTGGGCCTCCAGGGGAAATCACGTGGGCCAGGTGGGGCAATCACGTGGGCCCCCAGGTGAAATCATGTGGGCCCCCAGGGGAAATCACGTGGGCCCCCACGGGAAATCACGTGGTCCCCCAGGGGAAATCACGTGGGCCCCCGGGGGAAATCACGTGGGCCCCCGGGGGAAATCACGTGGGCCCCCGGGGGAAATCACGTGGGCCCCCGGGGGAAATCACGTGGGCCAGGTGGGGCAATCACGTGGGCCAGGTGGGGCAATCACGTGGGCCAGGTGGAGCAATCACGTGGGCCCCCAGGGGAAATCACGTGGGCCCCCAGGGGAAATCACGTGGGCCCCCAGGGGAAATCACGAGGGCCCCCAGGGCAAATCACGTGGGCCCCCAGGGCAAATCACGTGGGCCCCCAGGGGAAATCACGTGGGCCCCCAGGGGAAATCACGTGGGCCCCCAGGGGAAATCACGTGGGCCCCCAGCGGAAATCACGTGGGCCAGGTGGGGCAATCACGTGGGCCAGGTGGGGCAATCACGTGGGCCAGGTGGAGCAATCACGTGGGCCCCCAGGGGAAATCACGTGGGCCCCCAGGGGAAATCACGTGGGCCCCCAGGGCAAATCACGTGGGCCCCCAGGGCAAATCACGTGGGCCCCCAGGGGAAATCACGTGGGCCCCCAGGGGAAATCACGTGGGCCCCCAGGGGAAATCACGTGGGCCAGGTGGGGCAATCACGTGGGCCATGTGGGGCAATCACGTGGGCCATGTGGAGCAATCACGTGGGCCCCCAGGGGAAATCACGTGGGCCCCAGGGGAAATCACGTGGGCCCCCAGGGGAAATCACGTGGGCCAGGTGGGGCAATCACGTGGGCCAGGTGGGGCAATCCCGTGGGCCCCCAGGGGAAATCACGAGGGCCCCCAGGTCAAATCACGTGGGCCCCCAGGGGAAATCATGTGGGCCCGCAGGGGAAATCACGTGGGCCCCCAGGGGAAATCACGTGGGCCCCCAGGGGAAATCACGTGGGCCAGGTGGGGCAATCACGTGGGCCAGGTGGAGCAATCACGTGGGCCCCCAGGGGAAATCACGTGGGCCCCCAGGGGAAATCACGTGGGCCCCCAGGGGAAATCACGTGGGCCCCCAGGGGAAATCACGTGGGCCAGGTGGGGCAATCACGTGGGCCCCCAGGTGAAATCACGTGGGCCCCCAGGGGAAATCACGTGGGCCCCCACGGGAAATCACGTGGTCCCCCAGGGTAAATCACGTGGGCCCCCAGGGGAAATCACGTGGGCCCCCAGGGGGCATAACGTGGGCCCCCAGGGGAAATCACGTGGGCCCCCAGGGGAAATCACTTGGGCACACAGGGGAAATCACGTGGGCCCCCAGGGGAAATCACGTGGGCACCCAGGGGAAATCACGTGGGCCCCCAGGAGAAATCATGTGGGCCCCCAGGGGAAATCACGTGGGCCCCCAGGGGAAATCATGTGGGCCCCCAGGGGAAATCACGTGGGCCCCCAGGGGAAATCACGTGGGCCAGGTGGAGCAATCACGTGGGCCCCAGGGGAAATCACGTGGGCCCCCAGGGGCAATCACGTGGGCCAGGTGGGGCAATCACGTGGGCCCCCAGGTGAAATCACGTGGGCCCCCAGGGGAAATCACGTGGGCATCCATGGGAAATCACGTGGGCCCCCAGGGGAAATCACGTGGGCCCCCAGGGGAAATCACGTGGGCCCCCAGGGGAAATCACGTGGGCCCCCAGGGGAAATCACGTGGGCCCCCAGGGGAAATCACGTGGGCCCCCAGGGGAAATCACGTGGGCCCCCAGGGGAAATCACGTGGGCCCCCAGGGGAAATCACGTGGGCCAGGTGGGGCAATCACGTGGGCCATGTGGAGCAATCACGTGGGCCCCCAGGGGAAATCACGTGGGCCCCAGGGGAAATCACGTGGGCCCCCAGGGGAAATCACGTGGGCCAGGTGGGGCAATCACGTGGGCCAGGTGGGGCAATCCCGTGGGCCCCCAGGGGAAATCACGAGGGCCCCCAGGTCAAATCACGTGGGCCCCCAGGGGAAATCATGTGGGCCCGCAGGGGAAATCACGTGGGCCCCCAGGGGAAATCACGTGGGCCCCCAGGGGAAATCACGTGGGCCAGGTGGGGCAATCACGTGGGCCAGGTGGAGCAATCACGTGGGCCCCCAGGGGAAATCACGTGGGCCAGGTGGGGCAATCACGTGGGCCCCCAGGTGAAATCACGTGGGCCCCAAGGGGAAATCACGTGGGCCCCCACGGGAAATCACGTGGTCCCCCAGGGGAAATCACGTGGGCCTCCAGGGGAAATCACGTGGGCCAGGTGGGGCAATCACGTGGGCCCCCAGGTGAAATCACGTGGGCCCCCAGGGGAAATCACGTGGGCCCCCACGGGAAATCACGTGGTCCCCCAGGGGAAATCACGTGGGCCAGGTGGGGCAATCACGTGGGCCAGGTGGAGCAATCACGTGGGCCCCCAGGGGAAATCACGTGGGCCCCCAGGGGAAATCACGTGGGCCCCCAGGGGAAATCACGTGAGCCCCCAGGGGAAATCACGTGGGCCCCCAGGGGAAATCACGTGGGCACCAAGGGGAAATCACGTGGGACCCCAGGGGAAATCACGTGGGCCCCCAGGGGGAATCACGTGGGCCCCCAGGGGAAATCACGTGGGCCCCCAGGGGAAATCACGTGGGCCCCCAGGGGAAATCACGCGGACCCCAGGGGAAATCACGTGGGCCAGGTGGGGCAATCACGTGGGCCAGGTGGAGCAATCACGTGGGCCCCCATGGGAAATCACGTGGGCCCCCAGGGGAAATCACGTGGGCCCCCAGGGGAAATCACGTGGGCCAGGTGGGGCAATCACGTGGGCCAGGTGGGGCAATCACGTGGGCCCCCAGGGGAAATCACGAGGGCCCCCAGGGCAAATCACGTGGGCCCCCAGGGCAAATCACGTGGGCCCCCAGGGGAAATCACGTGGGCCCCCAGGGGAAATCACG
Source organism: Rupicapra rupicapra (assembly GCA_963981305.1). Lineage (NCBI taxonomy): Eukaryota > Metazoa > Chordata > Mammalia > Artiodactyla > Bovidae > Rupicapra > Rupicapra rupicapra. The sequence continues at coordinate 56,449 of CAXCFB010000042.1, read as the reverse complement.
TGGGCCCCCAGGGGAAATCACGTGGGCCCCCAGGGGAAATCACGTGGGCCCCCAGGGGAAATCACGTGGGCCCGCAGGGGAAATCACGTGGGCCCCCAGGGGAAATCACGTGGGCCCCCAGGGGAAATCACGTGGGCCAGGTGGGGCAATCACGTGGGCCAGGTGGAGCAATCACGTGGGCCCCCAGGGGAAATCACGTGGGCCCACAGGGGAAATCACGTGGGCCCCCAGGGGAAATCACGTGGGCCAGGTGGGGCAATCACGTGGGCCCCCAGGTGAAATCACGTGGGCCCCCAGGGGAAATCACGTGGGCCCCCACGGGATATCACGTGGTCCCCCAGGGCAAATCACGTGGGCCTCCAGGGGAAATCACGTGGGCCAGGTGGGGCAATCACGTGGGCCCCCAGGTGAAATCAGGTGGGCCCCCAGGGGAAATCACGTGGGCCCCCACGGGAAATCACGTGGTCCCCCAGGGGAAATCACGTGGGCCCCCGGGGGAAATCACGTGGGCCCCCGGGGGAAATCACGTGGGCCCCCGGGGGAAATCACCTGGGCCCCCGGGGGAAATCACGTGGGCCCCCGGGGGAAATCACGTGGGCCAGGTGGGGCAATCACGTGGGCCAGGTGGGGCAATCACGTGGGCCAGGTGGAGCAATCACGTGGGCCCCCAGGGGAAATCACGTGGGCCCCCAGGGGAAATCACGTGGGCCCCCAGGGGAAATCACGAGGGCCCCCCGGGCAAATCACGTGGGCCCCCAGGGCAAATCACGTGGGCCCCCAGGGGAAATCACGTGGGCCCCCAGGGGAAATCACGTGGGCCCCCAGGGGAAATCACGTGGGCCCCCAGCGGAAATCACGTGGGCCAGGTGGGGCAATCACGTGGGCCAGGTGGGGCAATCACGTGGGCCAGGTGGAGCAATCACGTGGGCCCCCAGGGGAAATCACGTGGGCCCCCAGGGGAAATCACGTGGGCCCCCAGGGCAAATCACGTGGGCCCCCAGGGCAAATCACGTGGGCCCCCAGGGGAAATCACGTGGGCCCCCAGGGGAAATCACGTGGGCCCCCAGGGGAAATCACGTGGGCCCCCAGGGGAAATCACGTGGGCCCCCGGGGGAATTCACGTGGGCCCCCAGGGGAAATAACGTGGGCCCCCAGGGGAAATCACGTGGGCCAGGTGGGGCAATCACGTGTGCCAGGTGGGGCAATCACGTGGGCCAGGTGGAGCAATCACGTGGGCCCCCAGGGGAAATCACGTGGGCCCCCAGGGGAAATCACGTGGGCCCCCAGGGCAAATCACGTGGGCCGCCAGGGGAAATCACGTGGGCCCCCATAGGAAATCACGTGGGCCCCCAGGGGAAATAACGTGGGCCCCCAGGGGAAATCACGTGGGCCCCCAGGGGAAATCACGTGGGCCCCCAGGGGAAATCACGTGGGCCAGGTGGGGCAATCACGTGGGCCAGGTGGAGCAATCACATGGGCCCCCAGTGGAAATCACGTGGTCCCCCAGGGGAAATCACGTGGGCCTCCAGGGGAAATCACGTGGGCCAGGTGGGGCAATCATGTGGGGCCCCAGGGGAAATCACGTGGGCCCCCAGGGGAAATCACGTGGGCCCCCAGGGGAAATCACGTGGGCCCCCAGGGGAAATCACGTGGGCCCCCAGGGGAAATCACGTGGGCCAGGTAGGGCAATCACGTGGGCCCCCACGGGAAATCACGTGGGCCCCCAGGGGAAATTACGTGGGCCCCCAGGGGAAATCACGTGGGCCAGGTGGGGCAATCACGTGGGCCAGGTGGAGCAATCACGTGGGCCCCCAGGGGAAATCACGTGGGCCCCCAGGGGAAATCACGTGGGCCCCCAGGGGAAATCACGTGGGCCCCCAGGGGAAATCACGTGGGCCCCCAGGGGAAATCACGTGGGCCCCCAGGGGAAATCACGTGGGCCCCCAGGGGAAATCACGTGGGCCCCCAGGGGGAATCACGTGGGCCCCCAGTGGAAATCACGTGGGCCCCCAGGGGAAATCACGTGGACCCCAGGGGAAATCACGTGGGCCAGGTGGGGCAATCACGTGGGCCAGGTGGAGCAATCACGTGGGCCCCCAGGGGAAATCACGTGGGCCCCCAGGGGAAATCACGTGGGCCAGGTGGGGCAATCACGTGGGCCAGGTGGGGCAATCACGTGGGCCCCCAGGGGAAATCACGAGGGCCCCCAGGGCAAATCACGTGGGCCCCCAGGGGAAATCATGTGGGCCCCCAGGGGAAATCACTTGGGCACACAGGGGAAATCACGTGGGCCCCCAGGGGAAATCACGTGGGCCCCCAGGGGAAATCACGTGGGCACCCAGGGGAAATCACGTGGGCCCCCAGGGGAAATCACGTGGGCCCCCTGGGGAAATCACGTGGGCCAGGTGGAGCAATCACGTTGGCCCCCAGGGGAAATCACGTGGGCCCCCAGGGGAAATCACGTGGGCCCCCAGGGCAAATCACGTGGGCCGCCAGGGTAAATCACGTGGGCCCCCAGGGGAAATCACGTGGGCCCCCAGGGGAAATAACGTGGGCCCCCAGGGGAAATCACGTGGGCCCCCAGGGGAAATCACTTGGGCACACAGGGGAAATCACGTGGGCCCCCAGGGGAAATCACGTGGGCACCCAGGGGAAATCACGTGGGCCCCCAGGGGAAATCATGTGGGCCCCCAGGGGAAATCACGTGGGCCCCCAGGGGAAATCACGTGGGCCCCCAGGGGAAATCACGTGGGCCCCCAGGGGAAATCACGTGGGCCAGGTGGAGCAATCACGTGGGCCCCAGGGGAAATCACGTGGGCCCCCAGGGGCAATCACGTGGGCCAGGTGGGGCAATCACGTGGGCCCCCAGGTGAAATCACGTGGGCCCCCAGGGGAAATCTCGTGGGCATCCATGGGAAATCACGTGGGCCCCCAGGGGAAATCACGTGGGCCCCCAGGGGAAATAACGTGGGCCCCCAGGGGAAATCACGTGGGCCCCCAGGGGAAATCACGTGGGCCCCCAGGGGAAATCACGTGGGCCCCCAGGGGAAATCACGTGGGCCCCCAGGGGAAATCACGTGGGCCAGGTGGGGCAATCACGTGGGCCATGTGGAGCAATCACGTGGGCCCCCAGGGGAAATCACGTGGGCCCCAGGGGAAATCACGTGGGCCCCCAGGGGAAATCACGTGGGCCAGGTGGGGCAATCACGTGGGCCAGGTGGGGCAATCCCGTGGGCCCCCAGGGGAAATCACGAGGGCCCCCAGGTCAAATCACGTGGGCCCCCAGGGGAAATCATGTGGGCCCGCAGGGGAAATCACGTGGGCCCCCAGGGGAAATCACGTGGGCCCCCAGGGGAAATCACGTGGGCCAGGTGGGGCAATCACGTGGGCCAGGTGGAGCAATCACGTGGGCCCCCAGGGGAAATCACGTGGGCCCCCAGGGGAAATCACGTGGGCCCCCAGGGGAAATCACGTGGGCCCCCAGGGGAAATCACGTGGGCCAGGTGGGGCAATCACGTGGGCCCCCAGGTGAAATCACGTGGGCCCCCAGGGGAAATCACGTGGGCCCCCACGGGAAATCACGTGGTCCCCCAGGGGAAATCACGTGGGCCTCCAGGGGAAATCACGTGGGCCAGGTGGGGCAATCACGTGGGCCCCCAGGTGAAATCACGTGGGCCCCCAGGGGAAATCACGTGGGCCCCCACGGGAAATCACGTGGTCCCCCAGGGGAAATCACGTGGGCCAGGTGGGGCAATCACGTGGGCCAGGTGGAGCAATCACGTGGGCCCCCAGGGGAAATCACGTGGGCCCCCAGGGGAAATCACGTGGGCCCCCAGGGGAAATCACGTGAGCCCCCAGGGGAAATCACGTGGGCCCCCAGGGGAAATCACGTGGGCACCAAGGGGAAATCACGTGGGGCCCCAGGGGAAATCACGTGGGCCCCCAGGGGGAATCACGTGGGCCCCCAGGGGAAATCACGTGGGCCCCCAGGGGAAATCACGTGGACCCCAGGGGAAATCACGTGGGCCAGGTGGGGCAATCACGTGGGCCAGGTGGAGCAATCACGTGGGCCCCCAGGGGAAATCACGTGGGCCCCCAGGGGAAATCACGTGGGCCCCCAGGGGAAATCACGTGGCCCAGGTGGGGCAATCACGTGGGCCAGGTGGGGCAATCACGTGGGCCCCCAGGGGAAATCACGAGGGCCCCCAGGGCAAATCACGTGGGCCCCCAGGGCAAATCACGTGGGCCCCCAGGGGAAATCACGTGGGCCCCCAGGGGAAATCACGTGGGCCCCCAGGGGAAATCACGTGGGCCCCCAGGGGAAATCACGTGGGCCCCCAGGGGAAATCACGTGGGCCCGCAGGGGAAATCACGTGGGCCCCCAGGGGAAATCACGTGGGCCCCCAGGGGAAATCACGTGGGCCAGGTGGGGCAATCACGTGGGCCAGGTGGAGCAATCACGTGGGCCCCCAGGGGAAATCACGTGGGCCCACAGGGGAAATCACGTGGGCCCCCAGGGGCAATCACGTGGGCCAGGTGGGGCAATCACGTGGGCCCCCAGGTGAAATCACGTGGGCCCCCAGGGGAAATCACGTGGGCCCCCACGGGATATCACGTGGTCCCCCAGGGCAAATCACGTGGGCCTCCAGGGGAAATCACGTGGGCCAGGTGGGGCAATCACGTGGGCCCCCAGGTGAAATCATGTGGGCCCCTAGGGGAAATCACGTGGGCCCCCACGGGAAATCACGTGGTCCCCCAGGGGAAATCACGTGGGCCCCCGGGGGAAATCACGTGGGCCCCCGGGGGAAATCACGTGGGCCCCCGGGGGAAATCACGTGGGCCCCCGGGGGAAATCACGTGGGCCAGGTGGGGCAATCACGTGGGCCAGGTGGGGCAATCACGTGGGCCAGGTGGAGCAATCACGTGGGCCCCCAGGGGAAATCACGTGGGCCCCCAGGGGAAATCACGTGGGCCCCCAGGGGAAATCACGAGGGCCCCCAGGGCAAATCACGTGGGCCCCCAGGGCAAATCACGTGGGCCCCCAGGGGAAATCACGTGGGCCCCCAGGGGAAATCACGTGGGCCCCCAGGGGAAATCACGTGGGCCCCCAGCGGAAATCACGTGGGCCAGGTGGGGCAATCACGTGGGCCAGGTGGGGCAATCACGTGGGCCAGGTGAAGCAATCACGTGGGCCCCCAGGGGAAATCACGTGGGCCCCCAGGGGAAATCACGTGGGCCCCCAGGGCAAATCACGTGGGCCCCCAGGGCAAATCACGTGGGCCCCCAGGGGAAATCACGTGGGCCCCCAGGGGAAATCACGTGGGCCCCCAGGGGAAATCACGTGGGCCCCCAGGGGAAATCACGTGGGCCCCCAGGGGAAATCACGTGGGCCCCCAGGGCAAATCACGTGGGCCCCCAGGGGAAATCACGTGGGCCCCCAGGGGAAATCACGTGGGCCCCCAGGGGAAATCACGTGGGCCCCCAGGGGAAATCACGTGGGCCAGGTGGGGCAATCACGTGGGCCAGGTGGGGCAATCACGTGGGCCAGGTGGAGCAATCACGTGGGCCCCCAGGGGAAATCACGTGGGCCCCCGGGGGAAATCACGTGGGCCCCCAGGGGAAATAACGTGGGCCCCCAGGGGAAATCACGTGGGCCAGGTGGGGCAATCACGTGGGCCAGGTGGGGCAATCACGTGGGCCAGGTGGAGCAATCACGTGGGCCCCCAGGGGAAATCACGTGGGCCCCCAGGGGAAATCACGTGGGCCCCCAGGGCAAATCACGTGGGCCGCCAGGGGAAATCACGTGGGCCCCCATAGGAAATCACGTGGGCCCCCAGGGGAAATAACATGGGCCCCCAGGGGAAATCACGTGGGCCCCCAGGGGAAATCACGTGGGCCCCCAGGGGATATCACGTGGGCCAGGTGGGGCAATCACGTGGGCCAGGTGGAGCAATCACATGGGCCCCCAGTGGAAATCACGTGGTCCCCCAGGGGAAATCACGTGGGCCTCCAGGGGAAATCACGTGGGCCAGGTGGGGCAATCATGTGGGGCCCCAGGGGAAATCATGTGGGCCCCCAGGGGAAATCACGTGGGCCCCCAGGGGAAATCACGTGGGCCCCCAGGGGAAATCACGTGGGCCCCCAGGGGAAATCACGTGGGCCCCCAGGGGAAATCACGTGGGCCAGGTGGGGCAATCACGTGGGCCCCCACGGGAAATCACGTGGGCCACCAGGGGAAATTACGTGGGCCCCCAGGGGAAATCACGTGGGCCAGGTGGGGCAATCACGTGGGCCAGGTGGAGCAATCACGTGGGCCCCCAGGGGAAATCACGTGGGCCCCCAGGGGAAATCACGTGGGCCCCCAGGGGAAATCACGTGGGCCCCCAGGGGAAATCACGTGGGCCCCCAGGGGAAATCACGTGGGCCCCCAGGGGAAATCACGTGGGCCCCCAGGGGAAATCACGTGGGCCCCCAGGGGGAATCACGTGGGCCCCCAGTGGAAATCACGTGGGCCCCCAGGGGAAATCACGTGGACCCCAGGGGAAATCACGTGGGCCAGGTGGGGCAATCACGTGGGCCAGGTGGAGCAATCACGTGGGCCCCCAGGGGAAATCACGTGGGCCCCCAGGGGAAATCACGTGGGCCAGGTGGGGCAATCACGTGGGCCAGGTGGGGCAATCACGTGGGCCCCCAGGGGAAATCACGAGGGCCCCCAGGGCAAATCACGTGGGCCCCCAGGGCAAATCACGTGGGCCCCCAGGGGAAATCACGTGGGCCCCCAGGGGAAATCACGTGGTCCCCCAGGGGAAATCACGTGGGCCCCCAGGGTAAATCACGTGGGCCCCCAGGGGAAATCACGTGGGCCCCCAGGGGAAATCACGTGGGCCCCCAGGGGAAATCACGTGGGCCAGGTGGGGCAATCACGTGGGCCAGGTGGGGCAATCACGTGGGCCAGGTGGAGCAATCACGTTGGCCCCCAGGGGAAATCACGTGGGCCCCCAGGGGAAATCACGTGGGCCCCCAGGGCAAATCACGTGGGCCGCCAGGGTAAATCACGTGGGCCCCCAGGGGAAATCACGTGGGCCCCCAGGGGAAATAAAGTGGGCCCCCAGGGGAAATCACGTGGGCCCCCAGGGGAAATCACGTGGGCACCCAGGGGAAATCACGTGGGCCCCCAGGGGAAATCACGTGGGCACCCAGGGGAAATCACGTGGGCCCCCAGGGGAAATCATGTGGGCCCCCAGGGGTAATCACGTGGGCCCCCAGGGGAAATCACGTGGGCCCCCAGGGGAAATCACGTGGGCCCCCAGGGGAAATCACGTGGGCCAGGTGGAGCAATCACGTGGGCCCCAGGGGAAATCACGTGGGCCCCCAGGGGCAATCACGTGGGCCAGGTGGGGCAATCACGTGGGACCCCAGGGGAAATCACGTGGGCCCCCAGGGGAAATCACGTGGGCCCCCAGGGGAAATCACGTGGGCCCCCAGGGGCAATCACGTGGGCCAGGTGGAGCAATCACGTGGGCCCCCAGGGGAAATCACGTGGGCCCCCAGGGGAAATCACGTGGGCCCCCAGGGGAAATCACGTGGGCCCCCAGGGGAAATCACGTGGGCCAGGTGGGGCAATCACGTGGATCCCCAGGTGAAATCACGTGGGCCCCCATGGGAAATCACGTGGGCCCCCACGGGAAATCACGTGGTCCCCCAGGGGAAATCACGTGGGCCTCCAGGGGAAATCACGTGGGCCAGGTGGGGCAATCACGTGGGGCCCCAGGGGAAATCACGTGGGCCCCCAGGGGAAATCACGTGGGCCCCCAGGGGAAATCACGTGGGCCCCCAGGGGAAATCACGTGGGCCCCCAGGGCAAATCACGTGGGCCGCCAGGGGAAATCACGTGGGCCCCCATGGGAAATCACGTGGGCCCCCAGGGGAAATCACGTGGGCCCCCAGGGGAAATCACGTGGGCCCCCAGGGGAAATCACGTGGGCCCCCAGGGGAAATCACGTGGGCCAGGTGGGGCAATCACGTGGGCCAGGTGGAGCAATCACGTGGGCCCCCAGTGGAAATCACGTGGTCCCCCAGGGGAAATCACGTGGGCCTCCAGGGGAAATCACGTGGGCCAGGTGGGGCAATCATGTGGGGCCCCAGGGGAAATCATGTGGGCCCCCAGGGGAAATCACGTGGGCCCCGAGGGGAAATCACGTGGGCCCCCAGGGGAAATCACGTGGGCCCCCAGGGGAAATCACGTGGGCCCCCTGGGGAAATCACGTGGGCCAGGTGGGGCAATCACGTGGGCCCCCACGGGAAATCACGTGGGCTCCCAGGGGAAATTACGTGGGCCCCCAGGGGAAATCACGTGGGCCAGGTGGGGCAATCACGTGGGCCAGGTGGAGCAATCACGTGGGCCCCCAGGGGAAATCACGTGGGCCCCCAGGGGAAATCACGTGGGCCCCCAGGGGAAATCACGTGGGCCCCCAGGGGAAATCACGTGGGCCCCTAGGGGAAATCACGTGGGCCCCCAGGGGAAATCACGTGGGCCCCAAGGGGAAATCACGTGGGCCCCCAGGGGAAATCACGTGGGCCCCCAGGGGAAATCACGTGGGCCCCCAGGGGAAATCACGTGGGCCCCCAGGGGAAATCACGTGGGCCCCCAGGGGAAATCACGTGGGCCCCCAGGGGAAATCACGTGGGCCAGGTGGAGCAATCACGTGGGCCCACAGGGGAAATCACGTGGGCCCCCAGGGGAAATCACGTGGGCCCCCAGGGGAAATCACGTGGGACCCCAGGGTAAATCACGTGGGCCCCCAGGGGAAATCACGTGGGCCCCCAGGGGAAATCACGTGGGCCAGGTGGAGCAATCACGTGGGCCCCCAGGGGAAATCACGTAGGCCCCCAGGGGAAATCACGTGGGCCCCCAGGGGAAATCTCGTGGGCCCCCAGGGGAAATCACGTGGGCCCCCAGGGGAAATCACGTGGGCCAGGTGGGGCAATCACGTGGGCCAGGTGGAGCAATCACGTGGGCCCCCAATGGAAATCACGTGGGCCCCCAGGGGAAATCACATGGGCCCCCAGGGGAAATCACGTGAGCCCCCAGGGGAAATCACGTGGGCCCCCAGGGGAAATCACGTGGGCCCCCAGGGGAAATCACGTGGGCCCCCAGGGGAAATCACGTGGGCCAGGTGGGGCAATCACGTGGGCCAGGTGGAGCAATCACGTGGGCCCACAGGGGAAATCACGTGGGCCCCCAGGGGAAATCACGTGGGCCCCCAGGGGAAATCACGTGGGCCAGGTGGGGCAATCACGTGGGCCAGGTTGGGCAATCACGTGGGCCCCCAGGGGAAATCACGAGGGCCCCCAGGGGAAATCACGTGGGCCCCCAGGGGAAATCACGTGGGCCCCCAGGGGAAATCACGTGGGCCCCCAGGGGAAATCACGTGGGCCCCCAGGGGAAATCACGTGGGCCAGGTGGGGCAATCACGTGGGCCAGGTGGAGCAATCACGTGGGCCCCCAGGGGAAATCACGTGGGCCCCCAGGGGAAATCACGTGGGCCCCCAGGGGAAATCACGTGGGCCAGGTGGGGCAATCACGTGGGCCCCCAGGGGAAATCACCTGGGCCCCCAGGAGACATCACGTGGGCCCCCAGGGGAAATCACGTGGGCCCCCAGGGCAAATCACGTGGTCCCCCAGGGCAAATCACGTGGGCCCCCAGGGGAAATCACGTGGGCCCCCAGGGGAAATCACGTGGGCCAGGTGGGGCAATCACGTGGGCCCCCAGGGGAAATCACGTGGGCCCCCAGGGGAAATCACGTGGGCCCCCAGGGGAAATCACGTGGGCCCCCAGGGGAAATCACGTGGGCCAGGTGGGGCAATCACGTGGGCCAGGTGGAGCAATCACGTGGGCCCCCAATGGAAATCACGTGGGCCCCCAGGGGAAATCACGTGGGCCCCCAGGGGAAATCACGTGGGCCCCCAGGGGAAATCACGTGGGCCCCCAGGGGAAATCACGTGGGCCCCCAGGGGAAATCACGTGGGCCCCTAGGGGAAATCACGTGGGCCAGGTGGGGCAATCACGTGGGCCAGGTGGAGCAATCACGTGGGCCCACAGGGGAAATCACGTGGGCCCCCAGGGGAAATCACGTGGGCCCCCAGGGGAAATCACGTGGGCCAGGTGGGGCAATCACGTGGGCCAGGTGGGGCAATCACGTGGGCCCCCAGGGGAAATCACGAGGGCCCCCAGGGCAAATCACGTGGGCCCCCAGGGGAAATCACGTGGGCCCCCAGGGGAAATCACGTGGGCCCCCAGGGGAAATCACGTGGGCCCCCAGGGGAAATCACGTGGGCCCCCAGGGGAAATCACGTGGGCCCCCAGGGGAAATCACGTGGGCCCCCAGGGGAAATCACGTGGGCCCCCAGGGGAAATCACGTGGGCCCCCAGGGGAAATCACGTGGGCCCCCAGGGGAAATCACGTGGGCCCCCAGGGGAAATCACGTGGGCCAGGTGGGGCAATCACGTGGGCCAGGTGGAGCAATCACGTGGGCCCCCAATGGAAATCACGTGGGCCCCCAGGGGAAATCACGTGGGCCCCCAGGGGAAATCACGTGGGCCCCCAGGGGAAATCACGTGGGCCCCCAGGGGAAATCACGTGGGCCCCCAGGGGAAATCACGTGGGCCCCCAGGGGAAATCACGTGGGCCCCCAGGGGAAATCACGTTGGCCAGGTGGGGCAATCACGTGGGCCAGGTGGAGCAATCACGTGGGCCCCCAGGGGAAATCACGTGGGCCCCCAGGGGAAATCACGTGGGCCCCCAGGGTAAATCACGTGGGCCAGGTGGAGCAATCACGTGGGCCCACAGGGGAAATCACGTGGGCCCCCAGGGGAAATCACGTGGGCCCCCAGGGGAAATCACGTGGGCCCCCAGGGGAAATCACGTGGGCCCCCAGGGGAAATCACGTGGGTCCCCAGGGGAAATCACGTGGGCCAGGTGGAGCAATCACGTGGGCCCCCAGGGGAAATCACGTGGGCCCCCAGGGGAAATCACGTGGGCCCCCAGGGGAAATCACGTGGGCCCCCAGGGGAAATCACGTGGGCCAGGTGGGGCAATCACGTGGGCCAGGTGGAGCAATCACGTGGGCCCCCAATGGAAATCACGTGGGCCCCCAGGGGAAATCACGTGGGCCCCCAGGTGAAATCACGTGGGCCCCCAGGGGAAATCACGTGGGCCCCCAGGGGAAATCACGTGGGCCCCCAGGGGAAATCACGTGGGCCACAAGGGGAAATCACGTGGGCCCCCAGGGGAAATCACGTGGGCCCCCAGGGGAAATCACGTGGGCCCCCAGGGGAAATCACGTGGGCCCCCAGGGGAAATCACGTGGGCCAGGTGGGGCAATCACGTGGGCCAGGTGGAGCAATCACGTGGGCCCACAGGGGAAATCACGTGGGCCCCCAGGGGAAATCATGTGGGCCCCCAGGGGAAATCACGTGGGCCCCCAGGGGAAATCACGTGGGCCCCCAGGGGAAATCACGTGGGCCCCCAGGGGAAATCACGTGGGCCCCCAAGGGAAATCACCTGGGCCCCCAGGGGAAATCACGTGGGCCAGGTGGGGCAATCACGTGGGCCAGGTGGGGCAATCACGTGGGCCCCCAGGGGAAATCACGAGGGCCCCCAGGGCAAATCACGTGGGCCCCCAGGGGAAATCACGTGGGCCCCCAGGGGAAATCACGTGGGCCCCCAGGGGAAATCACGTGGGCCCCCAGGGGAAATCACGTGGGCCCCCAGGGGAAATCACGTGGGCCAGGTGGGGCAATCACGTGGGCCAGGTGGGGCAATCACGCGGGCCCCCAGGGGAAATCACGAGGGCCCCCAGGGCAAATCACGTGGGCCCCCAGGGGAAATCACGTGGGCCCCCAGGGGAAATCACGTGGGCCCCCAGGGGAAATCACGTGGGCCCCCAGGGGAAATCACGTGGGCCCCCAGGGGAAATCACGTGGGCCCCCAGGGGAAATCACGTGGGCCCCCAGGGGAAATCACGTGGGCCCCCAGGGGAAATCACGTGGGCCCCCAGGGGAAATCACCTGGGCCCCCAGGGGAAATCACGTGGGCCAGGTGGGGCAATCACGTGGGCCAGGTGGGGCAATCACGTGGGCCCCCAGGGGAAATCACGAGGGCCCCCAGGGGAAATCACGTGGGCCCCCAGGGGAAATCACGTGGGCCCCCAGGGGAAATCACGTGGGCCCCCAGGGGAAATCACGTGGGCCCCCAGGGGAAATCACGTGGGCCCCCAGGGGAAATCACGTGGGCCCCCAGGGGAAATCACGTGGGCCCCCAGGGGAAATCACGTGGGCCCCCAGGGGAAATCACGTGGGCCCCAAGGGGAAATCACGTGGGCCACAAGGGGAAATCACGTGGGCCAGGTGGAGCAATCACGTGGGCCCACAGGGGAAATCACGTGGGCCCCCAGGGGAAATCACGTGGGCCCCCAGGGGAAATCACGTGGGCCAGGTGGGGCAATCACGTGGGCCAGGTGGGGCAATCACGTGGGCCCCAAGGGGAAATCACGAGGGCCCCCAGGGCAAATCACGTGGGCCCCCAGGGGAAATCACGTGGGCCCCCAGGGGAAATCACGTGGGCCAGGTGGGGCAATCACGTGGGCCAGGTGGAGCAATCACGTGGGCCCCAGGGGAAATCACGTGGGCCCCCAGGGGAAATCACGTGGGCCAGGTGGGGCAATCACGTGGGCCAGGTGGGGCAATCACATGGGCCAGGTGGGGCAATCACGTGGGCCCCCAGGGGAAATCACGTGGGCCCCCAGGGGAAATCACGTGGGCCCCCAGGGGAAATCACGTGGGCCCCCAGGGGAAATCACGTGGGCCCCCAGGGGAAATCACGTGGGCCCCCAGGGGAAATCACGTGGGCCCCCAGGGGAAATCACGTGGGCCCCCAGGGGAAATCACGTGGGCCCCCAGGGGAAATCACGTGGGCCCCCAGGGGAAATCACGTGGGCCACAAGGGGAAATCACGTGGGCCCCCAGGGGAAATCACGTGGGCCCCCAGGGGAAATCACGTGGGCCCCCAGGGGAAATCACGTGGGCCCCCAGGGGAAATCACGTGGGCCCCAAGGGAAAATCACGTGGGCCCCCAGGGGAAATCACGTGGGCCCCCAGGGGAAATCACGTGGGCCCCCAGGGGAAATCACGTGGGCCAGGTGGGGCAATCACGTGGGCCTGGTGGAGCAATCACGTGGGCCCCCAATGGAAATCACGTGGGCCCCCAGGGGAAATCACGTGGGCCCCCAGGGGAAATCACGTGGGCCCCCAGGGGAAATCACGTGGGCCCCCAGGGGAAATCACGTGGGCCCCCAGGGGAAATCACGTGGGCCCCCAGGGGAAATCACGTGGGCCCCCAGGGGAAATCACGTGGGCCAGGTGGGGCAATCACGTGGGCCAGGTGGAGCAATCACGTGGGCCCCCAGGGGAAATCACGTGGGCCCCCAGGGGAAATCACGTGGGCCCCCAGGGGAAATCACGTGGGCCAGGTGGAGCAATCACGTGGGCCCACAGGGGAAATCACGTGGGCCCCCAGGGGAAATCACGTGGGCCCCCAGGGGAAATCACGTGGGCCCCCAGGGGAAATCACGTGGGCCCCCAGGGGAAATCACGTGGGCCCCCAAGGGAAATCACGTGGGCCAGGTGGAGCAATCACGTGGGCCCCCAGGGGAAATCACGTGGGCCCCCAGGGGAAATCACGTGGGCCCCCAGGGGAAATCACGTGGGCCCCCAGGGGAAATCACGTGGGCCCCCAGGGGAAATCACGTGGGCCAGGTGGGGCAATCACGTGGGCCAGGTGGGGCAATCACGTGGGCCCCCAGGGGAAATCACGAGGGCCCCCAGGGGAAATCACGTGGGCCCCCAGGGGAAATCACGTGGGCCCCCAGGGGAAATCACGTGGGCCCCCAGGGGAAATCACGTGGGCCCCAGGGGAAATCACGTGGGCCCCCAGGGGAAATCACGTGTTCCCGCAGGGGAAATCACGTGGGCCCCCAGGGGAAATCACGTGGGCCCCCAGGGGAAATCATGTGGGCCCCCAGGGGAAATCACGTGGGCCCCCAGGGGAAATCACGTGGGCCCCCAGGGGAAATCACGTGGGCCAGGTGGGGCAATCACGTGGGCCAGGTGGAGCAATCACGTGGGCCCACAGGGGAAATCACGTGGGCCCCTAGGGGAAATCACGTGGGCCCCCAGGGGAAATCACGTGGGCCCCCAGGGGAAATCACGTGGGCCCCCAGGGGAAATCACGTGGGCCCCCAGGGGAAATCACGTGGGCCCCCAGGGGAAATCACGTGGGCCCCCTGGGGAAATCACGTGGGCCAGGTGGAGTAATCACGTTGGCCCCCAGGGGAAATCACGTGGGCCCCCAGGGGAAATCACGTGGGCCCCCAGGGCAAATCACGTGGGCCGCCAGGGTAAATCACGTGGGCCCCCAGGGGAAATCACGTGGGCCCCCAGGGGAAATAACGTGGGCCCCCAGGGGAAATCACGTGGGCCCCCAGGGGAAATCACTTGGGCACACAGGGGAAATCACGTGGGCCCCCAGGGGAAATCACGTGGGCACCCAGGGGAAATCACGTGGGCCCCCAGGGGAAATCATGTGGGCCCCCAGGGGAAATCACGTGGGCCCCCAGGGGAAATCACGTGGGCCCCCAGGGGAAATCACGTGGGCCCCCAGGGGAAATCACGTGGGCCAGGTGGAGCAATCACGTGGGCCCCAGGGGAAATCACGTGGGCCCCCAGGGGCAATCACGTGGGCCAGGTGGGGCAATCACGTGGGCCCCCAGGTGAAATCACGTGGGCCCCCAGGGGAAATCTCGTGGGCATCCATGGGAAATCACGTGGGCCCCCAGGGGAAATCACGTGGGCCCCCAGGGGAAATCACGTGGGCCCCCAGGGGAAATCACGTGGGCCCCCAGGGGAAATCACGTGGGCCCCCAGGGGAAATCACGTGGGCCCCCAGGGGAAATCACGTGGGCCCCCAGGGGAAATCACGTGGGCCAGGTGGGGCAATCACGTGGGCCATGTGGAGCAATCACGTGGGCCCCCAGGGGAAATCACGTGGGCCCCAGGGGAAATCACGTGGGCCCCCAGGGGAAATCACGTGGGCCAGGTGGGGCAATCACGTGGGCCAGGTGGGGCAATCCCGTGGGCCCCCAGGGGAAATCACGAGGGCCCCCAGGTCAAATCACGTGGGCCCCCAGGGGAAATCATGTGGGCCCGCAGGGGAAATCACGTGGGCCCCCAGGGGAAATCACGTGGGCCCCCAGGGGAAATCACGTGGGCCAGGTGGGGCAATCACGTGGGCCAGGTGGAGCAATCACGTGGGCCCCCAGGGGAAATCACGTGGGCCCCCAGGGGAAATCACGTGGGACCCCAGGGGAAATCACGTGGGCCCCCAGGGGAAATCACGTGGGCCAGGTGGGGCAATCACGTGGGCCCCCAGGTGAAATCACGTGGGCCCCCAGGGGAAATCACGTGGGCCCCCACGGGAAATCACGTGGTCCCCCAGGGGAAATCACGTGGGCCTCCAGGGGAAATCACGTGGGCCAGGTGGGGCAATCACGTGGGCCCCCAGGTGAAATCACGTGGGCCCCCAGGGGAAATCACGTGGGCCCCCACGGGAAATCACGTGGTCCCCCAGGGGAAATCACGTGGGCCAGGTGGGGCAATCACGTGGGCCAGGTGGAGCAATCACGTGGGCCCCCAGGGGAAATCACGTGGGCCCCCAGGGGAAATCACGTGGGCCCCCAGGGGAAATCACGTGAGCCCCCAGGGGAAATCACGTGGGCCCCCAGGGGAAATCACGTGGGCACCAAGGGGAAATCACGTGGGGCCCCAGGGGAAATCACGTGGGCCCCCAGGGGGAATCACGTGGGCCCCCAGGGGAAATCACGTGGGCCCCCAGGGGAAATCACGTGGACCCCAGGGGAAATCACGTGGGCCAGGTGGAGCAATCACGTGGGCCCCCAGGGGAAATCACGTGGGCCCCCAGGGGAAATCACGTGGGCCCCCAGGGGAAATCACGTGGGCCAGGTGGGGCAATCACGTGGGCCAGGTGGGGCAATCACGTGGGCCCCCAGGGGAAATCACGAGGGCCCCCAGGGCAAATCACGTGGGCCCCCAGGGCAAATCACGTGGGCCCCCAGGGGAAATCACGTGGGCCCCCAGGGGAAATCACGTGGGCCCCCAGGGGAAATCACGTGGGCCCCCAGGGGAAATCACGTGGGCCCCCAGGGGAAATCACGTGGGCCCGCAGGGGAAATCACGTGGGCCCCCAGGGGAAATCACGTGGGCCCCCAGGGGAAATCACGTGGGCCAGGTGGGGCAATCACGTGGGCCAGGTGGAGCAATCACGTGGGCCCCCAGGGGAAATCACGTGGGCCCACAGGGGAAATCACGTGGGCCCCCAGGGGCAATCACGTGGGCCAGGTGGGGCAATCACGTGGGCCCCCAGGTGAAATCACGTGGGCCCCCAGGGGAAATCACGTGGGACCCCACGGGATATCACGTGGTCCCCCAGGGCAAATCACGTGGGCCTCCAGGGGAAATCACGTGGGCCAGGTGGGGCAATCACGTGGGCCCCCAGGTGAAACCATGTGGGCCCCTAGGGGAAATCACGTGGGCCCCCACGGGAAATCACGTGGTCCCCCAGGGGAAATCACGTGGGCCCCCGGGGGAAATCACGTGGGCCCCCGGGGGAAATCACGTGGGCCCCCGGGGGAAATCACGTGGGCCCCCGGGGGAAATCACGTGGGCCCCCGGGGGAAATCACGTGGGCCAGGTGGGGCAATCACGTGGGCCAGGTGGGGCAATCACGTGGGCCAGGTGGAGCAATCACGTGGGCCCCCAGGGAAAATCACGTGGGCCCCCAGGGGAAATCACGTGGGCCCCCAGGGGAAATCACGAGGGCCCCCAGGGCAAATCACGTGGGCCCCCAGGGCAAATCACGTGGGCCCCCAGGGGAAATCACGTGGGCCCCCAGGGGAAATCACGTGGGCCCCCAGGGGAAATCACGTGGGCCCCCAGCGGAAATCACGTGGGCCAGGTGGGGCAATCACGTGGGCCAGGTGGGGCAATCACGTGGGCCAGGTGAAGCAATCACGTGGGCCCCCAGGGGAAATCACGTGGGCCCCCAGGGGAAATCACGTGGGCCCCCAGGGCAAATCACGTGGGCCCCCAGGGCAATTCACGTGGGCCCCCAGGGGAAATCACGTGGGCCCCCAGGGGAAATCACGTGGGCCCCCAGGGGAAATCACGTGGGCCCCCAGGGGAAATCACGTGGGCCCCCAGGGGAAATCACGTGGGCCCCCAGGGCAAATCACGTGGGCCCCCAGGGGAAATCACGTGGGCCCCCAGGGGAAATCACGTGGGCCCCCAGGGGAAATCACGTGGGCCCCCAGGGGAAATCACGTGGGCCAGGTGGGGCAATCACGTGGGCCAGGTGGGGCAATCACGTGGGCCAGGTGGAGCAATCACGTGGGCCCCCAGGGGAAATCACGTGGGCCCCCGGGGGAAATCACGTGGGCCCCCAGGGGAAATAACGTGGGCCCCCAGGGGAAATCACGTGGGCCAGGTGGGGCAATCACGTGGGCCAGGTGGGGCAATCACGTGGGCCAGGTGGAGCAATCACGTGGGCCTCCAGGGGAAATCACGTGGGCCCCCAGGGGAAATCACGTGGGCCCCCAGGGCAAATCACGTGGGCCGCCAGGGGAAATCACGTGGGCCCCCATAGGAAATCACGTGGGCCCCCAGGGGCAATCACGTGGGCCAGGTGGGGCAATCACGTGGGCCCCCAGGGGAAATCACGTGGGCCCCCAGGGGATATCACGTGGGCCAGGTGGGGCAATCACGTGGGCCAGGTGGAGCAATCACATGGGCCCCCAGTGGAAATCACGTGGTCCCCCAGGGGAAATCACGTGGGCCTCCAGGGGAAATCACGTGGGCCAGGTGGGGCAATCATGTGGGGCCCCAGGGGAAATCATGTGGGCCCCCAGGGGAAATCACGTGGGCCCCCAGGGGAAATCACGTGGGCCCCCAGGGGAAATCACGTGGGCCCCCAGGGGAAATCACGTGGGCCCCCAGGGGAAATCACGTGGGCCAGGTGGGGCAATCACGTGGGCCCCCAGGGAAATCACGTGGGCCCCCAGGGGAAATCACGTGGGCCCCCAGGGGAAATCACGTGGGCCAGGTGGGGCAATCACGTGGGCCAGGTGGAGCAATCACGTGGGCCCCCAGGGGAAATCACGTGGGCCCCCAGGGGAAATCACGTGGGCCCCCAGGGGAAATCACGTGGGCCCCCAGGGGAAATCACGTGGGCCCCCAGGGGAAATCACGTGGGCCCCCAGGGGAAATCACGTGGGCCCCCAGGGGAAATCACGTGGGCCCCCAGGGGAAATCACGTGGGCCCCCAGGGGAAATCACGTGGGCCCCCAGGGGAAATCACGTGGACCCCAGGGGAAATCACGTGGGCCAGGTGGGGCAATCACGTGGGCCAGGTGGAGCAATCACGTGGGCCCCCAGGGGAAATCACGTGGGCCCCCAGGGGAAATCACGTGGGCCAGGTGGGGCAATCACGTGGGCCAGGTGGGGCAATCACGTGGGCCCCCAGGGGAAATCACGAGGGCCCCCAGGGCAAATCACGTGGGCCCCCAGGGCAAATCACGTGGGCCCCCAGGGGAAATCACGTGGGCCCCCAGGGGAAATCACGTGGGCCCCCAGGGGAAATCACGTGGGCCCCCAGGGGAAATCACGTGGGCCCCCAGGGGAAATCACGTGGGCCCCCAGGGGAAATCACGTGGGCCCCCAGGGGAAATCACGTGGGCCAGGTGGGGCAATCACGTGGGCCAGGTGGGGCAATCACGTGGGCCAGGTGGAGCAATCACGTGGGCCCCCAGGGGAAATCACGTGGGCCCCCAGGGGAAATCACGTGGGCCCCCAGGGGAAATCACGTGGGCCGCCAGGGGAAATCACGTGGGCCCCCAGGGGAAATCACGTGGGCCCCCAGGGGAAATCACGTGGGCCCCCAGGGGAAATCACGTGGGCCCCCAGGGGAAATCACGTGGGCCCCAGGGGAAATCACGTGGGCCCCCAGGGGAAATCACGTGGGCACCCAGGGGAAATCACGTGGGCCCCCAGGGGAAATCATGTGGGCCCCCAGGGGAAATCACGTGGGCCCCCAGGGGAAATCACGTGGGCCCCCAGGGGAAATCACGTGGGCCCCCAGGGGAAATCACGTGGGCCAGGTGGAGCAATCACGTGGGCCCCAGGGGAAATCACGTGGGCCCCCAGGGGCAATCACGTGGGCCAGGTGGGGCAATCACGTGGGACCCCAGGGGAAATCACGTGGGCCCCCAGGGGAAATCACGTGGGCCCCCAGGGGAAATCACGTGGGCCCCCAGGGGCAATCACGTGGGCCAGGTGGAGCAATCACGTGGGCCCCCAGGGGAAATCACGTGGGCCCCCAGGGGAAATCACGTGGGCCCCCAGGGGAAATCACGTGGGCCCCCAGGGGAAATCACGTGGGCCAGGTGGGGCAATCACGTGGGCCCCCAGGTGAAATCACGTGGGCCCCCATGGGAAATCACGTGGGCCCCCACGGGAAATCACGTGGTCCCCCAGGGGAAATCACGTGGGCCTCCAGGGGAAATCACGTGGGCCAGGTGGGGCAATCACGTGGGGCCCCAGGGGAAATCACGTGGGCCCCCAGGGGAAATCACGTGGGCCCCCAGGGGAAATCACGTGGGCCCCCAGGGCAAATCACGTGGGCCGCCAGGGGAAATCACGTGGGCCCCCATGGGAAATCACGTGGGCCCCCAGGGGAAATCACGTGGGCCCCCAGGGGAAATCACGTGGGCCCCCAGGGGAAATCACGTGGGCCCCCAGGGGAAATCACGTGGGCCAGGTGGGGCAATCACGTGGGCCAGGTGGAGCAATCACGTGGGCCCCCAGGGGAAATCACGTGGGCCCCCAGGGGAAATCACGTGGGCCCCCAGGGGAAATCACGTGGGCCAGGTGGGGCAATCACGTGGGGCCCCAGGGGAAATCACGTGGGCCCCCAGGGGAAATCACGTGGGCCCCGAGGGGAAATCACGTGGGCCCCCAGGGGAAATCACGTGGGCCCCCAGGGGAAATCACGTGGGCCCCCTGGGGAAATCACGTGGGCCAGGTGGGGCAATCACGTGGGCCCCCAGGGGAAATCACGTGGGCTCCCAGGGGAAATACGTGGGCCCCCAGGGGAAATCACGTGGGCCAGGTGGGGCAATCACGTGGGCCAGGTGGAGCAATCACGTGGGCCCCCAGGGGAAATCACGTGGGCCCCCAGGGGAAATCACGTGGGCCCCCAGGGGAAATCACGTGGGCCCCCAGGGGAAATCACGTGGGCCCCCAGGGGAAATCACGTGGGCCCCCAGGGGAAATCACGTGGGCCCCAAGGGGAAATCACGTGGGCCCCCAGGGGAAATCACGTGGGCCCCCAGGGGAAATCACGTGGGCCCCCAGGGGAAATCACGTGGGCCCCCAGGGGAAATCACGTGGGCCCCCAGGGGAAATCACGTGGGCCCCCAGGGGAAATCACGTGGGCCAGGTGGAGCAATCACGTGGGCCCACAGGGGAAATCACGTGGGCCCCCAGGGGAAATCACGTGGGCCCCCAGGGAAATCACGTGGGACCCCAGGGTAAATCACGTGGGCCCCCAGGGGAAATCACGTGGGCCCCCAGGGGAAATCACGTGGGCCAGGTGGAGCAATCACGTGGGCCCCCAGGGGAAATCACGTAGGCCCCCAGGGGAAATCACGTGGGCCCCCAGGGGAAATCACGTGGGCCCCCAGGGGAAATCACGTGGGCCCCCAGGGGAAATCACGTGGGCCAGGTGGGGCAATCACGTGGGCCAGGTGGAGCAATCACGTGGGCCCCCAATGGAAATCACGTGGGCCCCCAGGGGAAATCACGTGGGCCCCCAGGGGAAATCACGTGGGCCCCCAGGGGAAATCACGTGGGCCCCCAGGGGAAATCACGTGGGCCCCCAGGGGAAATCACGTGGGCCCCCAGGGGAAATCACGTGGGCCAGGTGGGGCAATCACGTGGGCCAGGTGGAGCAATCACGTGGGCCCACAGGGGAAATCACGTGGGCCCCCAGGGGAAATCACGTGGGCCCCCAGGGGAAATCACGTGGGCCAGGTGGGGCAATCACGTGGGCCAGGTTGGGCAATCACGTGGGCCCCCAGGGGAAATCACGAGGGCCCCCAGGGGAAATCACGTGGGCCCCCAGGGGAAATCACGTGGGCCCCCAGGGGAAATCACGTGGGCCCCCAGGGGAAATCACGTGGGCCCCCAGGGGAAATCACGTGGGCCAGGTGGGGCAATCACGTGGGCCAGGTGGAGCAATCACGTGGGCCCCCAGGGCAAATCACGTGGGCCCCCAGGGGAAATCACGTGGGCCCCCAGGGGAAATCACGTGGGCCAGGTGGGGCAATCACGTGGGCCCCCAGGGGAAATCACCTGGGCCCCCAGGAGACATCACGTGGGCCCCCAGGGGAAATCACGTGGGCCCCCAGGGAAAATCACGTGGTCCCCCAGGGCAAATCACGTGGGCCCCCAGGGGAAATCACGTGGGCCCCCAGGGGAAATCACGTGGGCCAGGTGGGGCAATCACGTGGGCCCCCAGGGGAAATCACGTGGGCCCCCAGGGGAAATCACGTGGGCCCCCAGGGGAAATCACGTGGGCCCCCAGGGGAAATCACGTGGGCCAGGTGGGGCAATCACGTGGGCCAGGTGGAGCAATCACGTGGGCCCCCAATGGAAATCACGTGGGCCCCCAGGGGAAATCACGTGGGCCCCCAGGGGAAATCACGTGGGCCCCCAGGGGAAATCACGTGGGCCCCCAGGGGAAATCACGTGGGCCCCCAGGGGAAATCACGTGGGCCCCCAGGGGAAATCACGTGGGCCAGGTGGGGCAATCACGTGGGCCAGGTGGAGCAATCACGTGGGCCCACAGGGGAAATCACGTGGGCCCCCAGGGGAAATCACGTGGGCCCCCAGGGGAAATCACGTGGGCCAGGTGGGGCAATCACGTGGGCCAGGTGGGGCAATCACGTGGGCCCCCAGGGGAAATCACGATGGCCCCCAGGGCAAATCACGTGGGCCCCCAGGGGAAATCACGTGGGCCCCCAGGGGAAATCACGTGGGCCCCCAGGGGAAATCACGTGGGCCCCCAGGGGAAATCACGTGGGCCCCCAGGGGAAATCACGTGGGCCCCCAGGGGAAATCACGTGGGCCACAAGGGGAAATCACGTGGGCCCCCAGGGGAAATCACGTGGGCCCCCAGGGGAAATCACGTGGGCCCCCAGGGGAAATCACGTGGGCCCCCAGGGGAAATCACGTGGGCCCCCAGGGGAAATCACGTGGGCCCCCAGGGGAAATCACGTGGGCCCCCAGGGGAAATCACGTGGGCCCCCAGGGGAAATCACGTGGGCCAGGTGGGGCAATCACGTGGGCCAGGTGGAGCAATCACGTGGGCCCCCAATGGAAATCACGTGGGCCCCCAGGGGAAATCACGTGGGCCCCCAGGGGAAATCACGTGGGCCCCCAGGGGAAATCACGTGGGCCCCCAGGGGAAATCACGTGGGCCCCCAGGGGAAATCACGTGGGCCCCCAGGGGAAATCACGTGGGCCCCCAGGGGAAATCACGTTGGCCAGGTGGGGCAATCACGTGGGCCAGGTGGAGCAATCACGTGGGCCCCCAGGGGAAATCACGTGGGCCCCCAGGGGAAATCACGTGGGCCCCCAGGGGAAATCACGTGGGCCAGGTGGAGCAATCACGTGGGCCCACAGGGGAAATCACGTGGGCCCCCAGGGGAAATCACGTGGGCCCCCAGGGGAAATCACGTGGGCCCCCAGGGGAAATCACGTGGGCCCCCAGGGGAAATCACGTGGGTCCCCAGGGGAAATCACGTGGGCCAGGTGGAGCAATCACGTGGGCCCCCAGGGGAAATCACGTGGGCCCCCAGGGGAAATCACGTGGGCCCCCAGGGGAAATCACGTGGGCCCCCAGGGGAAATCACGTGGGCCAGGTGGGGCAATCACGTGGGCCAGGTGGAGCAATCACGTGGGCCCCCAATGGAAATCACGTGGGCCCCCAGGGGAAATCACGTGGGCCCCCAGGGGAAATCACGTGGGCCCCCAGGGGAAATCACGTGGGCCCCCAGGGGAAATCACGTGGGCCCCCAGGGGAAATCATGTGGGCCACAAGGGGAAATCACGTGGGCCCCCAGGGGAAATCACGTGGGCCCCCAGGGGAAATCACGTGGGCCCCCAGGGGAAATCACGTGGGCCCCCAGGGGAAATCACGTGGGCCAGGTGGGGCAATCACGTGGGCCAGGTGGAGCAATCACGTGGGCCCACAGGGGAAATCACGTGGGCCCCCAGGGGAAATCATGTGGGCCCCCAGGGGAAATCACGTGGGCCCCCAGGGGAAATACGTGGGCCCCCAGGGGAAATCACGTGGGCCCCCAGGGGAAATCACGTGGGCCCCCAGGGGAAATCACCTGGGCCCCCAGGGGAAATCACGTGGGCCAGGTGGGGCAATCACGTGGGCCAGGTGGGGCAATCACGTGGGCCCCCAGGGGAAATCACGAGGGCCCCCAGGGCAAATCACGTGGGCCCCCAGGGGAAATCACGTGGGCCCCCAGGGGAAATCACGTGGGCCCCCAGGGGAAATCACGTGGGCCCCCAGGGGAAATCACGTGGGCCCCCAGGGGAAATCACGTGGGCCAGGTGGGGCAATCACGTGGGCCAGGTGGGGCAATCACGTGGGCCCCCAGGGGAAATCACGAGGGCCCCCAGGGCAAATCACGTGGGCCCCCAGGGGAAATCACGTGGGCCCCCAGGGGAAATCACGTGGGCCCCCAGGGGAAATCACGTGGGCCCCCAGGGGAAATCACGTGGGCCCCCAGGGGAAATCACGTGGGCCCCCAGGGGAAATCACGTGGGCCCCCAGGGGAAATCACGTGGGCCCCCAGGGGAAATCACGTGGGCCCCCAGGGGAAATCACCTGGGCCCCCAGGGGAAATCACGTGGGCCAGGTGGGGCAATCACGTGCAATCACGTGGGCCCCCAGGGGAAATCACGAGGGCCCCCAGGGGAAATCACGTGGGCCCCCAGGGGAAATCACGTGGGCCCCCAGGGGAAATCACGTGGGCCCCCAGGGGAAATCACGTGGGCCCCCAGGGGAAATCACGTGGGCCCCCAGGGGAAATCACGTGGGCCCCCAGGGGAAATCACGTGGGCCCCCAGGGGAAATCACGTGGGCCCCCAGGGGAAATCACGTGGGCCCCCAGGGGAAATCACGTGGGCCCCAAGGGGAAATCACGTGGGCCAGGCGGGGCAATCACGTGGGCCAGGTGGAGCAATCACGTGGGCCCACAGGGGAAATCACGTGGGCCCCCAGGGGAAATCACGTGGGCCCCCAGGGGAAATCACGTGGGCCAGGTGGGGCAATCACGTGGGCCAGGTGGGGCAATCACGTGGGCCCCCAGGGGAAATCACGAGGGCCCCCAGGGCAAATCACGTGGGCCCCCAGGGGAAATCACGTGGGTCCCCAGGGGAAATCACGTGGGCCAGGTGGGGCAATCACGTGGGCCAGGTGGAGCAATCAC
This sequence comes from Rupicapra rupicapra, assembly GCA_963981305.1. Classification (NCBI taxonomy): domain Eukaryota; kingdom Metazoa; phylum Chordata; class Mammalia; order Artiodactyla; family Bovidae; genus Rupicapra; species Rupicapra rupicapra. The sequence goes on along the minus strand of CAXCFB010000042.1, from coordinate 31,752 downwards.
GTGGGCCCCAGGGGAAATCACGTGGGCCCCCAGGGGAAATCACGTGGGCCAGGTGGGGCAATCACGTGGGCCAGGTGGGGCAATCACATGGGCCAGGTGGGGCAATCACGTGGGCCCCCAGGGGAAATCACGTGGGCCCCCAGGGGAAATCACGTGGGCCCCCAGGGGAAATCACGTGGGCCCCCAGGGGAAATCACGTGGGCCCCCAGGGGAAATCACGTGGGCCCCCAGGGGAAATCACGTGGGCCCCCAGGGGAAATCACGTGGGCCCCCAGGGGAAATCACGTGTGCCCCCAGGGGAAATCACGTGGGCCCCCAGGGGAAATCACGTGGGCCACAAGGGGAAATCACGTGGGCCCCCAGGGGAAATCACGTGGGCCCCCAGGGGAAATCACGTGGGCCCCCAGGGGAAATCACGTGGGCCCCCAGGGGAAATCACGTGGGCCCCAAGGGAAAATCACGTGGGCCCCCAGGGGAAATCACGTGGGCCCCCAGGGGAAATCACGTGGGCCCCCAGGGGAAATCACGTGGGCCCCCAGGGGAAATCACGTGGGCCAGGTGGGGCAATCACGTGGGCCTGGTGGAGCAATCACGTGGGCCCCCAATGGAAATCACGTGGGCCCCCAGGGGAAATCACGTGGGCCCCCAGGGGAAATCACGTGGGCCCCCAGGGGAAATCACGTGGGCCCCCAGGGGAAATCACGTGGGCCCCCAGGGGAAATCACGTGGGCCCCCAGGGGAAATCACGTGGGCCCCCAGGGGAAATCACGTGGGCCAGGTGGGGCAATCACGTGGGCCAGGTGGAGCAATCACGTGGGCCCCCAGGGGAAATCACGTGGGCCCCCAGGGGAAATCACGTGGGCCCCCAGGGGAAATCACGTGGGCCAGGTGGAGCAATCACGTGGGCCCACAGGGGAAATCACGTGGGCCCCCAGGGGAAATCACGTGGGCCCCCAGGGGAAATCACGTGGGCCCCCAGGGGAAATCACGTGGGCCCCCAGGGGAAATCACGTGGGCCCCCAAGGGAAATCACGTGGGCCAGGTGGAGCAATCACGTGGGCCCCCAGGGGAAATCACGTGGGCCCCCAGGGGAAATCACGTGGGCCCCCAGGGGAAATCACGTGGGCCCCCAGGGGAAATCACGTGGGCCCCCAGGGGAAATCACGTGGGCCAGGTGGGGCAATCACGTGGGCCAGGTGGAGCAATCACGTGGGCCCCCAATGGAAATCACGTGGGCCCCCAGGGGAAATCACGTGGGCCCCCAGGGGAAATCACGTGGGCCCCCAGGGGAAATCACGTGGGCCCCCAGGGGAAATCACGTGGGCCCCCAGGGGAATCATGTGGGCCACAAGGGGAAATCACGTGGGCCCCCAGGGGAAATCACGTGGGCCCCCAGGGGAAATCACGTGGGCCCCCAGGGGAAATCACGTGGGCCCCCAGGGGAAATCACGTGGGCCAGGTGGGGCAATCACGTGGGCCAGGTGGAGCAATCACGTGGGCCCACAGGGGAAATCACGTGGGCCCCCAGGGGAAATCATGTGGGCCCCCAGGGGAAATCACGTGGGCCCCCAGGGGAAATACGTGGGCCCCCAGGGGAAATCACGTGGGCCCCCAGGGGAAATCACGTGGGCCCCCAGGGGAAATCACGTGGGCCCCCAGGGGAAATCACGTGGGCCAGGTGGGGCAATCACGTGGGCCAGGTGGGGCAATCACGTGGGCCCCCAGGGGAAATCACAGCGCCCCCAGGGCAAATCACGTGGGCCCCCAGGGGAAATCACGTGGGCCCCCAGGGGAAATCACGTGGGCCCCCAGGGGAAATCACGTGGGCCCCCAGGGGAAATCACGTGGGCCCCCAGGGGAAATCACGTGGGCCAGGTGGGGCAATCACGTGGGCCAGGTGGGGCAATCACGTGGGCCCCCAGGGGAAATCACGAGGGCCCCCAGGGCAAATCACGTGGGCCCCCAGGGGAAATCACGTGGGCCCCCAGGGGAAATCACGTGGGCCCCCAGGGGAAATCACGTGGGCCCCCAGGGGAAAACACGTGGGCCCCCAGGGGAAATCACGTGGGCCCCCAGGGGAAATCACGTGGGCCCCCAGGGGAAATCACGTGGGCCCCCAGGGGAAATCACGTGGGCCCCCAGGGGAAATCACCTGGGCCCCCAGGGGAAATCACGTGGGCCAGGTGGGGCAATCACGTGGGCCAGGTGGGGCAATCACGTGGGCCCCCAGGGGAAATCACGAGGGCCCCCAGGGGAAATCACGTGGGCCCCCAGGGGAAATCACGTGGGCCCCCAGGGGAAATCACGTGGGCCCCCAGGGGAAATCACGTGGGCCCCCAGGGGAAATCACGTGGGCCCCCAGGGGAAATCACGTGGGCCCCCAGGGGAAATCACGTGGGCCCCCAGGGGAAATCACGTGGGCCCCCAGGGGAAATCACGTGGGCCCCCAGGGGAAATCACGTGGGCCCCAAGGGGAAATCACGTGGGCCAGGCGGGGCAATCACGTGGGCCAGGTGGAGCAATCACGTGGGCCCACAGGGGAAATCACGTGGGCCCCCAGGGGAAATCACGTGGGCCCCCAGGGGAAATCACGTGGGCCAGGTGGGGCAATCACGTGGGCCAGGTGGGGCAATCACGTGGGCCCCAAGGGGAAATCACGAGGGCCCCCAGGGCAAATCACGTGGGCCCCCAGGGGAAATCACGTGGGCCCCCAGGGGAAATCACGTGGGCCAGGTGGGGCAATCACGTGGGCCAGGTGGAGCAATCACGTGGGCCCCAGGGGAAATCACGTGGGCCCCCAGGGGAAATCACGTGGGCCAGGTGGGGCAATCACGTGGGCCAGGTGGGGCAATCACATGGGCCAGGTGGGGCAATCACGTGGGCCCCCAGGGGAAATCACGTGGGCCCCCAGGGGAAATCACGTGGGCCCCCAGGGGAAATCACGTGGGCCCCCAGGGGAAATCACGTGGGCCCCCAGGGGAAATCACGTGGGCCCCCAGGGGAAATCACGTGGGCCCCCAGGGGAAATCACGTGGGCCCCCAGGGGAAATCACGTGTGCCCCCAGGGGAAATCACGTGGGCCCCCAGGGGAAATCACGTGGGCCACAAGTGGAAATCACGTGGGCCCCCAGGGGAAATCACGTGGGCCCCCAGGGGAAATCACGTGGGCCCCCAGGGGAAATCACGTGGGCCAACAGGGGAAATCACGTGGGCCCCCAGGGAAAATCACGTGGGCCCCCAGGGGAAATCACGTGGGCCCCCAGGGGAAATCACGTGGGCCCCCAGGGGAAATCACGTGGGCCCCCAGGGGAAATCACGTGGGCCAGGTGGGGCAATCACGTGGGCCTGGTGGAGCAATCACGTGGGCCCCCAATGGAAATCACGTGGGCCCCCAGGGGAAATCACGTGGGCCCCCAGGGGAAATCACGTGGGCCCCCAGGGGAAATCACGTGGGCCCCCAGGGGAAATCACGTGGGCCCCCAGGGGAAATCACGTGGGCCCCCAGGGGAAATCACGTGGGCCAGGTGGGGCAATCACGTGGGCCAGGTGGAGCAATCACGTGGGCCCCCAGGGGAAATCACGTGGGCCCCCAGGGGAAATCACGTGGGCCCCCAGGGGAAATCACGTGGGCCAGGTGGAGCAATCACGTGGGCCCACAGGGGAAATCACGTGGGCCCCCAGGGGAAATCACGTGGGCCCCCAGGGGAAATCACGTGGGCCCCCAGGGGAAATCACGTGGGCCCCCAGGGGAAATCACGTGGGCCCCCAAGGGAAATCACGTGGGCCAGGTGGAGCAATCACGTGGGCCCCCAGGGGAAATCACGTGGGCCCCCAGGGGAAATCACGTGGGCCCCCAGGGGAAATCACGTGGGCCCCCAGGGGAAATCACGTGGGCCCCCAGGGGAAATCACGTGGGCCAGGTGGGGCAATCACGTGGGCCAGGTGGAGCAATCACGTGGGCCCCCAATGGAAATCACGTGGGCCCCCAGGGGAAATCACGTGGGCCCCCAGGGGAAATCACGTGGGCCCCCAGGGCAAATCACGTGGGCCCCCAGGGGAAATCACGTGTGCCCCCAGGGGAAATCACGTGGGCCCCCAGGGGAAATCACGTGGGCCCCCAGGGGAAATCACGTGGGCCCCCAGGGGAAATCACGTGGGCCCCCAGGGGAAATCACGTGGGCCAGGTGGGGCAATCACGTGGGCCAGGTGGAGCAATCACGTGGGCCCACAGGGGAAATCACGTGGGCCCCCAGGGGAAATCATGTGGGCCCCCAGGGGAAATCACGTGGGCCCCCAGGGGAAATCACGTGGGCCCCCAGGGGAAATCACGTGGGCCCCCAGGGGAAATCACGTGGGCCCCCAGGGGAAATCACGTGGGCCAGGTGGGGCAATCACGTGGGCCAGGTGGAGCAATCACGTGGGCCCACAGGGGAAATCACGTGGGCCCCCAGGGGAAATCACGTGTGCCCCCAGGGGAAATCACGTGGGCCAGGTGGGGCAATCACGTGGGCCAGGTGGAGCAATCACGTGGGCCCCCAGGGGAAATCACGTGGGCCCCCAGGGGAAATCACGTGTGCCCCCAGGGGAAATCACGTGGGCCCCCAGGGAAAATCACGTGGGCCACAAGGGGAAATCACGTGGGCCCCCAGGGGAAATCACGTGGGCCCCCAGGGGAAATCACGTGGGCCCCCAGGGGAAATCACGTGGGCCCCCAGGGGAAATCACGTGGGCACCCAGGGGAAATCACCTGGGCCCCCAGGGGAAATCACGTGGGCCAGGTGGGGCAATCACGTGGGCCAGGTGGGGCAATCACGTGGGCCCCCAGGGGAAATCACGTGGGCCCCCAGGGGAAATCACGTGGGCCCCCAGGGGAAATCACGTGGGCCCCCAGGGGAAATCACGTGGGCCCCCAGGGGAAATCACGTGGGCCCCCAGGGGAAATCACGTGGGCCCCCAGGGGAAATCACGTGGGCCCCCAGGGGAAATCACGTGGGCCAGGTGGAGCAATCACGTGGGCCCACAGGGGAAATCACGTGGGCCCCCAGGGGAAATCACGTGGGCCCCCAGGGGAAATCACGTGGGCCCCCAGGGGAAATCACGTGGGCCAGGTGGGGCAATCACGTGGGCCAGGTGGGGCAATCACGTGGGCCCCCAGGGGAAATCACGAGGGCCCCCAGGGCAAATCACGTGGGCCCCCAGGGGAAATCACGTGGGCCCCCAGGGGAAATCACGTGGGCCCCCAGGGGAAATCACGTGGGCCCCCAGGGGAAATCACGTGGGCCCCCAGGGCAAATCAAGTGGGCCGCCAGGGGAAATCACGTGGGCCCCCATGGGAAATCACGTGGGCCCCCAGGGGAAATAACGTGGGCCCCCAGGGGAAATCACGTGGGCCCCCAGGGGAAATCACGTGGGCCCCCAGGGGAAATCACGTGGGCCAGGTGGGGCAATCACGTGGGCCAGGTGGAGCAATCACGTGGGCCCCCAGTGGAAATCACGTGGTCCCCCAGGGGAAATCACGTGGGCCTCCAGGGGAAATCACGTGGGCCAGGTGGGGCAATCATGTGGGGCCCCAGGGGAAATCATGTGGGCCCCCAGGGGAAATCACGTGGGCCCCGAGGGGAAATCACGTGGGCCCCCAGGGGAAATCACGTGGGCCCCCAGGGGAAATCACGTGGGCCCCCTGGGGAAATCACGTGGGCCAGGTGGGGCAATCACTTGGGCCCCCACGGGAAATCACGTGGGCCCCCAGGGGAAATTACGTGGGCCCCCAGGGGAAATCACGTGGGCCAGGTGGGGCAATCACGTGGGCCAGGTGGAGCAATCACGTGGGCCCCCAGGGGAAATCACGTGGGCCCCCAGGGGAAATCACGTGGGCCCCCAGGGGAAATCACGTGGGCCCCCAGGGGAAATCACGTGGGCCCCCAGGGGAAATCACGTGGGCCCCCAGGGGAAATCACGTGGGCCCCAAGGGGAAATCACGTGGGCCCCCAGGGGAAATCACGTGGGCCCCCAGGGGAAATCACGTGGGCCCCCAGGGGAAATCACGTGGGCCCCCAGGGGAAATCACGTGGGCCAGGTGGGGCAATCACGTGGGCCAGGTGGAGCAATCACGTGGGCCCCCAATGGAAATCAGGTGGGCCCCCAGGGGAAATCACGTGGGCCCCCAGGGGAAATCACGTGGGCCCCCAGGGGAAATCACGTGGGCCCCCAGGGGAAATCACGTGGGCCCCCAGGAGAAATCACGTGGGCCCCCAGGGGAAATCACGTGGGCCCCCAGGGGAAATCACGTGGGCCAGGTGGGGCAATCACGTGGGCCAGGTGGAGCAATCACGTGGGCCCCCAGGGGAAATCACGTGGGCCCCCAGGGGAAATCACGTGGGCCCCCAGGGGAAATCACGTGGGCCCCCAGGGGAAATCACGTGGGCCCCCAGGGGAAATCACGTGGGCCCCCAGGGGAAATCACGTGGGCCCCCAGGGGAAATCACGTGGGCCCCCATAGGAAATCACGTGGGCCCCCAGGGGAAATAACGTGGGCCCCCAGGGGAAATCACGTGGGCCCCCAGGGGAAATCACGTGGGCCCCCAGGGGAAATCACGTGGGCCAGGTGGGGCAATCACGTGGGCCAGGTGGAGCAATCACATGGGCCCCCAGTGGAAATCACGTGGTCCCCCAGGGGAAATCACGTGGGCCTCCAGGGGAAATCACGTGGGCCAGGTGGGGCAATCATGTGGGGCCCCAGGGGAAATCATGTGGGCCCCCAGGGGAAATCACGTGGGCCCCCAGGGGAAATCACGTGGGCCCCCAGGGGAAATCACGTGGGCCCCCAGGGGAAATCACGTGGGCCCCCAGGGGAAATCACGTGGGCCAGGTGGGGCAATCACGTGGGCCCCCACGGGAAATCACGTGGGCCACCAGGGGAAATTACGTGGGCCCCCAGGGGAAATCACGTGGGCCAGGTGGGGCAATCACGTGGGCCAGGTGGAGCAATCACGTGGGCCCCCAGGGGAAATCACGTGGGCCCCCAGGGGAAATCACGTGGGCCCCCAGGGGAAATCACGTGGGCCCCCAGGGGAAATCACGAGGGCCCCCAGGGCAAATCACGTGGGCCCCCAGGGCAAATCACCTGGGCCCCCAGGGGAAATCACGTGGGCCCCCAGGGGAAATCACGTGGTCCCCCAGTGGAAATCACGTGGGCCCCCAGGGTAAATCACGTGGGCCCCCAGGGGAAATCACGTGGGCCCCCAGGGGAAATCACGTGGGCCCCCAGGGGAAATCACGTGGGCCAGGTGGGGCAATCACGTGGGCCAGGTGGGGCAATCACGTGGGCCAGGTGGAGCAATCACGTTGGCCCCCAGGGGAAATCACGTGGGCCCCCAGGGGAAATCACGTGGGCCCCCAGGGCAAATCACGTGGGCCGCCAGGGTAAATCACGTGGGCCCCCAGGGGAAATCACGTGGGCCCCCAGGGGAAATAAAGTGGGCCCCCAGGGGAAATCACGTGGGCCCCCAGGGGAAATCACGAGGGCACCCAGGGGAAATCACGTGGGCCCCCAGGGGAAATCACGTGGGCCCCCAGGGGAAATCACGTGGGCCAGGTGGAGCTATCACGTGGGCCCCAGGGGAAATCACGTGGGCCCCCAGGGGCAATCACGTGGGCCAGGTGGGGCAATCACGTGGGACCCCAGGGGAAATCACGTGGGCCCCCAGGGGAAATCACGTGGGCCCCCAGGGGAAATCACGTGGGCCCCCAGGGGCAATCACGTGGGCCAGGTGGAGCAATCACGTGGGCCCCCAGGGGAAATCACGTGGGCCCCCAGGGGAAATCACGTGGGCCCCCAGGGGAAATCACGTGGGCCCCCAGGGGAAATCACGTGGGCCCCCAGGGGAAATCACGTGGGCCCCCAGGGGAAATCACGTGGGCCAGGTGGAGCAATCACGTGGGCCCACAGGGGAAATCACGTGGGCCCCCAGGGGAAATCACGTGGGCCCCCAGGGGAAATCACGTGGGCCCCCAGGGGAAATCACGTGGGCCAGGTGGGGCAATCACGTGGGCCAGGTGGGGCAATCACGTGGGCCCCCAGGGGAAATCACGAGGGCCCCCAGGGCAAATCACGTGGGCCCCCAGGGGAAATCACGTGGGCCCCCAGGGGAAATCACGTGGGCCCCCAGGGGAAATCACGTGGGCCCCCAGGGGAAATCACGTGGGCCCCCAGGGCAAATCAAGTGGGCCGCCAGGGGAAATCACGTGGGCCCCCAGGGGAAATCACGTGGGCCACCAGGGGAAATAACGTGGGCCCCCAGGGGAAATCACGTGGGCCCCCAGGGGAAATCACGTGGGCCCCCAGGGGAAATCACGTGGGCCAGGTGGGGCAATCACGTGGGCCAGGTGGAGCAATCACGTGGGCCCCCAGTGGAAATCACGTGGTCCCCCAGGGGAAATCACGTGGGCCTCCAGGGGAAATCACGTGGGCCAGGTGGGGCAATCATGTGGGGCCCCAGGGGAAATCATGTGGGCCCCCAGGGGAAATCACGTGGGCCCCGAGGGGAAATCACGTGGGCCCCCAGGGGAAATCACGTGGGCCCCCAGGGGAAATCACGTGGGCCCCCTGGGGAAATCACGTGGGCCAGGTGGGGCAATCACTTGGGCCCCCACGGGAAATCACGTGGGCCCCCAGGGGAAATTACGTGGGCCCCCAGGGGAAATCACGTGGGCCAGGTGGGGCAATCACGTGGGCCAGGTGGAGCAATCACGTGGGCCCCCAGGGGAAATCACGTGGGCCCCCAGGGGAAATCACGTGGGCCCCCAGGGGAAATCACGTGGGCCCCCAGGGGAAATCACGTGGGCCCCCAGGGGAAATCACGTGGGCCCCCAGGGGAAATCACGTGGGCCCCAAGGGGAAATCACGTGGGCCCCCAGGGGAAATCACGTGGGCCCCCAGGGGAAATCACGTGGGCCCCCAGGGGAAATCACGTGGGCCCCCAGGGGAAATCACGTGGGCCAGGTGGGGCAATCACGTGGGCCAGGTGGAGCAATCACGTGGGCCCCCAATGGAAATCAGGTGGGCCCCCAGGGGAAATCACGTGGGCCCCCAGGGGAAATCACGTGGGCCCCCAGGGGAAATCACGTGGGCCCCCAGGGGAAATCACGTGGGCCCCCAGGAGAAATCACGTGGGCCCCCAGGGGAAATCACGTGGGCCCCCAGGGGAAATCACGTGGGCCAGGTGGGGCAATCACGTGGGCCAGGTGGAGCAATCACGTGGGCCCCCAGGGGAAATCACGTGGGCCCCCAGGGGAAATCACGTGGGCCCCCAGGGGAAATCACGTGGGCCCCCAGGGGAAATCACGTGGGCCCCCAGGGGAAATCACGTGGGCCCCCAGGGGAAATCACGTGGGCCCCCAGGGGAAATCACGTGGGCCCCCATAGGAAATCACGTGGGCCCCCAGGGGAAATAACGTGGGCCCCCAGGGGAAATCACGTGGGCCCCCAGGGGAAATCACGTGGGCCCCCAGGGGAAATCACGTGGGCCAGGTGGGGCAATCACGTGGGCCAGGTGGAGCAATCACATGGGCCCCCAGTGGAAATCACGTGGTCCCCCAGGGGAAATCACGTGGGCCTCCAGGGGAAATCACGTGGGCCAGGTGGGGCAATCATGTGGGGCCCCAGGGGAAATCATGTGGGCCCCCAGGGGAAATCACGTGGGCCCCCAGGGGAAATCACGTGGGCCCCCAGGGGAAATCACGTGGGCCCCCAGGGGAAATCACGTGGGCCCCCAGGGGAAATCACGTGGGCCAGGTGGGGCAATCACGTGGGCCCCCACGGGAAATCACGTGGGCCACCAGGGGAAATTACGTGGGCCCCCAGGGGAAATCACGTGGGCCAGGTGGGGCAATCACGTGGGCCAGGTGGAGCAATCACGTGGGCCCCCAGGGGAAATCACGTGGGCCCCCAGGGGAAATCACGTGGGCCCCCAGGGGAAATCACGTGGGCCCCCAGGGGAAATCACGAGGGCCCCCAGGGCAAATCACGTGGGCCCCCAGGGCAAATCACCTGGGCCCCCAGGGGAAATCACGTGGGCCCCCAGGGGAAATCACGTGGTCCCCCAGTGGAAATCACGTGGGCCCCCAGGGTAAATCACGTGGGCCCCCAGGGGAAATCACGTGGGCCCCCAGGGGAAATCACGTGGGCCCCCAGGGGAAATCACGTGGGCCAGGTGGGGCAATCACGTGGGCCAGGTGGGGCAATCACGTGGGCCAGGTGGAGCAATCACGTTGGCCCCCAGGGGAAATCACGTGGGCCCCCAGGGGAAATCACGTGGGCCCCCAGGGCAAATCACGTGGGCCGCCAGGGTAAATCACGTGGGCCCCCAGGGGAAATCACGTGGGCCCCCAGGGGAAATAAAGTGGGCCCCCAGGGGAAATCACGTGGGCCCCCAGGGGAAATCACGTGGGCACCCAGGGGAAATCACGTGGGCCCCCAGGGGAAATCACGTGGGCCCCCAGGGGAAATCACGTGGGCCAGGTGGAGCTATCACGTGGGCCCCAGGGGAAATCACGTGGGCCCCCAGGGGCAATCACGTGGGCCAGGTGGGGCAATCACGTGGGACCCCAGGGGAAATCACGTGGGCCCCCAGGGGAAATCACGTGGGCCCCCAGGGGAAATCACGTGGGCCCCCAGGGGCAATCACGTGGGCCAGGTGGAGCAATCACGTGGGCCCCCAGGGGAAATCACGTGGGCCCCCAGGGGAAATCACGTGGGCCCCCAGGGGAAATCACGTGGGCCCCCAGGGGAAATCACGTGGGCCAGGTGGGGCAATCACGTGGGCCCCCAGGTGAAATCACGTGGGCCCCCATGGGAAATCACGTGGGCCCCCACGGGAAATCACGTGGTCCCCCAGGGGAAATCACGTGGGCCTCCAGGGGAAATCACGTGGGCCAGGTGGGGCAATCACGTGGGGCCCCAGGGGAAATCACGTGGGCCGCCAGGGTAAATCACGTGGGCCCCCAGGGGAAATCACGTGGGCCCCCAGGGGAAATAAAGTGGGCCCCCAGGGGAAATCACGTGGGCCCCCAGGGGAAATCACGTGGGCACCCAGGGGAAATCACGTGGGCCCCCAGGGGAAATCACGTGGGCACCCAGGGGAAATCACGTGGGCCCCCAGGGGAAATCATGTGGGCCCCCAGGGGAAATCACGTGGGCCCCCAGGGGAAATCACGTGGGCCCCCAGGGGAAATCACGTGGGCCCCCAGGGGAAATCACGTGGGCCAGGTGGAGCAATCACGTGGGCCCCAGGGGAAATCACGTGGGCCCCCAGGGGCAATCACGTGGGCCAGGTGGGGCAATCACGTGGGACCCCAGGGGAAATCACGTGGGCCCCCAGGGTAAATCACGTGGGCCCCCAGGGGAAATCACGTGGGCCCCCAGGGGCAATCACGTGGGCCAGGTGGAGCTATCACGTGGGCCCCCAGGGGAAATCACGTGGGCCCCCAGGGGAAATCACGTGGGCCCCCATGGGAAATCACGTGGGCCCCCAGGGGAAATCACGTGGGCCAGGTGGGGCAATCACGTGGGCCCCCAGGTGAAATCACGTGGGCCCCCATGGGAAATCACGTGGGCCCCCACGGGAAATCACGTGGTCCCCCAGGGGAAATCACGTGGGCCTCCAGGGGAAATCACGTGGGCCAGGTGGGACAATCACGTGGGGCCCCAGGGGAAATCACGTGGGCCCCCAGGGGAAATCACGTGGGCCCCCAGGGGAAATCACGTGGGCCCCCAGGGGAAATCACGTGGGCCCCCAGGGCAAATCACGTGGGCCGCCAGGGGAAATCACGTGGGCCCCCATGGGAAATCACGTGGGCCCCCAGGGGAAATAACGTGGGCCCCCAGGGGAAATCACGTGGGCCCCCAGGGGAAATCACGTGGGCCCCCAGGGGAAATCACGTGGGCCAGGTGGGGCAATCACGTGGGCCAGGTGGAGCAATCACGTGGGCCCCCAGTGGAAATCACGTGGTCCCCCAGGGGAAATCACGTGGGCCTCCAGGGGAAATCACGTGGGCCAGGTGGGGCAATCATGTGGGGCCCCAGGGGAAATCATGTGGGCCCCCAGGGGAAATCACGTGGGCCCCGAGGGGAAATCACGTGGGCCCCCAGGGGAAATCACGTGGGCCCCCAGGGGAAATCACGTGGGCCCCCTGGGGAAATCACGTGGGCCAGGTGGGGCAATCACGTGGGCCCCCACGGGAAATCACGTGGGCTCCCAGGGGAAATTACGTGGGCCCCCAGGGGAAATCACGTGGGCCAGGTGGGGCAATCACGTGGGCCAGGTGGAGCAATCACGTGGGCCCCCAGGGGAAATCACGTGGGCCCCCAGGGGAAATCACGTGGGCCCCCAGGGGAAATCACGTGGGCCCCCAGGGGAAATCACGTGGGCCCCCAGGGGAAATCACGTGGGCCCCCAGGGGAAATCACGTGGGCCCCCAGGGGAAATCACGTGGGCCCCCAGGGGAAATCACGTGGGCCCCCAGGGAAAATCACGTGGGCCCCCAGGGGAAATCACGTGGGCCAGGTGGGGCAATCACGTGGGCCAGGTGGAGCAATCACGTGGGCCCCCAATGGAAATCACGTGGGCCCCCAGGGGAAATCACGTGGGCCCCCAGGGGAAATCACGTGGGCCCCCAGGGGAAATCACGTGGGCCCCCAGGGGAAATCACGTGGGCCCCCAGGGGAAATCACGTGGGCCCCCAGGGGAAATCACGTGGGCCCCCAGGGGAAATCACGTGGGCCAGGTGGGGCAATCACGTGGGCCAGGTGGAGCAATCACGTGGGCCCCCAGGGGAAATCACGTGGGCCCCCAGGGGAAATCACGTGGGCCAGGTGGAGCAATCACGTGGGCCCACAGGGGAAATCACGTGGGCCCCCAGGGGAAATCACGTGGGCCCCCAGGGGAAATCACGTGGGCCCCCAGGGGAAATCACGTGGGCCCCCAGGGGAAATCACGTGGGCCCCCAGGGGAAATCACGTGGGCCAGGTGGAGCAATCACGTGGGCCCCCAGGGGAAATCACGTGGGCCCCCAGGGGAAATCACGTGGGCCCCCAGGGGAAATCACGTGGGCCCCCAGGGGAAATCACGTGGGCCCCCAGGGGAAATCACGTGGGCCAGGTGGGGCAATCACGTGGGCCAGGTGGAGCAATCACGTGGGCCCCCAATGGAAATCACGTGGGCCCCCAGGGGAAATCACGTGGGCCCCCAGGGGAAATCACGTGGGCCCCCAGGGGAAATCACGTGGGCCCCCAGGGGAAATCTCGTGGGCCCCCAGGGGAAATCACGTGGGCCCCCAGGGGAAATCACGTGGGCCAGGTGGGGCAATCACGTGGGCCAGGTGGAGCAATCACGTGGGCCCACAGGGGAAATCACGTGGGCCCCCAGGGGAAATCACGTGGGCCCCCAGGGGAAATCACGTGGGCCAGGTGGGGCAATCACGTGGGCCAGGTTGGGCAATCACGTGGGCCCCCAGGGGAAATCACGAGGGCCCCCAGGGGAAATCACGTGGGCCCCCAGGGGAAATCACGTGGGCCCCCAGGGGAAATCACGTGGGCCCCCAGGGGAAATCACGTGGGCCCCCAGGGGAAATCACGTGGGCCCCCAGGGGAAATCACGTGGGCCCCCAGGGGAAATCACGTGGGCCAGGTGGGGCAATCACGTGGGCCAGGTGGAGCAATCACGTGGGCCCCCAATGGAAATCACGTGGGCCCCCAGGGGAAATCACGTGGGCCCCCAGGGGAAATCACGTGGGCCCCCAGGGGAAATCACGTGGGCCCCCAGGGGAAATCACGTGGGCCCCCAGGGGAAATCACGTGGGCCCCCAGGGGAAATCACGTGGGCCAGGTGGGGCAATCACGTGGGCCAGGTGGAGCAATCACGTGGGCCCACAGGGGAAATCACGTGGGCCCCCAGGGGAAATCACGTGGGCCCCCAGGGGAAATCACGTGGGCCAGGTGGGGCAATCACGTGGGCCAGGTGGGGCAATCACGTGGGCCCCCAGGGGAAATCACGAGGGCCCCCAGGGCAAATCACGTGGGCCCCCAGGGGAAATCACGTGGGCCCCCAGGGGAAATCACGTGGGCCCCCAGGGGAAATCACGTGGGCCCCCAGGGGAAATCACGTGGGCCCCCAGGGGAAATCACGTGGGCCCCCAGGGGAAATCACGTGGGCCCCCAGGGGAAATCACGTGGGCCCCCAGGGGAAATCACGTGGGCCCCCAGGGGAAATCACGTGGGCCACAAGGGGAAATCACGTGGGCCCCCAGGGGAAATCACGTGGGCCCCCAGGGGAAATCACGTGGGCCCCCAGGGGAAATCACGTGGGCCCCCAGGGGAAATCACGTGGGCCCCCAGGGGAAATCACGTGGGCCCCCAGGGGAAATCACGTGGGCCCCCAGGGGAAATCACGTGGGCCAGGTGGGGCAATCACGTGGGCCAGGTGGAGCAATCACGTGGGCCCCCAATGGAAATCACGTGGGCCCCCAGGGGAAATCACGTGGGCCCCCAGGGGAAATCACGTGGGCCCCCAGGGGAAATCACGTGGGCCCCCAGGGGAAATCACGTGGGCCCCCAGGGGAAATCACGTGGGCCCCCAGGGGAAATCACGTGGGCCCCCAGGGGAAATCACGTTGGCCAGGTGGGGCAATCACGTGGGCCAGGTGGAGCAATCACGTGGGCCCCCAGGGGAAATCACGTGGGCCCCCAGGGGAAATCACGTGGGCCCCCAGGGGAAATCACGTGGGCCAGGTGGAGCAATCACGTGGGCCCACAGGGGAAATCACGTGGGCCCCCAGGGCAAATCACGTGGGCCCCCAGGGGAAATCACGTGGGCCCCCAGGGGAAATCACGTGGGCCACCAGGGGAAATCACGTGGGCCCCCAGGGGAAATCACGTGGGCCAGGTGGAGCAATCACGTGGGCCCCCAGGGGAAATCACGTGGGCCCCCAGGGGAAATCACGTGGGCCCCCAGGGGAAATCACGTGGGCCCCCAGGGGAAATCACGTGGGCCAGGTGGGGCAATCACGTGGGCCATGTGGAGCAATCACGTGGGCCCCCAATGGAAATCACGTGGGCCCCCAGGGGAAATCACGTGGGCCCCCAGGGGAAATCACGTGGGCCCCCAGGGGAAATCACGTGGGCCCCCAGGGGAAATCACGTGGGCCCCCAGGGGAAATCACGTGGGCCCCCAGGGGAAATCACGTGGGCCCCCAGGGGAAATCACGTGGGCCCCCAGGGGAAATCACGTGGGCCCCCAGGGGAAATCACGTGGGCCCCCAGTGGAAATCACGTGGGCCCCCAGGGGAAATCACGTGGGCCCCCAGGGGAAATCACGTGGGCCCCCAGGGGAAATCACGTGGGCCCCCAGGGGAAATCACGTGGGCCAGGTGGGGCAATCACGTGGGCCAGGTGGGGCAATCACGTGGGCCCCCAGGGGAAATCACGAGGGCCCCCAGGGCAAATCACGTGGGCCCCCAGGGGAAATCACGTGGGCCCCCAGGGGAAATCACGTGGGCCCCCAGGGGAAATCACGTGGGCCCCCAGGGGAAATCACGTGGGCCCCGAGGGGAAATCACGTTGGCCCCCAGGGGAAATCACGTGGGCCCCCAGGGGAAATCACGTGGGCCCCCAGGGGAAATCACGTGGGCCCCCAGGGGAAATCACCTGGGCCCCCAGGGGAAATCACGTGGGCCAGGTGGGGCAATCACGTGGGCCAGGTGGGGCAATCACGTGGGCCCCCAGGGGAAATCACGAGGGCCCCCAGGGGAAATCACGTGGGCCCCCAGGGGAAATCACGTGGGCCCCCAGGGGAAATCACGTGGGCCCCCAGGGGAAATCACGTGGGCCCCCAGGGGAAATCACGTGGGCCCCCAGGGGAAATCACGTGGGCCCCCAGGGGAAATCACGTGGGCCCCCAGGGGAAATCACGTGGGCCCCAAGGGGAAATCACGTGGGCCCCCAGGGGAAATCACGTGGGCCCCAAGGGGAAATCACGTGGGCCAGGCGGGGCAATCACGTGGGCCAGGTGGAGCAATCACGTGGGCCCACAGGGGAAATCACGTGGGCCCCCAGGGGAAATCACGTGGGCCCCCAGGGGAAATCACGTGGGCCAGGTGGGGCAATCACGTGGGCCAGGTGGGGCAATCACGTGGGCCCCAAGGGGAAATCACGTGGGCCCCCAGGGCAAATCACGTGGGCCCCCAGGGGAAATCACGTGGGCCCCCAGGGGAAATCACGTGGGCCAGGTGGGGCAATCACGTGGGCCAGGTGGAGCAATCACGTGGGCCCCAGGGGAAATCACGTGGGCCCCCAGGGGAAATCACGTGGGCCAGGTGGGGCAATCACGTGGGCCAGGTGGGGCAATCACATGGGCCAGGTGGGGCAATCACGTGGGCCCCCAGGGGAAATCACGTGGGCCCCCAGGGGAAATCACGTGGGCCCCCAGGGGAAATCACGTGGGCCCCCAGGGGAAATCACGTGGGCCCCCAGGGGAAATCACGTGGGCCCCCAGGGGAAATCACGTGGGCCCCCAGGGGAAATCACGTGGGCCCCCAGGGGAAATCACGTGTGCCCCCAGGGGAAATCACGTGGGCCCCCAGGGGAAATCACGTGGGCCACAAGGGGAAATCACGTGGGCCCCCAGGGGAAATCACGTGGGCCCCCAGGGGAAATCACGTGGGCCCCCAGGGGAAATCACGTGGGCCCCCAGGGGAAATCACGTGGGCCCCAAGGGAAAATCACGTGGGCCCCCAGGGGAAATCACGTGGGCCCCCAGGGGAAATCACGTGGGCCCCCAGGGGAAATCACGTGGGCCCCCAGGGGAAATCACGTGGGCCAGGTGGGGCAATCACGTGGGCCTGGTGGAGCAATCACGTGGGCCCCCAATGGAAATCACGTGGGCCCCCAGGGGAAATCACGTGGGCCCCCAGGGGAAATCACGTGGGCCCCCAGGGGAAATCACGTGGGCCCCCAGGGGAAATCACGTGGGCCCCCAGGGGAAATCACGTGGGCCCCCAGGGGAAATCACGTGGGCCCCCAGGGGAAATCACGTGGGCCAGGTGGGGCAATCACGTGGGCCAGGTGGAGCAATCACGTGGGCCCCCAGGGGAAATCACGTGGGCCCCCAGGGGAAATCACGTGGGCCCCCAGGGGAAATCACGTGGGCCAGGTGGAGCAATCACGTGGGCCCACAGGGGAAATCACGTGGGCCCCCAGGGGAAATCACGTGGGCCCCCAGGGGAAATCACGTGGGCCCCCAGGGGAAATCACGTGGGCCCCCAGGGGAAATCACGTGGGCCCCCAAGGGAAATCACGTGGGCCAGGTGGAGCAATCACGTGGGCCCCCAGGGGAAATCACGTGGGCCCCCAGGGGAAATCACGTGGGCCCCCAGGGGAAATCACGTGGGCCCCCAGGGGAAATCACGTGGGCCCCCAGGGGAAATCACGTGGGCCCCCAGGGGAAATCACGTGGGCCAGGTGGGGCAATCACGTGGGCCAGGTGGGGCAATCACGTGGGCCCCCAGGGGAAATCACGAGGGCCCCCAGGGGAAATCACGTGGGCCCCCAGGGGAAATCACGTGGGCCCCCAGGGGAAATCACGTGGGCCCCCAGGGGAAATCACGTGGGCCCCCAGGGGAAATCACGTGGGCCCCCAGGGGAAATCACGTGGGCCCCCAGGGGAAATCACGTGGGCCCCCAGGGGAAATCACGTGGGCCCCCAGGGGAAATCACGTGGGCCCCCAGGGGAAATCACGTGGGCCCCCAGGGGAAATCACGTGGGCCCCCAGGGGAAATCACGTGGGCCAGGTGGGGCAATCACGTGGGCCAGGTGGAGCAATCACGTGGGCCCACAGGGGAAATCACGTGGGCCCCCAGGGGAAATCACGTGGGCCCCCAGGGGAAATCACGTGGGCCCCCAGGGGAAATCACGTGGGCCCCCAGGGGAAATCACGTGGGCCCCCAGGGGAAATCACGTGGGCCCCCAGGGGAAATCACGTGGGCCCCCAGGGGAAATCACGTGGGCCCCCAGGGGAAATCACGTGGGCCAGGTGGGGCAATCACGTGGGCCCCCAGGGGAAATCACGAGGGCCCCCAGGGCAAATCACGTGGGCCCCCAGGGGAAATCACGTGGGCCCCCAGGGGAAATCACGTGGGCCCCCAGGGGAAATCACGTGGGCCCCCAGGGGAAATCACGTGGGCCCCCAGGGGAAATCACGTGGGCCCCCAGGGGAAATCACGTGGGCCCCCAGGGGAAATCACGTGGGCCCCCAGGGGAAATCACGTGGGCCCCCAGGGGAAATCACGTGGGCCCCAAGGGGAAATCACGTGGGCCAGGCGGGGCAATCACGTGGGCCAGGTGGAGCAATCACGTGGGCCCACAGGGGAAATCACGTGGGCCCCCAGGGGAAATCACGTGGGCCCCCAGGGGAAATCACGTGGGCCAGGTGGGGCAATCACGTGGGCCAGGTGGGGCAATCACGTGGGCCCCAAGGGGAAATCACGTGGGCCCCCAGGGCAAATCACGTGGGCCCCCAGGGGAAATCACGTGGGCCCCCAGGGGAAATCACGTGGGCCAGGTGGGGCAATCACGTGGGCCAGGTGGAGCAATCACGTGGGCCCCAGGGGAAATCACGTGGGCCCCCAGGGGAAATCACGTGGGCCAGGTGGGGCAATCACGTGGGCCAGGTGGGGCAATCACATGGGCCAGGTGGGGCAATCACGTGGGCCCCCAGGGGAAATCACGTGGGCCCCCAGGGGAAATCACGTGGGCCCCCAGGGGAAATCACGTGGGCCCCCAGGGGAAATCACGTGGGCCCCCAGGGGAAATCACGTGGGCCCCCAGGGGAAATCACGTGGGCCCCCAGGGGAAATCACGTGGGCCCCCAGGGGAAATCACGTGGGCCAGGTGGGGCAATCACGTGGGCCAGGTGGGGCAATCACGTGGGCCCCCAGGGGAAATCACGAGGGCCCCCAGGGGAAATCACGTGGGCCCCCAGGGGAAATCACGTGGGCCCCCAGGGGAAATCACGTGGGCCCCCAGGGGAAATCACGTGGGCCCCCAGGGGAAATCACGTGGGCCCCCAGGGGAAATCACGTGGGCCCCCAGGGGAAATCACGTGGGCCCCCAGGGGAAATCACGTGGGCCCCCAGGGGAAATCACGTGGGCCCCCAGGGGAAATCACGTGGGCCAGGTGGGGCAATCACGTGGGCCAGGTGGAGCAATCACGTGGGCCCACAGGGGAAATCACGTGGGCCCCCAGGGGAAATCACGTGGGCCCCCAGGGGAAATCACGTGGGCCCCCAGGGGAAATCACGTGGGCCCCCAGGGGAAATCACGTGGGACCCCAGGGGAAATCACGTGGGCCCCCAGGGGAAATCACCTGGGCCCCCAGGGGAAATCACGTGGGCCAGGTGGGGCAATCACGTGGGCCAGGTGGGGCAATCACGTGGGCCCCCAGGGGAAATCACGAGGGCCCCCAGGGCAAATCACGTGGGCCCCCAGGGGAAATCACGTGGGCCCCCAGGGGAAATCACGTGGGCCCCCAGGGGAAATCACGTGGGCCCCCAGGGGAAATCACGTGAGCCCCCAGGGGAAATCACGTGGGCCCCCAGGGGAAATCACGTGGGCCCCCAGGGGAAATCACCTGGGCCCCCAGGGGAAATCACGTGGGCCAGGTGGGGCAATCACGTGGGCCAGGTGGGGCAATCACGTGGGCCCCCAGGGGAAATCACGAGGGCCCCCAGGGGAAATCACGTGGGCCCCCAGGGGAAATCACGTGGGCCCCCAGGGGAAATCACGTGGGCCCCCAGGGGAAATCACGTGGGCCCCCAGGGGAAATCACGTGGCCCCCCAGGGGAAATCACGTGGGCCCCCAGGGGAAATCACGTGGGCCCCCAGGGGAAATCACGTGGGCCCCCAGGGGAAATCACGTGGGCCCCCAGGGGAAATCACGTGGGCCCCCAGGGGAAATCACGTGGGCCCCCAGGGGAAATCACGTGGGCCAGGTGGAGCAATCACGTGGGCCCACAGGGGAAATCACGTGGGCCCCCAGGGGAAATCACGTGGGCCCCCAGGGGAAATCACGTGGGCCCCCAGGGGAAATCACGTGGGCCAGGTGGGGCAATCACGTGGGCCAGGTGGGGCAATCACGTGGGCCCCCAGGGGAAATCACGAGGGCCCCCAGGGCAAATCACGTGGGCCCCCAGGGGAAATCACGTGGGCCCCCAGGGGAAATCACGTGGGCCCCCAGGGGAAATCACGTGGGCCCCCAGGGGAAATCACGTGGGCCCCCAGGGCAAATCACGTGGGCCGCCAGGGGAAATCACGTGGGCCCCCATGGGAAATCACGTGGGCCCCCAGGGGAAATAACGTGGGCCCCCAGGGGAAATCACGTGGGCCCCCAGGGGAAATCACGTGGGCCCCCAGGGGAAATCACGTGGGCCAGGTGGGGCAATCACGTGGGCCAGGTGGAGCAATCACGTGGGCCCCCAGTGGAAATCACGTGGTCCCCCAGGGGAAATCACGTGGGCCTCCAGGGGAAATCACGTGGGCCAGGTGGGGCAATCATGTGGGGCCCCAGGGGAAATCATGTGGGCCCCCAGGGGAAATCACGTGGGCCCCGAGGGGAAATCACGTGGGCCCCCAGGGGAAATCACGTGGGCCCCCAGGGGAAATCACGTGGGCCCCCTGGGGAAATCACGTGGGCCAGGTGGGGCAATCACGTGGGCCCCCACGGGAAATCACGTGGGCCCCCAGGGGAAATTACGTGGGCCCCCAGGGGAAATCACGTGGGCCCCCAGGGGAAATCACGTGGGCCAGGTGGAGCAATCACGTGGGCCCCCAGGGGAAATCACGTGGGCCCCCAGGGGAAATCACGTGGGCCCCCAGGGGAAATCACGTGGGCCCCCAGGGGAAATCACGTGGGCCCCCAGGGGAAATCACGTGGGCCCCCAGGGGAAATCACGTGGGCCCCAAGGGGAAATCACGTGGGCCCCCAGGGGAAATCACGTGGGCCCCCAGGGGAAATCACGTGGGCCCCCAGGGGAAATCACGTGGGCCCCCAGGGGAAATCACGTGGGCCCCAAGGGGAAATCACGTGGGCCCCCAGGGGAAATCACGTGGGCCCCCACGGGAAATCACGTGGGCCACCAGGGGAAATCACGTGGGCCCCCAGGGGAAATCACGTGGGCCAGGTGGGGCAATCACGTGGGCCAGGTGGAGCAATCACGTGGGCCCCCAATGGAAATCAGGTGGGCCCCCAGGGGAAATCACGTGGGCCCCCAGGGGAAATCACGTGGGCCCCCAGGGGAAATCACGTGGGCCCCCAGGGGAAATCACGTGGGCCCCCAGGAGAAATCACGTGGGCCCCCAGGGGAAATCACGTGGGCCCCCAGGGGAAATCACGTGGGCCAGGTGGGGCAATCACGTGGGCCAGGTGGAGCAATCACGTGGGCCCCCAGGGGAAATCACGTGGGCCCCCAGGGGAAATCACGTGGGCCCCCAGGGGAAATCACGTGGGCCAGGTGGAGCAATCACGTGGGCCCACAGGGGAAATCACGTGGGCCCCCAGGGGAAATCACGTGGGCCCCCAGGGGAAATCACGTGGGACCCCAGGGTAAATCACGTGGGCCCCCAGGGGAAATCACGTGGGCCCCCAGGGGAAATCACGTGGGCCAGGTGGAGCAATCACGTGGGCCCCCAGGGGAAATCACGTGGGCCCCCAGGGGAAATCACGTGGGCCCCCAGGGGAAATCACGTGGGCCCCCAGGGGAAATCACGTGGGCCCCCAGGGGAAATCACGTGGGCCAGGTGGGGCAATCACGTGGGCCAGGTGGAGCAATCACGTGGGCCCCCAATGGAAATCACGTGGGCCCCCAGGGGAAATCACGTGGGCCCCCAGGGGAAATCACGTGGGCCCCCAGGGGAAATCACGTGGGCCCCCAGGGGAAATCACGTGGGCCCCCAGGGGAAATCACGTGGGCCCCCATGGGAAATCACGTGGGCCAGGTGGGGCAATCACGTGGGCCAGGTGGAACAATCACGTGGGCCCACAGGGGAAATCACGTGGGCCCCCAGGGGAAATCACGTGGGCCCCCAGGGGAAATCACGTGGGCCAGGTGGGGCAATCACGTGGGCCAGGTTGGGCAATCACGTGGGCCCCCAGGGGAAATCACGAGGGCCCCCAGGGGAAATCACGTGGGCCCCCAGGGGAAATCACGTGGGCCCCCAGGGGAAATCACGTGGGCCCCCAGGGGAAATCACGTGGGCCCCCAGGGGAAATCACGTGGGCCAGGTGGAGCAATCACGTGGGCCCACAGGGGAAATCACGTGGGCCCCCAGGGGAAATCACGTGGGCCCCCAGGGGAAATCACGTGGGCCCCCAGGGGATATCACGTGGGCCCCCAGGGGAAATCACGTTGGCCCCCAGGGGAAATCACGTGGGCCAGGTGGAGCAATCACGTGGGCCCCCAGGGGAAATCACGTGGGCCCCCAGGGGAAATCACGTGGGCCAGGTGGGGCAATCACGTGGGCCAGGTGGGGCAATCACGTGGGCCAGGTGGAGCAATCACGTTGGCCCCCAGGGGAAATCACGTGGGCCCCCAGGGGAAATCACGTGGGCCCCCAGGGCAAATCACGTGGGCCGCCAGGGTAAATCACGTGGGCCCCCAGGGGAAATCACGTGGGCCCCCAGGGGAAATAAAGTGGGCCCCCAGGGGAAATCACGTGGGCCCCCAGTGGAAATCACGTGGGCACCCAGGGGAAATCACGTGGGCCCCCAGGGGAAATCACGTGGGCACCCAGGGGAAATCACGTGGGCCCCCAGGGGAAATCATGTGGGCCCCCAGGGGAAATCACGTGGGCCCCCAGGGGAAATCACGTGGGCCCCCAGGGGAAATCACGTGGGCCCCCAGGGGAAATCACGTGGGCCAGGTGGAGCAATCACGTGGGCCCCAGGGGAAATCACGTGGGCCCCCAGGGGCAATCACGTGGGCCAGGTGGGGCAATCACGTGGGACCCCAGGGGAAATCACGTGGGCCCCCAGGGGAAATCACGTGGGCCCCCAGGGGAAATCACGTGGGCCCCCAGGGGCAATCACGTGGGCCAGGTGGAGCAATCACGTGGGCCCCCAGGGGAAATCACGTGGGACCCCAGGGGAAATCACGTGGGCCCCCAGGGGAAATCACGTGGGCCCCCAGGGGAAATCACGTGGGCCAGGTGGGGCAATCACGTGGGCCCCCAGGTGAAATCACGTGGGCCCCCATGGGAAATCACGTGGGCCCCCACGGGAAATCACGTGGTCCCCCAGGGGAAATCACGTGGGCCTCCAGGGGAAATCACGTGGGCCAGGTGGGGCAATCAAGTGGGGCCCCAGGGGAAATCACGTGGGCCCCCAGGGGAAATCACGTGGGCCCCCAGGGGAAATCACGTGGGCCCCCAGGGGAAATCACGTGGGCCCCCAGGGCAAATCTTGTGGGCCGCCAGGGGAAATCACGTGGGCCCCCATGGGAAATCACGTGGGCCCCCAGGGGAAATAACGTGGGCCCCCAGGGGAAATCACGTGGGCCCCCAGGGGAAATCACGTGGGCCCCCAGGGGAAATCACGTGGGCCAGGTGGGGCAATCACCTGGGCCAGGTGGAGCAATCACGTGGGCCCCCAGTGGAAATCACGTGGTCCCCCAGGGGAAATCACGTGGGCCTCCAGGGGAAATCACGTGGGCCAGGTGGGGCAATCATGTGGGGCCCCAGGGGAAATCATGTGGGCCCCCAGGGGAAATCACGTGGGCCCCGAGGGGAAATCACGTGGGCCCCCAGGGGAAATCACGTGGGCCGCCAGGGGAAATCACGTGGGCCCCCTGGGGAAATCACGTGGGCCAGGTGGGGCAATCACGTGGGCCCCCACGGGAAATCACGTGGGCTCCCAGGGGAAATTACGTGGGCCCCCAGGGGAAATCACGTGGGCCAGGTGGGGCAATCACGTGGGCCAGGTGGAGCAATCACGTGGGCCCCCAGGGGAAATCACGTGGGCCCCCAGGGGAAATCACGTGGGCCCCCAGGGGAAATCACGTGGGCCCCCAGGGGAAATCACGTGGGCCCCCAGGGGAAATCACGTGGGTCCCCAGGGGAAATCACGTGGGCCCCAAGGGGAAATCACGTGGGCCCCCAGGGGAAATCACGTGGGCCCCCAGGGGAAATCACGTGGGCCCCCAGGGGAAATCACGTGGGCCCCCAGGGGAAATCACGTGGGCCAGGTGGGGCAATCACGTGGGCCAGGTGGAGCAATCACGTGGGCCCCCAATGGAAATCAGGTAGGCCCCCAGGGGAAATCACGTGGGCCCCCAGGGGAAATCACGTGGGCCCCCAGGGGAAATCACGTGGGCCCCCAGGGGAAATCACGTGGGCCCCCAGGAGAAATCACGTGGGCCCCCAGGGGAAATCACGTGGGCCCCCAGGGGAAATCACGTGGGCCAGGTGGGGCAATCACGTGGGCCAGGTGGAGCAATCACGTGGGCCCCCAGGGGAAATCACGTGGGCCCCCAGGGGAAATCACGTGGGCCCCCAGCGGAAATCACGTGGGCCAGGTGGAGCAATCACGTGGGCCCACAGGGGAAATCACGTGGGCCCCCAGGGGAAATCACGTGGGCCCCCAGGGGAAATCACGTGGGACCCCAGGGTAAATCACGTGGGCCCCCAGGGGAAATCACGTGGGCCCCCAGGGGAAATCACGTGGGCCAGGTGGAGCAATCACGTGGGCCCCCAGGGGAAATCACGTGGGCCCCCAGGGGAAATCACGTGGGCCCCCAGGGGAAATCACGTGGGCCCCCAGGGGAAATCACGTGGGCCCCCAGGGGAAATCACGTGGGCCAGGTGGGGCAATCACGTGGGCCAGGTGGAGCAATCACGTGGGCCCCCAATGGAAATCACGTGGGCACCCAGGGGAAATCACGTGGGCCCCCAGGGGAAATCACGTGGGCCCCCAGGGGAAATCACGTGGGCCCCCAGGGGAAATCACGTGGGCCCCCAGGGGAAATCACGTGGGCCCCCAGGGGAAATCACGTGGGCCAGGTGGGGCAATCACGTGGGCCAGGTGGAGCAATCACGTGGGCCCACAGGGGAAATCACGTGGGCCCCCAGGGGAAATCACGTGGGCCCCCAGGGGAAATCACGTGGGCCAGGTGGGGCAATCACGTGGGCCAGGTGGAGCAATCACGTGGGCCCCCAATGGAAATCACGTGGGCCCCCAGGGGAAATCACGTGGGCCCCCAGGGGAAATCACGTGGGCCCCCAGGGGAAATCACGTGGGCCCCCAGGGAAAATCACGTGGGCCCCCAGGGGAAATCACGTGGGCCCCCAGGGGAAATCACGTGGGCCAGGTGGGGCAATCACGTGGGCCAGGTGGAGCAATCACGTGGGCCCACAGGGGAAATCACGTGGGCCCCCAGGGGAAATCACGTGGGCCCCCAGGGGAATTCACGTGGGCCAGGTGGGGCAATCACGTGGGCCAGGTGGGGCAATCACGTGGGCCCCCAGGGGAAATCACGAGGGCCCCCAGGGCAAATCACGTGGGCCCCCAGGGGAAATCACGTGGGCCCCCAGGGGAAATCACGTGGGCCCCCAGGGGAAATCACGTGGGCCCCCAGGGGAAATCACGTGGGCCCCCAGGGGAAATCACGTGGGCCCCCAGGGGAAATCACGTGGGCCCCCAGGGGAAATCACGTGGGCCCCCAGGGGAAATCACGTGTGCCCCCAGGGGAAATCACGTGGGCCCCCAGGGGAAATCACGTGGGCCACAAGGGGAAATCACGTGGGCCCCCAGGGGAAATCACGTGGGCCCCCAGGGGAAATCACGTGGGCCCCCAGGGGAAATCACGTGGGCCCCCAGGGGAAATCACGTGGGCCCCCAGGGGAAATCACGTGGGCCCCCAGGGGAAATCACGTGGGCCCCCAGGGGAAATCACGTGGGCCCCCAGGGGAAATCACGTGGGCCAGGTGGGGCAATCACGTGGGCCAGGTGGAGCAATCACGTGGGCCCCCAATGGAAATCACGTGGGCCCCCAGGGGAAATCACGTGGGCCCCCAGGGGAAATCACGTGGGCCCCCAGGGGAAATCACGTGGGCCCCCAGGGGAAATCACGTGGGCCCCCAGGGGAAATCACGTGGGCCCCCAGGGGAAATCACGTGGGCCCCCAGGGGAAATCACGTTGGCCAGGTGGGGCAATCACGTGGGCCAGGTGGAGCAATCACGTGGGCCCCCAGGGGAAATCACGTGGGCCCCCAGGGGAAATCACGTGG
Source organism: Rupicapra rupicapra (assembly GCA_963981305.1). Lineage (NCBI taxonomy): Eukaryota > Metazoa > Chordata > Mammalia > Artiodactyla > Bovidae > Rupicapra > Rupicapra rupicapra. The sequence goes on along the minus strand of CAXCFB010000042.1, from coordinate 5,425 downwards.
GCCCCCAGGGGAAATCACGTGGGCCAGGTGGAGCAATCACGTGGGCCCACAGGGGAAATCACGTGGGCCCCCAGGGGAAATCACGTCGGCCCCCAGGGGAAATCACGTGGGCCCCCAGGGGAAATCACGTGGGCCCCCAGGGGAAATCACGTTGGCCAGGTGGGGCAATCACGTGGGCCAGGTGGAGCAATCACGTGGGCCCCCAGGGGAAATCACGTGGGCCCCCAGGGGAAATCACGTGGGCCCCCAGGGGAAATCACGTGGGCCAGGTGGAGCAATCACGTGGGCCCACAGGGGAAATCACGTGGGCCCCCAGGGGAAATCACGTCGGCCCCCAGGGGAAATCACGTGGGCCCCCAGGGGAAATCACGTGGGCCACCAGGGGAAATCACGTGGGCCCCCAGGGGAAATCACGTGGGCCAGGTGGAGCAATCACGTGGGCCCCCAGGGGAAATCACGTGGGCCCCCAGGGGAAATCACGTGGGCCCCCAGGGGAAATCACGTGGGCCCCCAGGGGAAATCACGTGGGCCCCCAGGGGAAATCACGTGGGCCCCCAGGGGAAATCACCTGGGCCCCCAGGGGAAATCACGTGGGCCCCCAGGGGAAATCACGTGGGCCCCCAGGGAAAATCACGTGGGCCCCCAGGGGAAATCACGTGGGCCCCCAGGGGAAATCACGTGGGCCCCCAGGGGAAATCACGTGGGCCCCCAGGGGAAATCACGTGGGCCCCCAGGGGAAATCACGTGGGCCCCCAGGGGAAATCACGTGGGCCCCCAGGGGAAATCACGTGGGCCCCAAGGGGAAATCACGTGGGCCAGGCGGGGCAATCACGTGGGCCAGGTGGAGCAATCACGTGGGCCCACAGGGGAAATCACGTGGGCCCCCAGGGGAAATCACGTGGGCCCCCAGGGGAAATCACGTGGGCCAGGTGGGGCAATCACGTGGGCCAGGTGGGGCAATCACGTGGGCCCCAAGGGGAAATCACGTGGGCCCCCAGGGGAAATCACGTGGGCCCCCAGGGGAAATCACGTGGGCCCCCAGGGGAAATCACGTGGGCCAGGTGGGGCAATCACGTGGGCCAGGTGGAGCAATCACGTGGGCCCCAGGGGAAATCACGTGGGCCCCCAGGGGAAATCACGTGGGCCAGGTGGGGCAATCACGTGGGCCAGGTGGGGCAATCACATGGGCCAGGTGGGGCAATCACGTGGGCCCCCAGGGGAAATCACGTGGGCCCCCAGGGGAAATCACGTGGGCCCCCAGGGGAAATCACGTGGGCCCCCAGGGGAAATCACGTGGGCCCCCAGGGGAAATCACGTGGGCCCCCATGGGAAATCACGTGGGCCCCCAGGGGAAATCACGTGTGCCCCCAGGGGAAATCACGTGGGCCCCCAGGGGAAATCACGTGGGCCACAAGGGGAAATCACGTGGGCCCCCAGGGGAAATCACGTGGGCCCCCAGGGGAAATCACGTGGGCCCCCAGGGGAAATCACGTGGGCCCCCAGGGGAAATCACGTGGGCCCCAAGGGAAAATCACGTGGGCCCCCAGGGGAAATCACGTGGGCCCCCAGGGGAAATCACGTGGGCCCCCAGGGGAAATCACGTGGGCCCCCAGGGGAAATCACGTGGGCCAGGTGGGGCAATCACGTGGGCCTGGTGGAGCAATCACGTGGGCCCCCAATGGAAATCACGTGGGCCCCCAGGGGAAATCACGTGGGCCCCCAGGGGAAATCACGTGGGCCCCCAGGGGAAATCACGTGGGCCCCCAGGGGAAATCACGTGGGCCCCCAGGGGAAATCACGTGGGCCCCCAGGGGAAATCACGTGGGCCCCCAGGGGAAATCACGTGGGCCAGGTGGGGCAATCACGTGGGCCAGGTGGAGCAATCACGTGGGCCCCCAGGGGAAATCACGTGGGCCCCCAGGGGAAATCACGTGGGCCCCCAGGGGAAATCACGTGGGCCAGGTGGAGCAATCACGTGGGCCCACAGGGGAAATCACGTGGGCCCCCAGGGGAAATCACGTGGGCCCCCAGGGGAAATCACGTGGGCCCCCAGGGGAAATCACGTGGGCCCCCAGGGGAAATCACGTGGGCCCCCAAGGGAAATCACGTGGGCCAGGTGGAGCAATCACGTGGGCCCCCAGGGGAAATCACGTGGGCCCCCAGGGGAAATCACGTGGGCCCCCAGGGGAAATCACGTGGGCCCCCAGGGGAAATCACGTGGGCCCCCAGGGGAAATCACGTGGGCCCCCAATGGGAAATCACGTGGGCCAGGTGGGGCAATCACGTGGGCCAGGTGGGGCAATCACGTGGGCCCCCAGGGGAAATCACGAGGGCCCCCAGGGGAAATCACGTGGGCCCCCAGGGGAAATCACGTGGGCCCCCAGGGGAAATCACGTGGGCCCCCAGGGGAAATCACGTGGGCCCCCAGGGGAAATCACGTGGGCCCCCAGGGGAAATCACGTGGGCCCCCAGGGGAAATCACGTGGGCCCCCAGGGGAAATCACGTGGGCCCCCAGGGGAAATCACGTGGGCCCCCAGGGGAAATCACGTGGGCCCCCAGGGGAAATCACGTGGGCCAGGTGGGGCAATCACGTGGGCCAGGTGGAGCAATCACGTGGGCCCACAGGGGAAATCACGTGGGCCCCCAGGGGAAATCACGTGGGCCCCCAGGGGAAATCACGTGGGCCCCCAGGGGAAATCACGTGGGCCCCCAGGGGAAATCACGTGGGCCCCCAGGGGAAATCACGTGGGCCCCCAGGGGAAATCACCTGGGCCCCCAGGGGAAATCACGTGGGCCAGGTGGGGCAATCACGTGGGCCAGGTGGGGCAATCACGTGGGCCCCCAGGGGAAATCACGAGGGCCCCCAGGGCAAATCACGTGGGCCCCCAGGGGAAATCACGTGGGCCCCCAGGGGAAATCACGTGGGCCCCCAGGGGAAATCACGTGGGCCCCCAGGGGAAATCACGTGGGCCCCCAGGGGAAATCACGTGGGCCCCCAGGGGAAATCACGTGGGCCCCCAGGGGAAATCACCTGGGCCCCCAGGGGAAATCACCTGGGCCCCCAGGGGAAATCACGTGGGCCAGGTGGGGCAATCACGTGGGCCAGGTGGGGCAATCACGTGGGCCCCCAGGGGAAATCACGAGGGCCCCCAGGGGAAATCACGTGGGCCCCCAGGGGAAATCACGTGGGCCCCCAGGGGAAATCACGTGGGCCCCCAGGGGAAATCACGTGGGCCCCCAGGGGAAATCACGTGGGCCCCCAGGGGAAATCACGTGGGCCCCCAGGGGAAATCACGTGGGCCCCCAGGGGAAATCACGTGGGCCCCCAGGGGAAATCACGTGGGCCCCCAGGGGAAATCACGTGGGCCCCCAGGGGAAATCACGTGGGCCCCCAGGGGAAATCACGTGGGCCAGGTGGAGCAATCACGTGGGCCCACAGGGGAAATCACGTGGGCCCCCAGGGGAAATCACGTGGGCCCCCAGGGGAAATCACGTGGGCCCCCAGGGGAAATCACGTGGGCCAGGTGGGGCAATCACGTGGGCCAGGTGGGGCAATCACGTGGGCCCCCAGGGGAAATCACGAGGGCCCCCAGGGCAAATAACGTGGGCCCCCAGGGGAAATCACGTGGGCCCCCAGGGGAAATCACGTGGGCCCCCAGGGGAAATCACGTGGGCCCCCAGGGGAAATCACGTGGGCCCCCAGGGCAAATCACGTGGGCCGCCAGGGGAAATCACGTGGGCCCCCATGGGAAATCACGTGGGCCCCCAGGGGAAATAACGTGGGCCCCCAGGGGAAATCACGTGGGCCCCCAGGGGAAATCACGTGGGCCCCCAGGGGAAATCACGTGGGCCAGGTGGGGCAATCACGTGGGCCAGGTGGAGCAATCACGTGGGCCCCCAGTGGAAATCACGTGGTCCCCCAGGGGAAATCACGTGGGCCTCCAGGGGAAATCACGTGGGCCAGGTGGGGCAATCATGTGGGGCCCCAGGGGAAATCATGTGGGCCCCCAGGGGAAATCACGTGGGCCCCGAGGGGAAATCACGTGGGCCCCCAGGGGAAATCACGTGGGCCCCCAGGGGAAATCACGTGGGCCCCCTGGGGAAATCACGTGGGCCAGGTGGGGCAATCACGTGGGCCCCCACGGGAAATCACGTGGGCCCCCAGGGGAAATTACGTGGGCCCCCAGGGGAAATCACGTGGGCCAGGTGGGGCAATCACGTGGGCCAGGTGGAGCAATCACGTGGGCCCCCAGGGGAAATCACGTGGGCCCCCAGGGGAAATCACGTGGGCCCCCAGGGGAAATCACGTGGGCCCCCAGGGGAAATCACGTGGGCCCCCAGGGGAAATCACGTGGGCCCCCAGGGGAAATCACGTGGGCCCCCAGGGGAAATCACGTGGGCCCCCAGGGGAAATCACGTGGGCCCCCAGGGGAAATCACGTGGGCCCCCAGGGGAAATCACGTGGGCCAGGTGGGGCAATCACGTGGGCCAGGTGGAGCAATCACGTGGGCCCCCAATGGAAATCAGGTGGGCCCCCAGGGGAAATCACGTGGGCCCCCAGGGGAAATCACGTGGGCCCCCAGGGGAAATCACGTGGGCCCCCAGGGGAAATCACGTGGGCCCCCAGGAGAAATCACGTGGGCCCCCAGGGGAAATCACGTGGGCCCCCAGGGGAAATCACGTGGGCCAGGTGGGGCAATCACGTGGGCCAGGTGGAGCAATCACGTGGGACCCCAGGGGAAATCACGTGGGCCCCCAGGGGAAATCACGTGGGCCCCCAGGGGAAATCACGTGGGCCAGGTGTAGCAATCACGTGGGCCCACAGGGGAAATCACGTGGGCCCCCAGGGGAAATCACGTGGGCCCCCAGGGGAAATCACGTGGGACCCCAGGGTAAATCACGTGGGCCCCCAGGGGAAATCACGTGGGCCCCCAGGGGAAATCACGTGGGCCAGGTGGAGCAATCACGTGGGCCCCCAGGGGAAATCACGTGGGCCCCCAGGGGAAATCACGTGGGCCCCCAGGGGAAATCACGTGGGCCCCCAGGGGAAATCACGTGGGCCCCCAGGGGAAATCACGTGGGCCAGGTGGGGCAATCACGTGGGCCAGGTGGAGCAATCACGTGGGCCCCCAATGGAAATCACGTGGGCCCCCAGGGGAAATCACGTGGGCCCCCAGGGGAAATCACGTGGGCCCCCAGGGGAAATCACGTGGGCCCCCAGGGGAAATCACGTGGGCCCCCAGGGGAAATCACGTGGGCCCCCAGGGGAAATCACGTGGGCCCCCAGGGGAAATCACGTGGGCCCCCAGGGGAAATCACGTGGGCCCCCAGGGGAAATCACGTGGGCCCCCAGGGGAAATCACGTGTGCCCCCAGGGGAAATCACGTGGGCCCCCAGGGGAAATCACGTGGGCCACAAGGGGAA